>CM076570.1:511223198-511823198 GCA_034641835.2 Pinus albicaulis | reverse complement strand
ACACCAATCTCCAACCATTTGACCTTTGAAGGATTTTTTCCTTTGAGTCCAACTCTAAGATATTCAACATTCCCTCGTCTTCAAGTTCTGATTCTTCTGTCAAGTATGAGATCTTGCTAAATTTCATCAAGATATTCTGGCAAGAAATCATCTATTGATGGTAGTTGAACATTCTCTCCTTGATCATCAATTAAAGGAGGCTCAACCAATCTCAAATTCTTAACGTTAACGACAGAATAAATTTGCATATAAGGAGGAAAATCTAGCTTGAATTCATTTGTACCAATATTTTCCAGAATTTTAAATAGACCATAACAGATTGGTTTGAGCTTTTTACCTTCCCCTTGCAATATTTCCTTTCTTATGTACATCTAAACTTCATCACCAACTTGCAATTTATGATCAACACGGTGTTTGTCATCCCTTTCCTTGTAGCTTCTTTAACTCTTTTCAAGTTTCTCTTGGACTATGTGATGTACCAACTGAATTTTCTCAATGAACTTTCTTTCTTTATCTATGTCACTATGCTCGTCTATAGGAACATCTTTCTCAAAGATGAAGTCCAATGATGATCATGGAAAGTAACCAAAACATCCCTCAAATGGTGATGTATTTGTGGAAGAATGTTTTGCCTGGCTGTATGCATTTTGTATGTAGTGTAACTGTTCATCCCACAACTTGGGATGCTTTATGTAATATCCTCCTAGAAGATGAATAACAGTTATATTTACCACCTCTATTTGACCATCTGTTTGTGGATGAAATTTTGTACTTTTCTTCAAGTTTGTATCCATCATGTCCCATAATTTTGACCAAAAATTCCCAACAAATAGAGAATCTCGATCACTTACAATAGAAGTAGGAAGACCAAAATGGATCCATACATTTTGAAAGAAAATATTAGTGGTTTTTTAGTTGTAATAGTTTTCTTACATGCCATCAAAATACACATTTTTTTGAATCTATCTACCACAACCATTGGGGGAATTTTGATGTCTAAGATGCGCCTCCTAAGAAAGATGTACAACCAAAATAAACTTTATAAGAACCAGTATGATTCAAGATGATGATGTCAAACATGGGGGAAGAATTCGTGTTTTGGGGGATGATTCACTTTCCTTCACGTTTTCATCCTGCATTTATGTCTGTCTTTCTTGCATAATTCGCAAGTGTGTTTCATTTCCGAGCACTGCTCTTACGCCTCCATTCCCTTCCTTCTCTTCTCATCTCAACATTGTACTTACCTTTTCTTTGTCTAACCACACTTAGCCCTTTAAAGCCTTATTTATCTGTTTATTCATTCATAGGTGCCCTATTTTTTCTATGCAAAACATGTGAAAACCATTAAAAACCACCATTAAAACAAACCTCCACCTTTGCTCCTCGAAACTCCAGCCACCATACATCGCACTACGCGGATTGCAACATTTACCTTTCACCTTCAGCACTCACCACTCTCTCTTTGCGATCATGATCTTGCGATGTTGGAAATCGCACTTTGCAACATTTACCTTTCACCCTTAAAACAATTACCACTGTTCTGGCCTCTGTTCCACTCATTTCTTCTCCAAAGCCATTTTTTCCATATCATGAGGTTTTGTAAGGTTTTAACCCCCCCTCCTTCCTCTTCTAAGCCTTTTTCAGTTATCTCTACTCCAAAGTCATTTCTCATGTTATACTCAATTTTTCTAAGGTTTTAACCCCTTCTTTCCACTTCGAAACCTCATTTCATGTGTTGAACTTCCCATTAGCCTCTTTTAGCCCTTTTTCTTCCTCCAAACTGAAAATTATATATTTTTAGCTAGAATTAAGTCTTGGATATTTTAGTTGCACGAATAAGAGCATGGTAGAAAGATCATAGGATAACTAGAATGCATTTAGCCATTCGGCCAATATAAGTGTGGTTTAAAATTACTTTCCTTTCTACCATTTATTTTCAGCAAGTTAGGCTAGTTTCTTTTTATTCATTTTTTTTTCCAATCAAATTAGTTCATTCTTGTCATTTCTTTTCAGCACTTTAGTTTAATTTCCTTTATGTCATTTCCTTCCAGTAATTTACTTTCATGTTGTTCTCATGATTTAAGAAATAGCGCCCTTTCGTAAAGTAGAAGAGGATGACATGAAAAGAATCCATCTATTGTGTATATAGCATTGTCACCTCAAAGTTTGTACGAATCCTGGGTTAATAAAGTAAAGTAGGGTAGCCCCTGGGAGTGCAACACTTTTGGTGCAATACCATGGCTTGCCACTTTTTGGCGTCGTTGTCAGGGAGGTGTCTAGTAGATGTTTTGATTTTGTTTTAACATTCCATTATGCTTTCCTTTATTTTCATGTCATTTCAAAAAATATAAAAAAATGCAAAACAATTTGATTTTCATGCCTCGTAGGACTAGGAATACTCAAAGACAAACCTTACCCAAAACTCCCACATCACCTCCTTTCCACCATTCATTGTTTTTCTATGTCAGTGAGATTTAACCCCCTCTAAGAGAGCCTTATGACTATTTTTAGGATCCTATTAGGGAAGAATAAGAAGAAGACCTTGTTTCAACTGAGGAACCCACTTCACCTATCTTAACCATGGCTGGGACCTAGAGAGTATTTCCCATAATAGAGGAAGATGGGGACACTAATATGAAAACATTAGCCCCTCAGCTATTCCAAACTACCATGGAATTACCTCTAAGGACCTTGACACATTCATGTTTGAATTTTTTGTTGTCTATAGGACTTATGACTACACCTCTGATGACTAGAAGTTCAAGCTATTCCAATCCACCCTTAAGGATGCAGCCTTGCGCTGGTTCATGGGTCTACCTATGGATAGCATCATTACCTAGGCATAGATGGAAGCGAACTTCAGCAACAAATACAAAGACTGCTATAGGTCCAAGGAAACTAAGGATGAGATATTTAGGATGACTCTAGGGTCTGATGAATCCCTAGAGGATTATGAAGAAAGGTTTCAATTGAACTATAAGAGGGCCAACTGTAATATTGATCCTGACTCAGTCAAACTTTTACTTCTTCAAGGGACCAATGAAGAGATGATAGAAACCTTGAATATGTTATCCAGAGGAGATATCTATGAATAACCCTATTAAACAATCAAAGCTATCTTTCAGAACCATTCTAGGGCATTTAGGAAGAAGGGAAGAGCTAGCCAAAGTATATCCAATACCCCTTCCTCTTCCACCTTCATAAAACATGAGATTGGAAACATGCTAGAGGAATTAAAGAGTGACATGATGCACACCTTTGCTTTGAAAATGGACACAATGCAGGTCAAAATCAGGCAAGAGGAAGCAGAGAGAGCCCTATACATATTTTCTCCTAGATATACCACCCAAGGAATTAATGTCCATTAAATGTCATAGAGGTTTTCTTAGTCTGTGAAGAAAATCATGCCACAGACAAGTGTCCCTCCTTACCTAGACTTAAAGCTCTATATTGAGGTGGGAGAACAATGCCAGAGAAACTCTGTTTCATCAACTACAGAAGGCCTTAGGGCCCTCAACCATATAAACAAGGTATGCAAGGTGCACCTCACTCTTAATATTACAACAATAAGATAATAGGGGAGTCTTGATGTCTAAAATGGGCCTCCTAAGGAGATTATAAAATAATAGTGGAAATACTAAAATAATATTATATTAAATCATCAAATTTTAGAGGGAAACAAGAACAAAAAATAACAAAACTACATTTTCAACTCGTATTTTAAACTTATCTCCCTATATTTCGACTCAAATTTCGAGCAAAAGCACTTGTTGGATGCAAAATCTAATTCCTCTTCCAAGAATTACCCATGTTGCATACTTTGATAGACCCTTCTACACAAAAAATGAGAAATACATGAAAAATGTTATTGCAATCACGTTTTTTCATGTATTTCTCATTTTTCATGTAGCACGGTCCATCAGAAGTATGAAACATGGGTACTCCTTGGATGAGGAATTAAATTTTGTATCCAACGAGTACTCTTGCTCAAAATCTGAGTAAAAACTTAGGGAGATAAGCTGAAAATACAAGTTGAAAAAGTAGTTTTATTATTTTATTATTTTTTATTCTTTGTACTTTTTTACTCCAAAAATGGTGAATCATCTCCCATGGTTAACATCATCATCTTGAATCCTATTGGTTCTTATAACGTTTATTTTAGTGGCACATTTTTCTTAGGAGGCCCATTTTAGACCTCAAAATTCCCCTACTGAGTGCATCCATGCAACCTTGGTACACCCTCACTCCATCCTGGTCTACATCTCCTACTTGGCCTTCCAACCCTTCAATATATCATCCTTAGCCAGTAAATCAAGCATTTAAGCAGTATATTCCACAACAACCTCAGTGGAACAATCCATCCCAAGGTTGGAGGCCTCAACAAAATCAACTACCTAATCTAATGCCTCCACCCCAACCTCAACCTCATTTTACTCATGATGCCCCACCTAGGCTACCTATACCTGCACAGCCCAATCGGAACCCAAAAAATAGACAGACACAACAGGCTCGCAGTGGAGAAACATCCCATCTAGCTAATTTTGTGGAGATATATTAGGTTAATATCATGTAGGGAATATTAATCCCAGACAACCATCCCCCATCTCCACCTGTATAGGTTGAGGAGGAAAAGGAAGAAGATAACACTCAAATCCAACAACCTCCTTTTCCCGAGCGCTTGATCCACCCTAGTCGACACACCCCAGAGGAAACTGAAATCTTGGGAGAATTGGAAAATTTATGTGTAAAGGTAGCACTTCTACAGGCCATTAAGGATGTACCTATCTAAAATAGGCTCATCAAAGAAAAGTGCTTCAAGAAACCAGGAAGGAGGAAGAGAGATATCCCCATCATCAATGTGGTAGGAAAATTGTCTGACCTGATGTTGGGGAAGGTGATATTTCCAAAATACCTGGAACCTGGTAGTCCAGTTGTTGATGTACATATATATGGTGTTGTATTCCCCAACAATATGATTGATTTAGGAGTTGCAATCAATATCACGACCAAGGAAACTATGTTGAAACTTAATCTCCAAGGGACTTTGAGGAAAACCACAATATTTCTGCAACTTGCAGATCGGTCCACAGTAACTCCGGAAGGAATTTTTGAGGATGTTATGGTTACCATTAACTCATGGGAGTATCCTACAAAGTTCCTGGTCATGTAGCCAAAAACTAAGTTTAATGGTTATCCTCTCATCTTAGGGAGACCTTTTTTAGCCACTGCAGATGCTAATATTAGTTTTCGGGATGGAAACATGACTATAAAAGTGGGCCCTTGTTGTTGGAAATACTGAGAGGGGGAGGTGAATCAATATTCCTTTCAATTAGAGCATTAGTTAATCTTCAATTATTATCAGTTTTTGTAAAATGACAGTAGTAAACAAAAGGAACACAAAAGCTCACAATTTTTAAGGTGGAAACGCACTCCGGGACAAAAACCACCTAATGCTTTTCTAATAATTCTTTAATATTCAACTCCAATTGAAAATAAAGCTCCAACTTCCTAGAATCTAGAAAATCATTCTTCTCTAGCTCCCACTGGATGGATGCTCCAACGCCTGAGATTCTTCAGTACTCAACTGAATGGATGCCCCAATACCCAATGAACTACAACTCACCCTAGCATCACCCTACCACCCTATAGAAGAATAAAAGAAGAATGGATTCCCGTACCAGAGAAAATGGTCCACTTTACAATTATATAGAATGATGTAGAAGAAGAATACACACCAGACCATAACCCCAACTATGAAAAAGCCACCTAATGATGAACCTAGACCTCTTGAAACTTCCTCTTCAACTCTTGGCACATAGACACTAGTACAATTTTTACAATAATGTATTTACAATGACTTAGTACAATGATAACTTTACAATGGTTGTATGCAATGCTGCCCACTTGAAGACTTCATGTGATGAACTTCTTTTTGCTATTATACACCTTGGTTGCTGCTCTTATTATGCTACCCTCTGCTACTCCTTGCTTTTCTTTTTTGCCCTAGAAATTGTGGTCCTTTGCAACCCTTGACAACACATGATCTAGTTTTTTCTTGCCTTCTAGGAGCTCGATATTGAATCTAGTGTATCTCTGACATTTCCGATCCCCAATATGAAAATTTTGGTCTTGTAGTATTCCTCTAAGTTTTCTTTCCAATGCTACAGGTCTTACCCAATTTGGATTCTTCAAGAGAGAGTTATGCCCAATCTCTGACAATGCCCTAATTATGGACTATTTCAGTAGAGAGAACTTGTATGGCGTGCCATGTGTCATTGTTTCTTCATTCGGCTCTAAAATTGATAGAGAAAAAACTATTATCTATGTACTATCTGCCACTTTTTACAGAATTCCAATCTGACACTCAGGGAGATACTTATGATGATTTTTCCAAGGTCACTTCTTTGAGATGAATTTCAGGAGCCTGCAAAAACACTGCCTTCCACAGATAATATCTCTGAAAATATTGCACACCTTAATCTAAAATTTTTACATGAGCTTCCTCAATATTTCGGCTTCGCCTCATAAAATTTTTAGCTTCTTAACCATCGTATAAAAAAATTTATAGAGAACATTCCACGATGACCTATTTTAGATAGCGAAATCCCTTGCATAAGGAGGATATGAGGATCACAAATTATGTAAATGCTTAGGTTGAGAGGGGCTTCAACAAGTGAAAATAAGAGGGATTTTAGGAGCTTAAAAAATATTAATTATGACTTTTCAATGACCCATGCCACAACCCCATGGGGTTTTAGCCCATTGACTGGGGGTACAACTTCAAACATGAATATCTCTCAAACCGTGAAGAATTACGTGGCGTGCCATATATCAACGGAAACATCTCAACAAGTAGAAACTATCAAAAGAATTCTTGACATGGAATATATTAATTTGGTAGGTAAAAATTCCCATGAAATATTGGGGTAGCCCCTGGTGCTTCTTGGGTTGACATCAATGACAACCGCTAATCAACAATCTCCCCCTTTGGCATTGATGGCAACACAAGTACTCCCCCTCCGATAATGACACCTCTTCCTACAACATTCTCTCCCCCTTTAACATCAATGGAAAAGGGTGACTCCCCATGACACACAACCATCCTGTAGACCTGTACACACTTCCACTCCCCATTTATATTGTGAATAAGGAAAATCTAATGAGAACATGGGAGGATCCCAAGCTTCTGGCAAAGATATTCAAATGATTCATGAGGTAAAGGTTTAGTGAAGATATCAGTGATTTGTTATTTTGTACCAACATATTCAAGTTTGATATTATTTTCAGCGACTTGTTATCTAACAAAATGATATTTGATCGGAATGTGTTTTGTTTTTGAACGCATGACAGGATTCTTGGAGATGTTGATGGCACTATTGTCACAAAATATGGGAATAGGCTCACTGAGTTTTGCTTGAAGATCTTGCAAAGTTTGTTTCATCCAAAGGACTTGAGTACAACAAGATGCCACTGCAATGTATTCTGCTTCCACTGTAGATAACGAGATTGCGGTTTTATTTTTTCTCAACCATGATACGAGACAACCACCTAGATAGAATGCTACTCCAGTAGTACTCTTACAATCATCAACACTGCCTGCCCAATCTACATCTATTAAGGCTTGAATAATGATATTGTTACCCTTGGAATACCATAAGCCATATTCTTTTGTGCCCTTTAGATAATGAAGAATTATTTTGATGACAATAATATGTGATTCTTTTGGTGCTGCTTGGAATCTTGCTACTTGTCCACCTACTTACATAAAATTTGGCCGATAGGCTGTTACATCTAGAAGACTACCAATCATAGATTTGTACAACCTCTTATCCACATCCTTAGATGAGTCATCTATGCTCAATTTGCAACCTGTTACCATCAGAGTAAGGACGGGTTTTCAATCTTCCATTTTGAATTGCTTGATCATTTCCTTGATGTACTTGGCTTGACATATAAATATTCCTTTCTCTTGCTAAGATATTTGAAGCCCTAAGAAGTATGTGATCTCACCAAGTAAATACATATCGAACTCGCTTTTCATCTTTGTAGAAAATTTCTTACTTATTTGATCATCATTGCTACCAAATATTATATCATCCATATATACCTCAACGATTGTTAAATTACCTTTATCTATTTGTCCATAAATATTTCTATCAGCAATGCCTTTCTTGAACCCTTGTTGACATAGACATCCATTAAGACAAGCATACCATGCTCTAGGAGCCTGATTGAGACCATATAGAGCCTTCTTTAACCTCCAAACATAGTCTTCTTTTCTGATAGTAGAAAACCTTCAGGTTGTTCGATGTAAATTTCTTCTTCTAATTTGCCATTCATAAATGCTGACTTCACATCCATTTGGTATACATTGATTTTTCTTGAACATGCATAGGCGAGAAACATTTAGATGGCTTCCATGATAGCAACTAGTGCAAATGTTTCGTCGAAATTAATTCCTTCCACTTGTGCATAGCCTTTGCAAACCAATCTTGCTTTGTTTCTGGTAACTTGTCCATATTCATTCAATTTGTTCCTAAACCCCCATTTTTTCCCAATGAAATTTTTATCTTTTGGTCATTGAACTAATTCCCAGGTGTTATTCTTCTCGATTTGATCCAATTCTTCATTCATAGCTACTACGCAATGTTCATTCTGGCTGGCTTCCTCAAAACTACTAGGCTCAAAGGTTGCTAGAAAAGCAATGTGAGATTGTTGTGATGAATGAAGCTATCGACCTTCATTTATGTCACCAATGATTTGATTTGATGGATGGTTCTTTTGGATCCATTAATTTTTTCTCTTTGGAGGAGCTTCTTTTTGTTGTTTTGGTATACCTTGATGATCATTATTTACTTCTTTCTGGTTGATAGTTGATTCTTGTTCTAGAATCTTTTTTGTGTCTTTTTCAGCCTTTGTCTCAAGTTTCAAAGATTCTATATCCTCATCATTATTCGTTAGAGAACCATATTCGTCAAATGTAGCATTTATGCTCTCCACTATATGTTTTTATCTTAGATTATAGCATTTATAGGCCTTTATTTTGCGTGCATAACCAACAAAAATACCTTCATCAACATGTGATTCAAACCTACCCAAATTTTTATTTTCTATTTTGATATAACATTTTCTTCCGAAGATTCTGAAATATTTTACATTATCTAGTTTTCCTTTCCATAATTCATATGGGGTCTTGTTGCAATTATTTCTAATAAGACTTCGGTTAATAATGAAGACTGTCATATCAATTACTTGAACCCATAAATTTTCATCCAATTTTGAGTCCTTCACCATTGGTCTACCCATTTCCTGTATGGTTTTGTTCTTTCTTTCAGTAACTCCATTTTGTTGGGGTGTTCATGTTGTTGAAAATTTTCCTTTTATTCAATTTTCATCATAGTATTGCTAAAATAATTTCGAAGTGAATTCTCCGCCATTACCTGATCTTAGACACTTTATTTTCAAATTAGTTTCATTTTCGACCAACTCCTTGTACTTCTTAAAGCACTCAAATGCTTTAGATTTTTTCTTTAGGAATCTAATCGTTTTGTTGTAGCTGCTACAACACCCTCCAAAAATTTCACCCTCTAAATTTTTTGAGCCCCGAGCATCGAAAAGGGAAGTCAAAACCTAAAGTTCAAATATTTTTGAAAGCCTTAAGTCAGTAAGTCCTAAGATAGGTCATCTTCTCCAATCAGCGACCCAACAACCTTGCGACCTATCAGGTTGCCAAGTCGTTGAGTAGCATACTACTTTCAATTTTAAAAAATTGCGACCTCGCGACCCTGCGACTCCCAAGTCACAAGGTCGCAGGGTTGCGGGGTCGTACATCTCATCAACGTGGCTTTTATACGACCCAGCGACCTCATTTATTGCCTGCATGAGCAACCCCTTTATAAATAGAAGGGTCGCTAGGTCGCATTTCGCTCATGCGATGAAGAGAAAAAACGCTTCTGACAGGTCAACTGGAGCGCGATTTTCTTGGGTAAGTTTCCTAATCCTCCTGATGTTTCCTTTTTTTCTATTTTTTTCCCCTTTTCCTTTATCTTAGCCCTTTTAAAGCCATGTGCTATTCCCCATTTCAGATCCTCTTTGAACCTGAGTCTTTTCTAAACCTCCAAACCCTACCTTTCTCATACAGACTTGTAGATGAAGCCAACCAGCCTCCCCTATGTCCGTCTCTTCCTCTAATGACCACTTCATCTTAATTTATGGTTTTTCCTCGTTACCTCCCTTTATTGTTTTAAGTTAAAAAATTAAACAAAAGTATGCGCCATTGTCGAATTAATCCGCCCAGCCCTAGCATGACCTCCGACCTCGTGACCTCATGACCCCCACGATCCAGTGACCTCGGTCGCTAAGTCACATCTCGCTCAAAACTGAATTTTTTGTGACCTTGTGACTCAACGACCCGGTCGCGAGTCGCTAAGTTGCAAAGTTGCATCTTCGTGAATTTTTAGACCAATGCGACTCAGCGACTCTGCAACCTAGTCGCAAGTCACCAGGTCGCAGGGTTTCTTTCCTCTGAAGTTTCAAGCTAGTGCAACTCAGTGACCCAGGTAACAGGTCACTAAGTCGCAGTTTCGTTTTCCTTGACCATAGTTGGGCAGATTTAAAAGCAGTATTGAGCATTCACTAATATGGCGTCTGTCTTATCTTGGGAATATTTTATGAATATGCCAAGGAACCTCGAAGCAGATTTAGAATGCATCTTCGTCTCTTCAGCCTCAAGAGACATGGGGCCCCCAGAATTTCATAGGAAAAACAAGAGCCCAGAGGTAGAGATTACAAAATCTGAAGTACTTATGTCTCCTCCCCTATCTACGGGGACACCACATGTGTATTTAGCAGAGGAGAAAGCATGAGTTGGTATCAAGTATACTAAGATTTCGCACAAACTGAGTTCCCAGAGGACCTCTGAGACCGAGAAGTATATGTGCAGCTTAAGAGGTAAAATATTCACTATGCAGGGGCCCACCGATCTATATTCCCATGTGCCAAAATTATTGACTGGATCATAGAAAATACTGACCCCAGGATGTGGATGATCTAGGATCACGAGGGGAAAGATTTTGCAAATATAAAAGGCCAAGATGTGGAGTACTACTACACACTTCCAAAGAGAGGACAGACGTTCAAAAAGGAGTGGGCCACTACCCATGTGGTTCCCATAGCAGACACCCTGAGATGATGGTGGGAAGAACCGGAAAATTTCAAAGTCAAGAAGGACCAAGAATATCAAGTGGTAGGCCTCAAAAAAGTCTATAAGCTCATGGCAGCTATGCTTTGTAGAATGTATGATCGTCCTGATGCCACCACCTTTAGCGGTTCTTGGGTATCCCTGATGCATTTTGTTACTGTATATGGAAACCATTTTAACTGGGCCAATTTACTATTATCAGCCCTCAAGACCAATATATCTGCAACACTGGCACCCGAGGAGGGACACTCGTCAGAATTTTACATGGCCTCCTATCTATTGGATGTAGTTTGTGCTAGGTGCCACTTTGAGGGATGGGATCACAACTGGGATCAGGAGCGAGCACGCCCAAATCACAAAAAATTGTAGGTATTCTAGGACTCCAAATATAAGTATAATATAGATTAAATTACACATATTTTTGTCCCTACAATCTACGGGAAATTATTCGGGAAGGATACCCCATGCATGTCCTAGCAAGCCATGGAAACGATAGTCAAGGTAGCACATTGGTTTCCATTTGGAGGAGGCACCTTCATCTGAGTCTTTGGTTCATTCAAGAGTCCCCATGCTCTCCCCCGATTTGTCATTGATAGGATGCTACTTCAGGAAGTATGTTATCAGATGACTTCTGACTTTTCAAAGGTCCTTACTAAAGGTAAGAAGAAGCCATGGCCCACACTGTCACTCACCATTGGTGCTTATTCAATCAAGGTTTTCAGAGAGGTGGAGGCAGAAGTTAAGAAAATCAGAGGATTTTTCCTGGCACCATTGGATTACCAGACATACGATCCTAAAAGGATAGTCCCTGCTCATTGCAAACATGCCAAGTTAAAATGGAGCTACCAACATACCAAATGACTAGTTGAAGATGGGGTAAGAAATCGTACAACAAGAATAGAGAACTCACCCTGAAAGCATTGACTGATCGGGAGGACAAAGATGATCATACTATGGAGGAGAGAATCCACGAGTTGGTAGGCGCCTCGTCTTCCTAGGCCAAGAAGCCTTGAACTAACACAGGCCATAGCTCTTCTGCCCAACAGAAAGAAAATGAAGCAAAAGCTCAGCGAGAAGCTGAAAATAAGGAAAAAGAGGATGAAGATAAGCATAAGACACACCTAAAGGTAGAACAGATAAGGAAACAGGTGGAGGATGCTCGCAAAAGAAAGGAAGAGCAGGAAGCGAGAGTAGAAGCTGAGCAGCAGCTCAAGAAAGAATTAGATCAAGTGGAGGCTGAATGAAAAAGGAAGGAAGAAGAGGAAACAAAAGCAGAAGCTAAGCGTAGAAAAAAGGCGGAATAGGATAAGGCAGAGGCAGAGCGGCTATTGAAATAAGACGAAGAACAAAAGAGAAAAGAGGAAGAGGATAGAAGATCAAAAGACGCCGAGACACCTCCTCCAGTAACAGGAGTACAGACAGAGTTGCTGCCCATCGAAGTACCTGCAATTAGCACACGTTTTGCACTCTCAGAACCAGGCACCTCTGAAGGAAAGGAGGAGGAAGTGTTCAATATGACGAGACTCACTTACAATAAGTTCACTTTCAAAATAAGGAAGGAAAAAAGGAGATGCCTAGCACAGAACCCTGCCATGCAATTCATGGCCATGATGGAAAAGGATATAGTCCTGGACACTAGGACCAATCCGGTGATGATAGCATCAGCCGACACTACTTTTTACGTAACCACTGAAGAAAACGTGAGACGTATGAGTAGGAAAATCCTCTCCCTACAAAATAGATTACAAGACTCTGAGCAAAGGGAAGCCAGGTCGGAGCAAGAAAAGAAAGCACTAAGGGAAGACATCCAACAACTCGAAGATAAAAACACTCTTATTAACGAAGTACCACTTACTTTCCAGAGAGAGTTTCTGATGTTGGAAGCCACCATGAGGCAGGTTTATGAGGAGATGTTCACCATAAAGAAAACAGTTGCACCTCTACTGAGAGCTCAAGCGGAAACGAAGAAGAGAAATAAGAAACTGAAAGAGGCTTCCACCACCTTGGATAGAATGATATAATGGAAAAAAATATATCTACGGGCTCTAGAAAATATTCCTAAGAAATACTGGATTCACACTTAGAACGACAAGGTCCAAATTCGCATAAAGGTGCAATCCAAGGAGAAGTTATTTAAACACCTAGAGAAGGTGATGACCGCTTATGAGCATTTGATCAGTGGCATTGAATCAATGGATGAGCTGCACCATATTCCCTCTCTAGATACATTAGGTGAAGACAAGACATGGAAACAATTAAATTAGGAAATTCAGGCATTCCTACAACCTATTAGAAAGGTCACAACTACACCTGATATTTCGGCATCATAGGAGAACTTGGATAAGTTCGTCGTGATGCCAGTTTGGATTTACAGAAAAATAGCTTCCTTATCCAACCAGGTCACAATCAAGAGAGAAATGCTGATCCTGAACACCCTAGAATGCCTACACAGGTTACGGGAAGATACTCCTTTGATCTCCCCAGTTGTTGCAGACTATCGTGCATGGAAAAATTTCCTCAAATAACAACAAGTGGATGTTCCCGACCTCACAATCACTCACATGCTCCCATGATCATATTGCAAGGTACAACCTATAGGAAAGGTCACAGGTCGCATCTTACATGGCCAGGTTGTAGGTCTCATCCTCCATCAGGTCGCAGGTCACACCTTCCATCCAGGTCGCAAATAATACCAACAAGCGGGAAGGCGAAGAGTCAAGATGCCTAATAGTCACTTTTGTCTTATATATACTCCCTTCGGGGACTTGTAGTGAGGGATTTTTATCTTTTTTGGACTCCTAAGGAGAGAAGAGAGTTGTAAAGAATTGAACAATCCCTTATGAATGAATACAAGCATTTGTTTTAAATCCACTATTGGATCCAATGAGAATCAATTTGTTAATAATATGAGTATTGCTCGTATATGTCTGATATCTTATGATTAATTGATCTACGTTTTCTGATTATAATCTTTATACATTTTAGCTTACTGCACATGTTTATGATGGTATGTTATTTACATAGGAGGTGTTTGTAACTTTATTGTTGACATCTATCTTATTCACAAAAACGCCCAAGTACGCATAAGTTGTTCTTACTAGGCATAATTGTTTCTTCTATGGTTTGAACAATCTTACAAACATGACCTTAAGGATATGTTGTTAACAACATCTCCTTCAGTCGCGTGTTTTCTTTTATGTATTTCTATTTTTAGTTTTTATGATTATTGAAAATCATCGATATTTGTCTTGTATCATTCGATAACTGCATACCTATAACTCTGCAGGGCTCATTTGCATCCAAGATAAGGAGTGCTCAGCGGTAGCCAGACCCACACCCCAGACGCGATCCTTATCACAAACGGTTCAAAGTCTAATTGAGACTTTTTACCATGGATATCCCCTACTGTTGGCCGAAAATTTTTTTCCCATCAACAGATTTGGCACTAGAAGGAGGGCTTGAATGGTAGTCTCCCAGCACACAAGTAACATCCTGTTAAAAACTCCCCAAGGGGAGACCATACGTGACAATACCGGCCCTCCTCCTTTAGAGAACTCCAAGGAGGAGGAACCCCCTTTCTGTAAGGTTACTTTAGCCCAGGTAAGGGCCCTATGCCCTATTTCCCGCAAGCTGGTTAGGGGCTTACAGCAATCCCTGTTCACTAGTTCCTTGGCAAATCCAAGGACTCCTACAGCTAATCATACGCGCCAAGGAACCCTCGTCAATTCCCTTCCTTAGCTTCTGGGTCTTATGATCGAAGATTATGTAGACGTAGTTGACTGAAATTATGAAGCTCCCCAGATAGCACTAGGGAGGGGGAAGAAGACGGCCCCGAAATCACTGAACCTCAACCCAACACTGGTCCCCAACCTAACCATACTTTGCATGATAACACGCAAGCCAATGACCCACACAGGGAAAAAGCCGGAAGAGGTTGAGGTAACAGAGGCAGGGGAGGCTGAGGCCGTGCGCGAGGCTGAAATGCTGATCCTCCCCCCCACCGAAACCAAAACAGGTTTCCTTTTCTTTACAATTGGAGGAACATCAGAAATACAGGAAATCATGGAGAAAACTAAGAAATGCAGTCTCGCCATGAGGGAGAAGCCTCCAGGTCTGGCATGGGTAGTGAATCTGAAAGTGAGAGGGGAAATGTATACATACCATGCCATCAGTGGGCCAGACATGTACAACTGTTAGCTTGGATGGCTCAGTCCCCTTTAGGTATCCAAGGTCCCCTCCATGACATGCCCCGACACACTAAAAAACATCTCCCTAAGTTTGACCCCGAGAAAGGTACTTTGGCCAAAGACCACATCAACAACTTCTACCTATATTTACAGATGATGAGAGTGCAGTATGACGATGTAGCATGTTTCCCTTTTCCTCATACTCTTGAAAATAAGGCTGCAACATGGTATCGGTCTCTCCTCGTTGCTTCTATCCCTTCGTGGGAGCACTTCCATCATACCTTTTTGAAAAAATGCTCTGAAGACAAAACCCCCTCGATGCTCCTCACATAGCTCAACATGTTGAAATTTTAGAAGAAGGAGAAGGTCAAGGATTGCAATCAAAATTTCACCACTATATTAAATAAGTTCCCTCCAAACATGGCCTTAGATGATTCCATTACCATTGAATACTACACCAGAGCCCTCCCACGGGATATTGTTTTGTTCGTGAAGCACGAGGCCAAATCTACCTTGGAAGCCAATTACACTACCGCCCTTGCTGTTGAAAATGACATGCGGTCCATATGTGCCATTAAACACGAAGGGCGGGATGATAAAAAAAAAAACCACAAAGAGAACTCAATCCTCCAGCCACAAAACTGGAGACAAATATAAGGACCCATTTTATTTTGAAAGTATTACAAAATCTCTCAAGTTGCTGACCAACGAAGTCTCCAACCTAAAAAGGAAAAACAATGATTCTACCGCAACTGTTAAAATGCAAAAACCTTTCTTCAGAAAAAATAACCCTGTCATGAATCGACCCCCATCCAACTCGACTGTTGGTCTTAATGTTGAGGAAATTGGCAAGGAAAATTTTTGTTCTTTTCATCAAGCCTCTCAATCAGAGAAGACCTGCCCCTAGTGGATTAGTAGAATGACTGCGGTGGTGAACCAACTTCTAGAAGATCAAACCCCTGGGGATATGGAGGAGGAGGCTATTTGAGACAATGAGGAAAATTCCCCCCCAGATGAAGATGTGGGCTCTACTGTCCTCGCTTTCGAGGTCATACACGAAGAGGTTTCCTTTCCCACCTCTAGGATAAACCTAACTGACAACCCTAAATATAAACCCCCTTGAAAATATGGCTTGAGGAGCAAAGGCTCGGTGCTTGAGCAGTCTTTTGAAGAGAAAAGAAAAGCCTTCTTAAGAAAAATATTGCCTCCAAACATAGAAAACAAAGAAAAAACTCCTAAAAAATTCATTCCAACCACTCTACAAGAAGCCCCCAAGGCTAAATCTTCCATAGTTTCCCATAAGAACACCACCGAACTTGCCTCACCCATAGATTTTAGGTATAACATTATCGAGGACATGAAGAAGACCAGAGCCAATATCTCTCTCTATTGGCTCGTGCGCATTGCCAACCAACGATATCTCATTCTTAAGGCCTTTACCAATCTATCGGCGACCAAACCTGTAAGCATCACATCTGCCCAAACTGCTGCTAGTTCCCAATCCATCGTGAATGTCGTGAATGCCAACTCCAAGGGAACCATGCCACCTTTCCTCATCTCCTTCGAGATTTTTAACTTCAATGTCCACAACTGTCTCGTCGATTTCGGTGCATCCATGAATGTTATGCCCTTATCCGTGTGAAAGGACTTAGACATCTGCCCTGAGAAAACTGATGCCAGAATTATCTAGCTCGACAGATCTCAAGTCCTCATTGTTGGCGAACTAAACAACGTCATTATCCACTTATCCTCCAAATCCAGGGTACACCATTGCATTGACATAGTTATCATGGATATACCCGAGGCCTATGGCATTCTGTTGAGCAGAGATTGGTCCAATAAACTCCAGGGGTACTTCGACACTGATTGGCCCCACCTTTGGCTCCCATTCAAAGGCAGGAATAACCAAATACGGATTGAGAGTGAACCATACATGAACCATACTATAACCAACCTGGATGCAACTAACGAACCAGTTAGTTTCGCACAAGAAGAGCTTGGTATGTGTTTCCTAGAGTCCATCTTTAGTTTTTATTAGACTCGCCAATCCCTGATCACCCAAGACATTCGGTCTGAATTGCTTCTGGTTGCTGAAAAATCCCCCCCGTCTAGCCAAGACTCTATAGAAACCAATGCCCCTAGCACATCCCCAATAAGCTTGGATGGCCTTGTCCAATCAGAAGATGAAACATGGACCCTATACTATGATGGCTTCAAAACCCAAAACAGGGCTGGAGCAGGCTACATCTTGCTAGACCCTCAAAAGAAGAAGTTTTTAATTTCCTGCCGGTTAGAGTTCTAGTGCACCAATAATATAGCTGAGTATGAGGCACTGTTACTAGGACTCGAAAAGGCCATAGATCTGAAATACCGTTGTTTGAAGGTAATTGGAAATTCTGAGATTATCACTCGTTAGGTACGCAACACTATCCATTGCTTGTCTCCCCATCTGAAAGGTTACCAGCAAGACATATGGTGCTTAATTTCATATTTCGATGATTTTGGTATTAAATCTATACTTAGAATGCATAACGTAGTAGCTGATACACTTTCCAACGCTTCCACTAGGTTCACCCCACTTAGATATGGATTTTCTATTGAAGTTATATACAAGCCTTCCATACCAGACATTGTTAATAATTTACGCGTTTTTAATGATGACCAACAGGTACTGGATTTCATGCTCAACACCGATATATTCAAAGATGCAGTTATGGAAGAAGAGGATCATGATCGGTCTTTGCAGGAGGAAGTGAAAAATCAGAAATAAAATCCCATACCCAAAGGGGTCATATCACTCGAAAAGTTGTTCGACTTATAGAACTATTTCTGAGGGCCCCCAAATACGAAAGTGCAAAGTTCCACATTAGCACACTGACAAATTAACCTCGGGACAGATAATGATCCCAAGCTTGTAAATTTAGGTAATGAGTGCATCCCTTAGAAAAAACAAGCATTCACTGGGTTATTCAAGAAGTACCGAGATGTGTTTGCGTGGAGGTATGACGACCTCCGGACTTATGACACGTGAATCATCCAACACATCATACCTATTAAGGAAGGAGTAAAGTCGTTCCAGCAAAAATTGAGGAAAGTACACCCAGCTCCAGAACCAATGATCCAAAAGGAACTAAAGAAGATTTAGGATGCGTGGATAATTTTCAAAGTTAGACATTCAACCTGGGTGTCCAACTTAGTCCTTGTTTGCAAGAAATCTGGCGAAATCCGTTTATGTGTAGACTTTAGGAATTTTAACAAAGCCTCTAACAAATAAAACTATCTGGTCCCTCCTATGGAACAAATCCTTCAAGCTGTATCACGATTAGAAATGTTCTCTGTATTGGATGGGTTTTCAGGGTATAATCAAGTACTAGTGACTGAGCCTGATTGGCTCAAAACCACATTCAGAACTAAGTGCGGAACATTTTCTTTCAGACACATACCATTTGGGTTGATTAATGATGATGCCACCTTCCAAAGAGCCATGGACATTACCTTCAGAGGACTTATTGGGAAAAGTATGGTAGTATACCTTGATGACGTCATCGTGTTTTCAAAGCACAGATCTGACCACATACACCACCTCAAGAAATTTTTTTAAAGGTGTCAGAAATACAGGATCTCACTGAACCCAAAGAAAAGTGTTTTCGTCATCACCGAAGGAAACCTGTTGGGACACATAATAACTTGAGACGGCATAGTGGTGGATCCGGAACGTGTGAAAGTCATCGCTCAAATACCACCCCCAAGTGGTAAGAAAGCTATGCAGTCCTTCCTCGGAAAAATCAACTTTGTCCGAAAATTTATATTAGATTTCGCTCAGATCATGAAACCATTACAAGGCATGATTAAGAAAAATGCCAACTTTAAATGCAATCCTCCCGAGAAAGAAGCATTCGACCACATCAAACGAGCCATCGCGGAAGCACCCACTCTTTACAGTCCGAATTTAAACAAAGGCTTTATCTTCTACACTTTTGCCTCAGATTCATATTTGGCTGCCGTCCTCACTCACAAATATAACTGCCACAATGAGCGGTCTATATCATTTATCAGCACCGGATTACAAGGCACCAAGCTGAATTATCCAGATATTGACAAACAAGCTTATGCAGTATACAATGAAGCTAAACATTTCAGGCCATACGTTTTGAACAATCATGTCACAGTCTTCGTGCCTCACCTAGCTGTTCGCTCACTATTCATACAGCAGGAGCTGGGAGAGTGATGAGGCAACTGGATGACGTGCCTTCAAGAATATGACCTAGAATTCAAGCCAGCACACATTGTGAAGGGTCAAGGATTGTGTCGCATGGCCAAAAAGGCAGTAGACTCATAGGTAAACGAGGAAGAAAATTGGGAACATGAGATCGATATGTACCAAATTGATAGCACAACCTCATAGGATACATCCTCTTGGTACATAGATCTAGTGAAATATCTGAAACTCGACACCATGGGCCCCGCTTTAACTACCAAGCAGAAGCGTGCGTTGAGACTGAGATCTATATCCTACTAGCTAGTGCAGGGTAAGTTGTTTCGCAAACATCACAGCGGTGTCTTGCTATGTTATTTGGAGTGGGATGAGGCACAAAAAGTATTGGAATAAATTCAAGATGGCCCCGCCGGGGGGCACTATGCAGGAGACACCACCACGCACAAGATCATGGGTGCTAGTTTTTATTGGCCTACTTTGTTTAAAGATGCACACTCATATGTTCGGAAATTCCAGCAGTGCCAGAAGTTCACAATTAGAGATATACGACCTTCGGCCCTGTTACAGTCTGTCGCAGTGGAAGAATCATTTCAACAATGGGGGCTAGATGTGATCAGTGAAATCCTGCCTCACTCTTCAAAGCAACACAGGTACATCCTCACCGCCACAGACTACATCAAAAGGTGGGTTGAAGAAGTACTGTTACGTCAAGTCAATGATCAAGAGGTAATAGCCTTCATCACCCAATGCATCATGATTAGGTTTGGCATTCCAACCTCCCTTGTTTTTGATAATGCAACATATTTCTCATCATTGAAATTATATGATTTTTCTCTAGAAAATGGTATGGTACTTAAACATTATGCCAACTATTACCCTCAAGGAAACAGGTTAGTCAAGTCAACCAACAAGAACCTAATCCGCATCATCAAAAATAATCTGCTGTCCCAACAGTGAAATTGGCATAGGGCGATCCACAATGCCGTCTGGGCAGATCAAGTCACACCTAAACCTTCCCTAGGCACTTCCCCATATTTTCTCGTATACAGAAAAGAAGCCATCCCTCCTCCCAACTTGTCTCTCATGACCCTCTAATTATCTTAAGAGACTCATGCAACTCCTTGCCCTGCTTTACAAGCCCGAATAGACACACTGTTGAAACTTGAGGAGGAAAGGAAAAAAACTCAGGAAAAATTCTCCATCCACCAAGGACGGATAAAATGATGGTTTGATAAGAAGTTAGCTGAGAACAAGGTTTTTGAAGTAGGTGACCTTGTCCTAAAATGGGATAAAGCCCATGAAGATAAAGGGAAACACTCCAAGTTCTAGGCATTATGGATAGGTCCTTTCTAGATTAAAGAGAAGGTCGGTCCCCACACTTACAGGTTACAAACCCTTGAAGGGAGGATTGAAGTCCTCCTTGTGAATGGACATGACCTTAAACACTATTTCACGTGACAGCCCCTCAGGGCCGTCGCTACACCCTGTACCATAGTTTCTCTTGTTTTGTCTTTCTTTACCTTTCTTTTTTTCAATAAACCGCTTGTTCCAAACAGGCCCCCATTTAGCATCTCTTTTATTTCACATCCAAGTTTTGAAAGGGGAAATGGAAGTTACCCAAGCGGCACACTGAGTCGGGATCTGTGATGGTGTATTATCTCCTCCTAGAGTGTAAAAGAGGCAAGCATACCTATGATAGGCACTAAATGGTGAGAACATGACTAAGGCCCTCGGACCAAGATGCGATAGCTTACCTAGTATGTTGGCCCAAGGGACTATTGTGAAAAAGGAAATGTTAGGTTAAAACGGTTACTAGATGGAAAAGGGGGGAGTCAACCTCAGGCGACGAATGAAAATTTAGGAAAACCCCAAGTTCTCATATAGTCCAGGAGAAACCTCTCTTGCAAGTAAAATAAGTCGATATCCCTCATCCGCCCAAGAAATAATTTCCAAATAAAATAAGTGCCTTGAGCACGAAAAATAAGTGCCCCAAGAACATTTTAATAAGTGCATTAAGCACATGAATAAAGGGTAAATTATTTCGAAAAGCTTCCTGCACAGAGAGGTGATACGACGACTTCACCGGGGTACTAACCAGGCTCGCTGGTAGCGGAGAAACACTCGTGATTCCTAGGCAGTGACTCCACCAGGGCCATCTGGTCCACTGGCAGCAGAGCAACACAATGAGGACCAAAAAAAATATACTGGATCCCAACATCCCTAAGGTTACTCCGAACTTGTCCATTTAGTCTCCAAGAATGAAAATACGGTGAACCGGCACCCAAGGGCAGGCAGATAGGGAGAGAAAATGCACAAGGTTCAAAGACAGAAGAAGTGGGACCCACGAGGTGAAAGGAATAGTGCCCTATTCCCTCCCACCCCATCAAGATGAAACACCAACAGAGATTATATACCCTACCAGTGAATCGCTATTTGTTGTAGCCGCTACAACACCCTCCAAAAATTTCACCCTCTAAATTTTTTGAGCCCCGAGCATCAAAAATTGAAGTCAAAATCTGAATTTCAAATATTTTTGAAAGCCTTAAGTTGCTAAGTCATAGGATAGGTCATCTTCTACACTCAACGACCCAACGACCTTGTGACCCAAGTCGCTGAGTCACGTGTCGCTTTCAACTTTAAAAAATTGCGACCTCCTGACCCTGCGGCCTCGCAACTCCAAAGGTCACAAGGTCACAGGGTTGCGGGGTCACACATCTCATCAACACGGCTTTTCCATGACCCAATTACCTCATTTATTTCCTGCATGCACGACCCCTTTATAAATATAAGGTTCGCTAGGTCACATTTTACTCACGCGACGGAGAGCAAAAAACGCTTCTGACAGGCCAACTGGAGCGCGATTTTCTCGGGTAAGTTGCCTAATCCTCCTGATGTTTCCTTTTTTTCTATTTGTTTCCAATTTTCCTTTATCTTAGCCCTTTTAAAGTGACCTTCTATTCCCCATTTCAGATCCTCTTTGAACCTGAGTATTTTCTAAACCTCTAAACCCTGCCTTTCTCATACAGAATTGTAGCTGAAGCCAACCAGCCTCCCCTATGTCTGTCTCTTCTTCTAATGACCACTTCATCTTAATTTATGGTTTTTCCTCACTACCTCCCTTTATTTTTTTAAGTTAAAAAATTAAACAAAATTTCACGCTGCCATAGAAATCATCCACCCAGCCCTATCGCGACCTCCGACACCCTGACCTCGCAACCCCAATGACCCGACGACCTCAGTCACTAAGTTGCTAAGTTGCTAAGTCACATCTCGCTCAAAACATAACTTTTTTCAACCTTGCGACTCAGCGACCTAGCAACCCAGTCCCGAGTCGCTAAGTCGGAAGGTCGCATCGTCATGAATATTTAGACCAATGCGACTCAGCGACTCTGCGACCTAATCGCATGTCGCCATGTCACAAGGTCACTTTCCTCTAAAGTTTCAAGCCAACGCGACCTGTCGACCCAGGAAACAGGTCGCTAAGTCATAGCTTCTCCTTCATTGACCGTAGTTGGGTAGACTTAAAATTAGTATTGAGCATTCATTAATATAGCGTCTGTCTTATCCTCGGACATTTTATGAATGTGCCAGGGAACCTCGAAGCAGAGTTATAGTGCGTCTTCGTCTCTTCAGCCTCAAGTGACATGGGGCCCCCGGCAGTTCGTAGGAAAAACAAGATCCCAGATGTAGAGATTACAGAAGCCGAAGTACTTATGTCTCCTCCCCCTATCTAGGGGGAAACCACATGTGTATTCAGCAGAGGAGAAAGCATAAGTTGGTATCAAGTATACCAAGAGTTTGCACAACCTGAGTTCCCAGAGGACCTCCCAGACCAGGAAGTATATGTGCAGGTTAAGAGGTCAAAGATTCACTATGTAGGGGGCCACCCATCTATCTTCCCATGCGCCGAAATTATTTACTGGATCATAAAAAAGATCAACCCCAGGATGTTGATGATCCGGGATTGCGAGGGGAAAGCTTTTGCAAATATAGAAGGCCAGGATGTAGAGTACTACTACCCAATTCTAGAGCAGGAACAGACGTTCACAGAGGAGTGGGCCACTACACATGCGGTTCCCATAGCAGACACCCTAAGAGGATGGTGGGAAGAACTGGAAAAGTTCAAAGTCAAGAAGGACCAAGAATATCAAGTGGTAGGCCTCAGAAAAGTCTATAATCTCATGGAAGCTATGCTTTGTATAATGTATGGTCATCCCAATGCCCCCACCTTCAGCGATTCTTGGGTATCCCTGATGCATTTTGTTACCGTATATGGCACCCATTTTAACTGGGCCAACTTACTAATGGCGGCCCTCAAGACCAACATATCTGCAGCACTAGCACCCGAGGAGGGATACTCGTCTAAATTTTACATGGCCTCCTATCTATTGGATGTAGTTTGTGCTAGGTTCCACTTTGAGGGATGGGCTCACAACTAGGATCGGGAGCGAGCACGCCCAATTCACAAGGAGTTGTAGGTATTCTGGGACTCCAAATATAAGCAGAATATAGAGTTAATTTCACATAGTTTCGTCCATGCACTCTACAGGAAATTATTTGAGCAGGATACCCCATGCATGTCCTGGTGAGCCATGGAAACGATAGTCAAGGTAGCACATTGGTTTCCATTTGGAGAAGACACCTTCATCCGAGTCTTCAGTTCATTCAAGAGTCCCCATGCTCTCCCTCGATTCGTCACTGATAGGATGCTACTTCAGAAAGTATGTTATTAGATGACTTCCAACTTATCAAAGGTCCTTAGTAAAGGTAAGAAGAAGCCATGGCGCATACTACCGCTCACCATTGGTGCTTATTCAGTCAAGGATTTCAAAGAGGTGGAGGTGGAAGCTAAGCAAATCAGAGGATTTTTCCTGGCACCTTTGGATTACTGGACATACGATCCTGAAAGGATAGTCCCTGCTCATTGCAAATGGCCCAAGTTGAAATGGAACTACCAACATACCGAATGACCATTTGAATATGGGGTAAGAAACTGGTACAAAAAGGATAGAAAACTCACCCCGGAAGCATTGACTGATCGGGAGGACCAAGATGATCATACTTTGGAGTATAGAATCCATGAGTTGGGAGGCACCTCGTCTTCCCAGGCCAAGAAGCCCAGAACTAACATAGGCCATAACTCTTTTGCCCAAAAGAAAGAAAAGGAAGAAAAATCTCAGCAAGAAGCTGAAAAGAAGGCAAAAGAGGATGAAGATAAGCATAAGAAACACCTAAAGGAAGAACAGAGAAAGAAATAGGTGGAGGATGCATGAAAAAGAAAGGAAGAGCAGGAAGCAAGAGCAGAAGATAAGCGACAGCTCAAGAAATAATTAGATTAGGTGGAGGCCGAGTGAAAAAGGAAGGAAGAAGAGGAAACAAAAGTAGAAGTTGAGCGTAGACAAAAGGAAGAATAGGATAAGGTAGAGGCGAAGCGGCTATTGAAAGAAGAAGAAGAAAAAAATCGAAAAGAGGGAGAGGATCAAAGATCGAAAGATGCCGAGACACCTCCTCGAGTAACAGGGGTACAAAAAAAGCTGCCGCCCATCAAAGTACCTACAATTAACACAGATTTTTCACTCTCAGAAGTAGGCATATCTGAAGGATAGGAGGAGGAATTGTTCAATCTGATGAGACTCACTTCAGATCAGTTCACTTTCAAAATCAAGCAGGAAAAAAAGGATATGCCTTGCACAGAACCCTGCCGCGCCATTCATGGCCATGACGGAAAAGGATATAGTCCTAGACACTAGGGCCAATCCAGTGATGATGGCATTAGCCGACACTATTTTTGGCATAGCCACCGAAGAAAAAATGAGCAGTATGGGTAGGGAAATCCTCTCCCTAAAAAGTAGATTACAATACTCTAAGCAAAGGGAAGCCATGTCGGAGCAAGGAAAGAAAGCACTAAGGGAAGAAATCCAACAGCTCCAAGATAAAAAAACTCTTATTAACGAAGTACCACTTACCGTCAAGAGAGAGCTGGTGACGCTGGAAGCGACCATGAGGCAGGTTTACGAGGAGATGTTCACCATAAAGAAAATAGTCGCACCTCTACTGAGAGCTCAAGCGGAAATGAAGAAGAGAAACGAGCAACTGAAAGAGGCCTCCACCACCTTGGATAGAGTGATATAATGGACAAAAAGATATTCACAGGCTCCAAAAACTTTTCCCAAGAAATATTGGATTCACACTCAGAACGACAAGGTCCAAATTCGCATAAAGGTGCAATCCAAGGAGAAGTTATTTAAAGACCTAGAGAAGGTGATGACCTCCTATGATCATTTGATTAGCAGCATTGACTCGATGGCTGAGCTGTAGCATATTCCCTCTCTAGGTAAATTGGGCAAAGAAAATACATGGGAACAGGTAAATCAGGAAATTTAGGCATTCCTACAACCTATTAGACAGGTCGTCGCTACACCTAATCTTCTGGCATCACAAGAGAACTTGGTTAAGTTTGTTGTGACGCCAATTTGGATTTACACCAAACTGGATTTATTATTCAACTAGGTCACAATCAAGAGAGAAAATATGATCCCAAACATCTTGGAATGCCTTAACAGGTTAAGGGAAGATATTCCTCTGATCTCCCCAGTTGCTGCAAGCTATCGTGCATGGAAAAATTTCCTCAAAGAACAACGAGTGGATGTTCCCGACCTCACAATCACTCACAAGCTCCCATGATCAGATCACAAGGTAAAGCCTACAGGAAGGGTCACAGATCGCATCTTACATGGCCAAGTCACAGGTCACATCCTCCATCAGGTTGCAGGTCGCACCTTCCATCAAGGTCGCAAAGCATACCAACGGGCGGGAAGGCGAAGAGTCAAGGCGCCTAAGGGTCACTTTTGTCTTATAAATACTCCCTTTGGGGACTTGTAGTGAGGGCTTTTTTTTTTTGGACTCCTAAGGAGAGAAGAGAGTTGTAAAGCACTGAACAACTCCTTATGAATGAATACAAGCATTTGTTTTAAATCCACTATTGGATCCGATGAGAATCAATGTGTTAATACTATGAGTATTTTTCGTATATGTCTGATATCTTATGATTAATTAATCTTCATTTTCTGATTATACTCTTTATGCATTTCAGCTTACTGCATGTGTTTATGATGGTATGTTATTTACATAGGAGGTGTTTGTAACTTTATAAGTTGTTCTTACCAGGCATAACTGTTTCTTCTATGGTTTGAACAATATTACAAAAATGACCTTAATGATATGCTGCTAACATCATCTCCTTCAGTTCCATGTTTTCTTTTATATCTTGCTATTTGTAGTGTTTATACTTATTTACAATCATCGATATCTATCTTGTATCATTAAATAACTGCATACCTATAACTCTATAGGGCTCATTTGTGTCCAAGAGAAGGAGTGTTCAGTGGTAGTCGGACCCACACCCCAGACGAGATCCCTATCACAAACGGTTGAAAGTCTAATTGGGACTTTTTACCGAGGAGATCCCCTACTGTTGGCCAGACAAATTTTCCTATCAACAAGTTGTCATCGTGGTATAGTCATCTATCATTAACATGAAATATAATTCTCCATCTAAGCCTTTTGTTCTCATAGGACCACATTGATCAATATGTATCAATTCCAATGGATGTGATGCAAAGTGTTCTTTTGTTTTAAATTGGACTTTTGTCTGCTTGCCATGCTGACAGGCCTCACATAGTGTATTGGAAAGTTTTGAGATTTTATTCATTTCTCGTACTGCTTCCTTTTTGCTTATCTTGACAAGATTTTCAAAGTTTATGTGACCCATTCGTTTGTGCCATAACCATCTTTCATCTTCTTTAGCTAGTAGACATGCTTTAGTTGCTTCATCTAGAAGATATATGTCTTTTGGAGATCGACTTGCTATAGCCACAATTTTACCATACCTACCGTTCCTAATTTCACATTTTGTGGAGTTGAATAGCATTTTGTGTCCTTGATCACACATTTTTCCAACACTGAGCAGATTGTGATTCATGTTTTCAACCAATAGAACATTCTTGGCTATAACATCTTTTCCTCCGAGAGTGACGGTACCTAATCCTATAACATTTGAAGATCCATCATTTCCAAAGGATATAGTTTCATCCTTCTTCTATTTCAGAGATACAAATTTTATTCTCTCTCCAGTCATATGCGTTGAGCAACCACTGTCAACATACCACACATGTTTGTTGTTTTGAGCCTTGAGAGAGAGAGCACAATTATCAATCTTCTTCTTCTTCCATGTTCATTCATTCTGTGGCTTCGAAGATTCTTCTGGAGGATTTTCAAGTCTGCAGTCTCTGGCTATATGTCCAAAGTTCTGACATTTGTAACATTCCATGTTATTTCTTAAATGTTAAAATCTGTTGATGTTTCATTGAGCCCTGGGAGGTTCATATTTGAAGGATCTCCTGAAATTGTATTGGTTCCTAGGGTATCTGTGACATTCTACAGCTTTATGACAAAATTTTCCACATGAATAACAACAGCCATAAAAAATATGTTGGTACCTGGAAGGAAATCTTCATCGAGGAATCGTCTTCCAAGGATGTTCTTGTGAATATTGTCCAATGAAATCTACATCCATGTCAAATGTCATAGGTTCATTTTATTTTGTTGTAGAAGGTCCTGCTTCTTCTTCTTTCTAACTGAGGCTAGTTATATCATTGTAAGATCATTGTAAGATAATTTATTGTTGATGATTTCTTCCAATTCCCTTGAGCATTTGGAGTAGTTTTGGATAGTTTTTCCCTTCTTCACTTCCTTACGCAGCGAGACTACTTTGGCTTCTAATTCTTCCCTTTCTTGGTTGCTTTCTTCCAACTTCTTTTGAAGTGACTCTTCAATACATTTGTGTTCTTCAACTTCAATTTTGAGACCTTGAACTTGTTCTTCAAGAGTATTGGAACGGATTTTCGCAGCCTTGAGCTCTTTTATAAGCCTAATTTCCTCCTTGGAAAATTATTCTATGGTCAACCCTTCTTATTTATTGTTTGATAACTCTTGTTTATTGTGATTGGACATAAAAAATACTCTCTCATTGGCTTCTTCTTCATTGTCATTGTCTTCATCAGATGATGAGATATCTTCTTTAGAGAGAAATTTCCTTTTGGATCCTTGCTTGTTGAATTTCTTAAAGCCATTTTTTCCTGTTGAGTTTCCATCACTTCTGTTCGGACATTTTTCTTCGAAATGCCCAACCTCACCACAGTTGAAACATATCAATGGAAGTTTACCTTTGAATTTTCCCTTACCAATTTCTAGTTTTCTCGTAAAGTAAGCATACTCTTCATCTGAAAGACCTTCTCCATCATCTCCCTTTTCTTCACACTTGCAGGTGCATGTCTTTTCAATTGAAGGTTGTTTGTCCTTATCGGTTTTCTCAGATGCAATGAACGCGGTTTCTATATGAGAAGTACCCTCTTCTTCATCAAGTCTCATTTCATATGCTATGAGAACTCCATGTAATTGTTCTTTGCTGAGTTTGTCCAGATTTGCACTATATTCTAAGACCGATACCTTTGGGTTGAATCTCCGTGGTAAAGTTCTAAGAATCTTTCATATAATAGTCTTCTCATCAACTAGCTCTCCCAATCCTTCTAGAGTATTGGTTATTTCATCAACATATTAGAAGTATGCAACAATGTTGCAATCTTCTTTCATTCTGAGTTTCTCAAATTTTGTTCTTTAGATTTGAAGCTTTGCTTCTTTGATATTTGAGTCACTTGCATATATATTCTCAAGCTTGTCCCATAAATTTTTGGCGGTTTTACAACCCAACACCTTATGATAAGCAGATTCAATAAGTCCCCTAATAACAATAGTCTTTCCTTTTGCATCATTTACCAAATTCTTCTTACCTTGTTCATCCACGGTTGATGTAAATCCATTTTGTACAGTGTCCCATACTTCGTAACCTTGTGCGAAGAGATAGACCTCTATTCTTCCTTTCCAGAGTGGATAATTATTTTTATTGAATAGAGGTACACCATTCTTCGTATGTTCCATGACCTCCTTCCAGCTATTAAACTGTTATTGAAGGAACCAAGCTCCGATACCAATTGTTGGAAATACTGAGAGGGGGGGTGAATTAGTATTCCTTTCAATTAGAGCATTACTTAATCTTCAATTATTTTCATTGTTTGTATAATGATAGAAATAAAAATAAGGAACACAAATGATCACATTTTTTAAGGTGGAAACCCACTCTAGGAAAAAAACCAACTAATTATTTCCTAATAATTCTTTAATATTCAACTCCAATTGAAAATAAAGCTCCAACTTCCTAGAATCTAAAAGCACTCTTCTCCATCTCCCACTAGATGGATGCTCCAAAGCCCGATATTCTTCATTAGTCAACTGAACGGATGCCCGAACACCCAATGAGATACAACTCACCCTAGCACCAACCTACCACCCTATAAAAGAATTAAAGAAGAATGGACTCTCGTACCAAGGAAAATGGTCCACTTTACAATGATATAGAATGATGTAGAAGAATAAGGCACACTAGACCATAACTCCAAATATGACACAACCACCTAATGATTATCCTAGACCTCCTGACACAACCTCCTCAACTCTTGGAAGATAGACACTAGTACAATTTTACAATAATGTATTTACAATGACTTAGTACAATGATACCTTTACAGTGACTGTATGCAGTGCTATCCACTTGAACACTTCATGTGATGAACTTCTTGCTATTGTTCTGCACCTTCATTGCTGCTCTTATCATGCTATCCTCTGCTTCACCTTTCTTTCCTTTGCTCCCCTATAAAGTTTGGTCCTTTTTGGCCCTTGACAACACATGATCTAGCTTTTTCTTACCTTCTAGGATCTCGATATTGAATCTGGTGTATCTCTGCTATTTTAGATCCAATATGTGATTTTCCGTCTTATATTAGTCCTTTGAGTCATATTTCCTATGCCATAGGCCTAACCCAATTTTGATTCTTCAAGAAAGATTTATGTCCAATCTCTCACAATGCCCTAATTATGGATTGTTTTAGTATATCAAACTTGTACAACGTGCCACGTGTCACTATTTCTTCATTCAGCTCTGAAACCGATAGAGAGAAAACTACAGTTTGTGTACTATCTACCACTTTTTACATAATTCCAATCTGATACTCAAAGAGAGGGTTATGACAATTTTCCCAAGGTCACTTCTTTGAGATGAATTTCAAGAGCCTGTAAAAACACTGACTTTCACAAATCATATCTCCGAAAATATTGGGCACCTTGATCTGAAAATGTTACAGGAGAATCCTTAGGAATTCGGGTTTACCTCATAAACATTTCAGCTTCTGAACCTAAGTAGAAAAAGGGTTAGAGCAAAAATTTCACGATGACCTCTTTTAGATAGTGAAGTCCCTTGCATAAGGAGGATATGAGGATCACAATTTATATAAATGCTTAGGTTGAGAAGTGTTTCAACAAGTGAACGTGGGAGGGATTTTAGGGAGCTTAAAAAATATTAATTATGACTTTTAAATGACCCATGCCACAACTCCATGGGGTTTTAGCCCACTAACTGGGGGTACAAACGTCAAACATGAATATCTCTCAAACTGTGAAGAATTACGTGGCGTGCCATATATTAATGGAAACATATCGACAACTAGAAAACATCAAAATAATTCTCAACCTAGAATATATTAATTTGGTAGGTCAAAATTCCCATGAAATATTGGGGTAGCCCCTGGTGTTTCTTAGGTTCATATCAATGACAACTACTGATCAACACTTGTCTAAATAGCTAGTGTTATATCCTCCAGCCCAAATTCCATTGACCATGATCTCCCTATATGGTTGGAGGATGAATAAGATTAGTTATATAACAATGTCCCTATTTTTACCATAGATGTTATCCTTAGAGGGAGGTATCTTGATGAAGATGAACCCATCGACCATGCCATTCAAAACCAGTCCTCCACTAACGCTCCTCTCGAAACCTTAGTCAAATCATATGAAAGAAAACCTTGGATGCAAGTGAAATTAGTTTAGAGAAACTCTAAAACTACCAATACTATCGAGTTAGGCCCATTAAGATCTCTGAAAATCAACCCAAACCACTCAAGTGAAGAAGAGAAGAAGTTATGCCAGCTTTTGAAAGAAAATATTGCATAATTTTCTTGGGATTACAAGCATGTGAAAGGGGTGCATCATTCAGTATGCATACATCACATTTACATTAAATAAGGATGCAAGCCTGTGAGACAAATCCAAAGAAGAATGAACCTAGCTCTAAAATACATATTCAAATAAGAGCTGCAGAAACTATTGGATGTGGGGTTCATATATCCTATATAGAAAAGTAGCAGAATTTTCGAGGGAGAATGTGTTTTACAAATTTGGATATCCCAGAGAAATAGTCATTGAACGGGGATCACAATTCACCTCTCACCTCATTAAGAATATTTTAAGGAAGCACAAGATTAAGCATAGAACTTATACTACCTATCACCCTCAAGTGAATGGCCAGGTAGAAGTAACTAAGAGAGCTTTAGAGAGAATCCCCACCAAGGTTGTGAGCAGTAGCAAGAAAAATTAGGTAGATATATTTCTAGAAGCTACTTGGGCCTACAACACCACTTGCAAGACAACAACAAGATTCACTCCTTATGAACTAGTCTATGGTAAGAAAACTCTACTTTCAGTTGAGTTTGAATTCAATACTTTAAGAATGGTAGTCGAATTAAATCTAGATCTAACAAATGCTCAAAAAGAGAGGTTGTTGCAACTAAATGGATTGGATGAGTTAAGAATGCAAGAAATTCTTCACACAGAGATATTTCAACTGCAAAAGAAGGTATGGCATGATAGTAACATCAAATAAAATACCTTCCAAGAAGGATATTGGGCATTTTTGTATGATTCAAGGTTTAAAGACTTCAAAGGCAAGCTGATGACAAGATGGTTAGGGCCTTACAAGGTGGAGAAATGCTTTGATAATGGCGTAATTCAAATAAGGACCATAGATGAAGAAGGGATCCCCTTGCTTGTCAATGGTCACAGAATCAAAATTTAAAAGAATTCTTTGTTAAGGGAAGAATTCATCAATTCAATAAGAAGAAAGAAAAAAGAAGAAAAAATAATCTTGTGGGTTGAAAACCTCTTTGAGGTGCCCAATGAAAGTTTGTGGGTTGAAAACTTCCATGGAGGCAGCCCACTTTCTTTCAAAAAAAAAAAAAAAAGAACAAACCCAAAAAATGCGTCTGCATCACTATGTTTTTCTATATTTGCTATTTTGTAGGTTGTTAGTGGTTTCTAGAAAACACAGGGACGTATTCATCTTATTTTCCCTTCTTGTATCTTGTTGTCCATCTCATCCTTCACTCCATTCATCTTCATAACTTACTCCATCACCTCCATACACCACACTCCTCCATTCCTGATCACAATGTAGCAAGAGAAGAAACACAAAAAAAAACTCCTACAAACATGAGGAAGTTCCTTAAAAAAAAAAATTATTCATGGAATGCTCAGAAGAACAACAAGGGTAGCTGCATAACATACTCCAAGAGAACGAGAATGCCTCCCATGGCATCTCAAGATCCTCATTCAGCACGCTTCTCACTCAGGGAACGGGAATATGGTGAAGAACACAACATATAAAATGGGCTTGGCTCAAACCTCTAGCTCCTGCAACCACCTTTGAAACAACAGGTAAACTCAGGTACAAGCTCTCACCCCTTTTCTATGCATTCATAATCACAAGAAGTAATTAATTTGCATACTTAGAGTTTAAGGGGTAGAAAGGTGGCTATTTAACTTGGCCACCATCGTGAGGTATGAATAGAATAAAAATCGGAATACATGCCACCTGGGCATGTGAAAGAAATTTTTTAAATCAACGTGGTAGAGGAGAATGAGGGGAAGAAAATGGGCATTCCATCCTGAATTAACAGGGAAGAGGAACCAATTGTCTATGACATAACTAGAGCTGAGCGGAGTTATCTTGGCACTCCAAATTTAGTTGTATCACCTAATAAAAGGATATTTTGTCTCATCCAAACTAGTGAATTGAAAATTTTTAAAGCGAGAGGACCAATGGAAGAACGCAACGCTTGAAGAAGAAGAAGAAGGACCAAAAAAACAAGAAGAACCAAAAGAAGAAGAGAGAGAGAGAAAGGGCCACAGGAAAACAAAAGAGGTGGCCATAGAAGTCTTAATGATAGGAGAAAGTGGGCGAGACACATACTCACAACCTAACATCACATCCCCTCACTATAAAAATAGAGCTGCCACCATGGCTCCTTTGAGGGAAAAAAGAAAAAGGTAGGCCTCTAGGTATTCTAGAGCTGACAAGAATCATAGAAAGCTAGAAAATTCTCCGATAAGCCCGATCATCATTGAAGAATCACCAAGGGGGGAGGAAAGAATCGAAGAAATATTTTTGAAGGAGCAACTGCAAAAGGCAAAGGCAGAGACTGTATTGCTAAGAGTGCAATTGCAGCAAAAAGAGGAGCAAGTAGCCACCATGGTGGACTTATGCATATGCGCCCTTCAGTACAGATTCCCCTTTGTCTCATATTTTGTTTACCTCAAAGAACAATGGCTTTTATTTCAAATTAACACTCTAGCCTCCCATGGATCACTCCCTTTCCAATATTGTAGGAAATTCATGAAGTTATACAAGCAGGGCAACATAGCTAATCACGCAAAGATGGCAGAATTTTATATGAATAACTTTGTGGTGAGAAATCTGGATATTTGGGACCCCAATATTATAATGGGGAATATGCAGTTAATGGCTCTAGCATCTTGGATGGTTAATTAGGACAATAGAGCCAAATAAATATGGAAGGTCATAGGAAGAATAAATAAAGAACCATTATATCTCAGACTGGAAGTGTTCATCCGAAAAGGAGTCATCCTTAACCATGGACAGATTGAAAAGGACCTTGCACTGGTTTAAAGCTACCTTCAGGCTCAAAACCAGGTGATAGGCCACCTTGAAGATGTTTCTAGGAAGATATAAGAGGAGTTCATTCTAGGCATATATAAGAGGAGTTCATTATGGCTAGCCAGAGAAGATGGAACAACCTCCCACATAACCTCAAGAACAGGGAGTATCATACTCTAGAAATACTGATGGGTGCATTGGAAAGGGAACCATTATACAAGAGGGAAATGCAGGCCAAAAAGATCCAATGGTTGGGACTGAAGCTCAAACCACCGTTGTTGCTGGGGCTGACTGATGAAGAGGACACATATGCAAAGGATAAAGAATGGGAGAGTGAAAAAAAGAATGATGGATTTTACCCCCTTGGGGAAACTTCCACACTTCTTCCTTAGGAAGTCAGGGGGGTTGTCAAATATTTGAAGGAAATGGAGGGGGAGGATCAGTTGTTCATAGGATGAGAAACCATTCAGTAGGGGGGTGATGATGAGCTCCATCATTAGACATATTTTGAGGGGTTGATAGTCCCCTTTTTTCCTTCTTATATGTCTTTTTCTTGCATTTTTATTATTGTTTTTGTTTATGATGCTAGTATAGGTGGTGATTAAGGCTAACATATTCTGAGTGCCTAATATAATGTTGAGTTCAAAAAATCATGATTTATTAAGCACTTTTATAAATATTTTATCACAAAGACTTGGACGAGACAGCATGGAGAAAATATAGGTGGAATCTCAAAGGCAGCCGAGGAATCCCAGAGATTCTCTCCAGCAATTCAAATTCCACAAGTACCTAAAGGATCCCAAAGGATTCTCTCCAGCAATTCAAATTCTAGAGGCAGCCGTGCAACTCAAAGAGGAGAGCACTTAGTCTTGGTTTACTTGGAGTCAAGTGGACACAATCACCATTTTCTAGGGAGCTGTTGGTAGCTGCCCTATAGAATAAATAGAGTAGAGGCAGAGCTAGGGAGAGTTAGTCTATCCTAGTCTCAATTCCATTCGGAATTATTGTTGTGAACTATTGAAGCTTTTTGTTTTATTCAAGGATCGAAACTTTCAGAGATGTATGCAGTTATTCTTTTATGAAATGAGCAGACTGATTCCATTTTATTGATTTATGTTTAGAGGGATAGGCTCATGGGTTAGGGCCCAATCCATGTTCCTCAACTTCTCTTCTATTTTATTCTTTCATTTCTTCCATTAAGCTTGCTTTCTTTCTGTCATTCAAGTTAAGATTTTCTTCTAATAAGTTTCATTGCTATTTAGTTTTTTTGCTGTTGTAGTTTCAATTTATTATACATAGAAAAATAGAGGAAAAAATTCAAAACTATGATCAAGTCTCGCTCCTCTCATCTCTGTTAATAGAGTTTGAGTAGGGGTAGACCTTCCCATAGGCCAAAAATTTCTTTCTGTTTAAGTTTTGGGAAGAATTTGTGTTAGCAATCCCAAGCCCTTCCTTCACTTTTCATCCTGCATTTCTGTTTGTCTCCTGTGCATAATCCGCAAGTGTGTTTCATTTCTGAGCACTGCTCTTATGCCTCCATTCCCTTCCTTCTCTTCTCATCTCAACATTGTACTTACCTTTTCTTTTCCTAACTGCACTTAGCCCTTCAAAGCCTTATTTCTCTATTTTCTTCGTTCACGACTGCCTTATTCTTTCTATGCAAAACGCGTGAAAACCATTCAAACCCACCGTAAAAACCCACCTCCGCATTTGATCCTCGAAACTCCCACCACAGTATATCGCACTGTGTAGATCACAACATTTACCTTTTACATTCAGTGTTAACCACTCGCTCTTTGCGATCGTGATCTTTCGAAATCTCAAATCTCACTTTGCAACATTTACCTTTCACCCTTAAAACACTTACCGTTGTTTTGGACGATGATTGCGATAGTGCGATCTTGCCCCACTATCGGTCCCACCGTCATGTAACCGTCACAAATCACACTTTGCCTCCTTTAGATTTTACCCTGAACGCTTAGTGCTTGTTCTTGCAATTGCAGTATTGCAAAATTGCACCCTGTGGAACTTACCATATCACACATCGCAACAGACAATTTTTTCCTTTTTCTTCTTCACTGCCACATCATCCCCATCGTACACCTCACTTCACACATTTCAGTTTATTCTCGTTAAATCCTTACCACTATCCGTTTAAACTTGCGAAGTTGTGATTGCGACATCATACATCGCAACTTTTACCTGCATCACGTCTCGGCCATCGTACTTCTCCACTCATTTCCACTCCAAATCCATTTCTTCGATATCATAAGGTTTTATAAGATTTTAAACCCCCCTCCTTCTACTTCTAAGTCTTTTTCAGTTATCTCCGCTCCAAAGTCATTTCTCACGTTATACTCAATTTTTCTAAGGTTTTAATCCCCTCAATCCGCTTCCAAACCTCGTTTCATGTGTTGAACCTCCCATTACACTCTTTTAGCCCTTTTTCTTCCTCCAAATAGAGAATTAACTCTTTTTAGTTATAATTGATTCATGGATAGTTTAGTTTCACAAATAAGAGCATGGTAGATAGATCATAGGATAAGTAGAATGCATTTAGTTATTTGGCCAAGTTAAGTGTCGTTTAGAATTTGTTTCCTTTCTGCCATTTATTTTCAGCAAGTTAGATTAGTTTCTCTTTAGTCATTTCCCTTTTTTCCAATCAAATTAGTTCATTCTTGTCATTTCCTTTCATTACTTTAGTTTAATTTCCTTTCTGTCATTTCCTTCCAGTAATTTACTTTCGAGTTGTTCTCATGATTTAAGAAATAAAACCCTTTCGTAAAGCAAAAGAGGATGACATGAAAAAAATGCATCTACTATGTATATAACATTGTCACCTCAAATTTTGTACAAACCCCAGGTTGACAAAGAAAAGTAGGGTAGCCCTTGGGAGTGAAACACTCTTGGTGCAATACCATGGCTCACCACCTACTACGCAAAAAATGATAAATACATAAAAAAACGTTGTTACAATCACATTTTTCATGTAGCAGGGTCCATCAAAAGTATGCAACATGGGTACTTCTTGGATTCAGAATTAAATTTTTCATCCAACAAGTACTCTCACTTGAAATTTGAATAAAAAATTTGGGAGATAAGATGAAAATATGGTTTGAAAAAGTAGTTTTTTCTTTTTTCCCTCTAAAATTTGATGATGTCATCAAATATTCTTTTATTTTTTCCACTATTATTTTATAATTTCCCTAGGAGGCTCATTTTAGACCTCAAAATTCCGCTAATGATACAAATAAGCATGACCTTTCCTTGACATAGGAAGGCCTCCTACAAAATCCATTGAGATTCTCTCCCAAGGATGAGAAGGAACCTAAAGTGGTGTGTACAAACCAAGCTTCCTATTTCTACTCTTACTTGTTGCACATAAATAACATCCTCTAATAAAACAAGACACACTTTCATTCATGTGTGGCCAATAAAAATACCTTTGGAGATGCGCTACTATCTTGCCTACACCAAAATGTCCTACAATAAATGATATGTGCGCCTCCCTTATGATAATGTTTCTTTCTCCTTTTGGAATACATAACTTGAGAAAGTGATACAACAAAATGTTATGCACATGATAATCTAACTCTTCACTTTGGTTTCCCTTACTCAAGTTGTCATACATATCTTGAAAATCACTATCATTCACATACTGCTCTATGTAAATTTCATGCATAATAGAATTGTTCTTGAGAATAATAGTTGAATTTATAATAGGCCTAGAGAGCATATCAAATAACTTATTGTAGATTCCTTTTTCTTACCTAATAACCAAGTGAAATTGTTCTAGAAAACCCATCCACCTGAAATGTCTTCATTGATGCAACTTGGACTGTGATTGTAAGTACTGCAATGGCTTATGGTCGGTATGGATAATGGCCTCTTTCCCCATGAAGTAATGCTTCTATTTCTTTACACTTTGTACCAATGCATATACTCTTTATCATAGGTGGGATATTTAGTCACAGCTCCATTAAAATATTCAGAATGAAATGAGATAGGCTTACCATGCTGCATGAGCACTGCTCCCATAGCATAATCACTTGCATCTGTTTGGATCTCAAATAGATGTATAAGATTTGTAAGTGCTAGAACTGGTGCTGAAATTATCTTTTGCTTTAAAGCAACAAATTCTTTCTGCTACAAAACTCTGTAACGAAAGACTTTCTTCATGCTTGTCAATGCATGTAACAGAGCTGCAATGGAAGAAAAATTAGCAATGAATTTCCTCCAATACTGCGTTTCCCCTAAAAAGCTTCTTACCTTGATAAACATATTGGGCTTGGGCCAATTCAAAATGGCCTCAACTTTGGAAGGATTAGTCTTCAACTCACCTCCTCCAACAATGTGTCCCAAATATACCAATGAAGTCTTACGAAATTCACACTTTGACATCTTAAGAAACAATTGCTCTTTTCTTAAAACATCAAGTACCTTGTTCACATTCATGACATGTTCTTCTCTTGATTTGTTGAATATGAGTATTTCATCTAAGTAAAAAATGACAAAGTAAACTAGAAATTTTCTATGTATATCATACATTAATCTCATGAAAGTAGCTGGTACATTTGTTAAGCCAAATGTCATAACTAACCACTCATATAATCCTTGTCTAGTTTTGAAAGAATTTTTCCAAATGTCTTCTTCAACTATCCTAACTTGTTGATAACCACTTCTCAAATCTAACTTAGTGAAACAATTTTCATGCTTTAACTGATCAAGAAAATCATCAATTGGTGGGAGTGGGTAGCAATTATTTATCATGATTTTTTTCAGTGCATGGAAATCGATACACATGAACCGAGTCCCATCCTTCTTTGGAACCAAAACTATTCGTGAACCACATGGTGAAGTAGCTGATCATGTGTTACCTTTATTCAACAACTCTTGGATTTGACTCTTTATTTACAAACTCTCCATAATTGACATGTGATACATACCAATATTGGGAAGTGGAACATCCTGCTGTAGTTGAATCTCATGTTGAATTCCCCTCTTGGGTGGTAACCCCTTTGGTTCTTGAAACATCTCGCCATGCTGACTTACCGCATCAAACAAATAATATTTTAATTTTTCATCACATGCATCAAAAGATTCATAGTCAACATCATCCTTTTTCTTGACCATGAAAAGCACAAAACTTTTACTTTCATTTACTGGCCTCTTCATTTTCCCTACATTAACTAAAGAGATATTTAGTTTCCTACAATGAGCTCTCACAATATACTCCACTCCATATTTTATCAAATGGTATTTTTTCTCATGATGGTAAAATACCGCTTTCCTTTCATACAAATGTGGACTACCCAAGATAATCCCTAAAATGTCAAGTGGAACCACATCTAACTCAACTTCATTGACAAAGTTTGTAGTAATAGCAAATCTAAAAACACATTTCCTTGTCACTTGTAATTTGGCATTGTTAACTATCCAATCCAAAGGGTATGGCTTATGATGAGGTACAGTATCAAGGTTTAGTTTTTTTACTAAGTCTTATGAAATTAAGTTTTCTTGTGACCCTGTACCAAACAATGCATCAATATTTGTATGATTTGAAATTACTCTAACATGGAATAATTATATCCTTGTATATTCATCTGGAGTGTTGTTGTGACTGTTTGAGGAACTATAACTTTCTATCGCTTCCTTTCCTTTTTTAACCATGGCAACTATCTTGGTTTCATCTCTTGAATCATATCCAAGATCTTTTTTTGTGGTGGTAGTCGTCTTTTGTTTCCCTTTGATATTTGGTTTCTTTGGCCTTAATTCAGGATGTAGTTTCCAACAGTGGAATTCATCATGCCCCTCTTTGGAATAATGTTTGCAGGTAATTTTCTCCCCTTCCTTCTTAACACTTGCATTCTTCTTTCCCTTCCATTTTCCTCCCTTCTCTTTTCTCTTACCCTTGAATGGCTTCTTCTTACTACCCTCTTCAGAAATGCTTTCACCCATTTCTTCAAGATGCATGGCTTGCACACATACTTCATCTAAGTTATTTTGGTTAAACATAAGGATAGTGTGTTTTAAGTAAGAACCTAAACCTCCTATATATTTCAAGAGTGTATCTTGTGAATTTAAGTCTACTCCAAGTAATAAATCCCTCTTCTTAAACTCTTGTGTATACTCTTGGACACTTTGACCTTTGATTTGCCTAAAGTTTCTCAAACTCATTATTACTTTCTGCATATAGGCTAATGGATAAAATTTTCTTTTAATGGAATAAATGAATTTGACCCAAGAAATGGAAATATTACCATGGATTCACATTTCCTCTTGTGTCTTTGTCTCCCACCAAACTAGTGCTACTCCTTCTAGCCTTAATGAAGCCAACTATATTTTGATATCGTCTTCTTTCAGATTCTGAATTCTGTAGTACACTTCCAATTGATGAATCCAATTGTATACTCTCTCAACATTAACTTCTCCATTGTATGTAGGAAGTTAAAATTTAATGTCCAAATTGAGTAACGAAGTCTTTCCTTTTGGGGTCTTGGAATGAGTATGGGTATGAGTGTTTGTAGTGGATATGGAAGATGAAGATGATGATGGTGGAGAGGGAGGCATTTTTCCTCCACTACCTTTTGAGCTTCTCTCTTTCTCATTTTTACTGTTTGAAGATTCTTCTCTATGAGGGTTTGTTGAACCTTCTCCAGTTTCCTTTGCCACGAAAGATTCATACATAACTTTCACTATCCTTTGCATTTATTTGAATTCCCTCTTAACATTCTCTTCTTCTGAATGTTCATGAGTTCCTTCATGGCCTGACATTTTGGTTGCGGATTCAAGCTCAATTTCTGTAGCTTGTATCTCTTCAATCACTTCAGCCTTCTGTGCAATCAGTTCATCTTATATCTCAACTGATAACGATGGAATTTGAGGTGCTTCAAGTGCTGCCTTCAGTGGTCCTTTGGGTGGGGATGATGCCTTCTCTGCTTTCTTCCTTCTTGTCCTAAATTTTGGACTAGATATTAGTAGATTCCCTTCTCTCTGCAATCTCAACCTTGTAAGCATCAGAAAATTTGCAACTTCAGAAACTTTTAAAACCCTTCAAGTAAAACAAGCAAGAAACCTTGTGCTCTGATACAAACTTGATCTGAAAATGATTGCTAGTTATTGTTGTGCTAGTATCACATCAGATATAAACTTTTCTTTGATTATTTTTACTTATCCTTCGTAGGTTTGTTTATGAGCATGTGATTGTCAAGTTAGTGTACTTGGTGAAATTATGAGTTTGTCATAAGCTTAGAAAGCATAATTTTAAATGACAGAATAGAAGCAATATTAAACACATCAAATAAACATAACAGAGCTTAACACATGAAATTTTGATAAAGTAGTTCACCCCTCCTGGGCTACATCTCCTTGGTCCATATTCATAGTGTGGGCCTTTGTATTAGCTTGAAGTGTGTTCAAATTATTTTTACAAGCTTCAGAACCTCTTGGAACCTATTCCAATGAGTTTAAAACATCATAATGTCCCAAAATTGACTAGTTGTTTAATGAATTTGGACTTTGGATGCTCTGTAATGACCCCAACACATAGTGGCCCTGGCCTTCAAAAATATTCAAATGCACTAGAAAACCTGTAGATGACCTTTTCTGCCTTTGAAACCTACTTCATTGAGCTCCCAACATGCCAGTTAGCCTAGAATGCCTCTTTCTGACTTCTGTTTGGGCGAAAATTGGATGAGTAATGACCAAAACTGCTTTTCCCCTAAATTCTCCACTAAATTTGGAGAGATTACTCGTTAGATTTCTAAATTTTGAAACTCTGCCATAAATGGCCCACTCCCGAAACCTCCTCCAGTTTAAATCAAAGTTTAATTAGCGTTAATCATGGATTAGGTGGGTAGATAAGTACGGTTTAAGTTTTAAGCATGATTAGTGCTAAACCGGTGGACACACATGTTTTAATTTGCGCTTAGTCGTTAATTAATCCCAAATTTACAAACTCCACCATAGATCTTGGAACTCAGTCTTCATCGCATGGTCTCATGGGAGGGGGTTTTCCCCCTCCAACACCCAACTGTCGGGTTGAAAAACTTTAATATTATGTAGAGAACATAGTGGTTAAGAACCATGTGGTAGGACAATTGGTGTAAGGCATAGGTGGTAGGCGTGAGGTCATGGATTCGAGCCCTAATCCAACAATTTTTTTTACATAAATTTACAAAGAACACCTCCACCAAACTTGGGGACCCTTCAAATTTAAACCTCCAATAGTTTAGTTAATGGCCCATCCATACTTGGTTAATTCCTCCGAGAGTGGGTTTTAAACTATAGGTTATATATATATATATAGTTCCACCATATTAACCCTAATTTCCACACTTAATGTGAAATAATAATTTGACCGAAGTGTTGGAGAGGGCCCACCAGAGAGGACACATGGCGCCCTTTGGTTGGGTTGTGCTCCAATCTAAAAAAAATCAAATTCAAACTTAGGAAGAATATTGGAGGTCATTGGGCAATTTCTCCCTTCACAAACCCATCTGGCGAATCTGGAGACGACACTTGTCACAGTGCCACTGGCTACAATCTAGCGAATATTCCATGTAATGTTGACTATACCTGCCACATCATCCATGTACCTTTTCTACTCCTTTTCTGCCTGTTTTAGAAAACGAGCAGGAGACGATAACTCTGTCATACGAACTCAGATTTTGATGAAATGAGTTTCACTAGAATATTGGCAACGAACTCTATCCTGTCATTTAGGTTTGAAGCAATTTTGAGCACTTTCATTTTTTAGCTAAAACTTGAGCCTTAGATCACACATGGAGCTTATCCCTTGGTCCAAGGAACTCAAATCCCTTCACAGGAGGAATCCATACCTCTCTTAATGGATTTCAAAGTACTTCAATATCCCTATATATTGAGCTCGAGTTTCAAGTTCAAGGGTAGAGATACCTAGATACCTATGTGAATAGAGACTAAATTTTATAGTTTCTAAGTTGAAGAGAGTTCATAGAGTGCATATTTTCTATAATAGTGAGTTTTTTTTTACACATTCAATATCACACCTTTGTGCCCATGACTTCATGCTGGTCATTCTAAGAGGAAGGTTTATCATACTGAAGGAAAATGATTGTGCAGGACTCCGAGAGAAATCTGTACAACATCAAGGCATCTGGTTATAAGATTGCTCTTTCTAATTTATGATAATACATATGGATCCATTTTTTTTCATTGTCTTGTTTATGAAATTATGGAAATGATGTCAATACTTATACTCCTTGATCACTAAGTTGGATTAGTACTTATGATTATTATATACTGCAGATGCTTTGATTATTTTTCATGTCTGTAATTGTAGATTCTATTCATCATTGAAGAACTACTTTGGAGCGAAACACAAAGAAAGACATTACACATATGAATTGAAAGGTAAGAGAATGTCATATCTACTTTTCTGATTGTAATGATAGTAAAATACAAATAATCTAGATAAAGAGACATTGAAATGGACCCGTGTTTCTAGCTACTCGTTGGAGTACTAGGGAGATCACTCTTGTCCGCAAGATGGATTAATCCTGGTAACAATGTCGATTGCAAGGCCTGGTAAACCAGTGTGAAATGAAATGAAATGTTGTTTATTATATATGTGGGTTTTAATTTACATATGTGGTTTTTATTTAAAAGCCTCAGTTATGATGGTTCTCAGCCTTTAGGCCATACACATTTTATTAAATTTTATTTTATTTATATTAATGCATAAAAGGAAATTTGGGATGTTTTAAGTGTGTGTGTGTATATATATATATATATATATATATATATATAATTCTTTAAAATATAAAAGGGCTTTCATATACCTAAAAGGATTACGAAGGAAAAGGAAAAGGAAAAACAAAATTTTGAAGGATCTCTATTTAGACTATTGTTTTGCCACAACACCACCTTTTGGTATTCACCTGTTTTCATTCTTCATTGTCTTTTCTCAACTTTGTGATTTTTATTATGAAACATTGGATGAAGTCAACAATTATTACCTTCCCAATCACCACTTAACTTTCAGTGTCTTGGTGTTGTTGTATAATATGGTAAACATCCTCTTTTTCTCATTATGCTTCTAATTTTGTTTTTTGTGACGGGGAATTACTCTTTCATTTCTTCCTTTAAAAGTATTTAGGCTTATAGCATGAATATTTCTTCTCTTAACAATATGCCCCTTCTTCAGAGAGGATTAGCATATATATGAGTACTAATAACTAGAGGCATTATGGAATTTATGCTTGCAACAAAATGAAATAAAGAATGCCATGTTTGATGCGAGACTCTCTGTTTTATTTTTCTTCTCTCCCTATATGATTGGATTACTACCTTTGAAATATGGTGCAAGTTGAATATTCAAGATCTTCTTATCACCAACCTTCAATAATCCACCACAAGAAGGAAATGGTGGTAATGAGATACCATTTTCATGTAATGTTGATATTTCTTCTAATGAACATACAAACATTGCATGTCTTTCTCCTTTAGAAAAGTGGTCTTCATGGTCATTATTTTCCCCTCTACTATATAAACTTAAGACTTCATTATTGACGTGTATTTACCTACAATGGGGCTTAGGATGCTTTGATTTCTCTTTTTGAAATTGTTCCCATTGTATCTTGTCTCTCATAATAATTTGACACCAATGCATCTCATATTCTCTTCAAACTCACAAAAATTCTATTGAGAAAATTTTAAGGAAGGTGAAATTACGAGAGTTGTCTCAATCACACTACTAGCTTTTGCAATGGAGAGTGGACTTTCTTCATAAGTATTTTTGAAATTTTCTTGGATATTCCCTATTACTCCTCCTTCATTACTTATCATTGTTGCATTTGAGTCTTTATCTGAGTGAACCTATCCTCCTAATAGCTATTCATCTAAATATCTAAATAATTTTTTTATCAAGGGCGTAAAATGTAGACTCTATCCAAGTCCCAATCTACCATCATCATAGTAAGGGAGTATTTGCACTCATCAAATTGCTTCTTTAGTAGTGAAAATAGTCTTGACATATAATAGCTCCTCTCCATAGCTACCATCCTTTCATTAAACCTATCAACCTATTCTTTCAAGCTCTACTTTCCTTCTTGAGCTAAATGTTATTGGTTCTTAATTTTTCCATCCTTTCTTTATTTTCTTTATCCATGATAGGTTTACAAGCTTAACTTAAAAGTGCTAATAGTGGCAACATGGTGAAGGATTAAACTTCTTTGATACTTTATGCTTTGTAAATGGTGGACTTATATCCCACTCACTCAACCAACACAAATGTTATGTTGAACTAAAAATTAATCTCTATTGCTGTTAATATATAGAGGTTTTATTCTTTAGAATGGCTTGTTCTTGGTTGTAATAAGCACTAATCAAGTTGCTAACAACATAATAGCAAATAATCCAATAAGAATCAAGACACTAATCTTCTCTCTCTAAGAACTTTGTATAGCCTACATTAGAAAGGTAGATGTCAAATAACAATGTGACCTTATAATTATTATACTTTGTTCAAGTTTTATGAGGTGTATTACCCTATTTTCAAAATTGATTTATATGGCTTCTTCGCTCAATAAAATTAAAATTTCAAGGCTTATGCCGGTTCATGTTTTCCATGCTTTCTCATTAGAAAAACTCCTTCAAGGATTCAATTGAGCAACTTAAATATGTAATATGGAAATATAAGTATCTAATTTCTTATTCAAATTATAATGGTTTATGTATTGCATATCACTATTCAAACAAATGTTTAAGGATTGAATTTGTTTTACTCTGGTGTGAAGATTTAGTGTAACTATTTTGTGTCAAAACTCTCCAACAGTCTAATTGTTGTTATTAATAAAGCCCAAGACTAAATTTCAAATTCCATTCAATTACATCTAATCACAACTGCCATTCTCTTAATTATATTAAAAAAAGGAAACTGTCAAATAAATAAATAGAACTATATACTTGTTTTAATTTGGATTCTTCAATCCTTGGAGTCCTGGTTAAACTGTGATGAGGCCAGCTATTATAGCACTCATCACAGATTCAATTCCCTTCTCCTATCAGTGTAGGGCTGTTTCTTTTATCATACATTGGTTTGATTGGAAAAGATGGATGGAACTTATTGTCTTGGAAAAAAAGGTCTTTAGCCAACTAATTGTTAGATAAGTAAGAAAAAGACTAAATCTCAACTAATTGATAGATAAGAAAAAAGCTTAGTCTCATTAATAAATGCATACAGAAATTCGTTAGAGTTTGATTGTCATGAAATCATGCACGCTCAAATATGATTGCAATACGACATTGGAGCACTGCAAGATATCTAGTAGTGATATGCACATTGTGCATCCATGTATGGCCCCTAATTTTTGGATGTGATGGAATGAGTTGTCGGAGAGGTGTACTGTCCTTTCAATATTTGTATTACTGTATTTAAGTTTTAGGAGGTGTACATAACCTCAACAATCAGTAGCTTATTGTCTTTTAATGAATAGAGGTAGTAATTATCAAGGTAATTGCAACAAACAATTCATAGTAGTCTTACTTCTCATACCCAAAATATGAGTGGTTGTCATCCCATTGTTGTCTATATTCGCAAGTCTCATTAATTTGTGTAAGCACTATCTATGTCTGAAAATTATATTGAGAGATTGAGTGGAAACAACTTTAGACTTAGCCTCGATAGTTGTTTCTGTTCAAAGATCAAATAGTTTTGTAAAATGATAAAAGAACAAACGGCCTCAGAAAATTGCGGATGAATAGCTTGCATTTCTAGTGTCGAGTTTCCAAACATTCAACGGACCAAATATCTAATCCACGAAAGTTTAAAAATTAAATTATGATAAAGTTTCCACTAAAAATGATATGATAAAGCCTACCACACCATCAACCATTGGAATATTTGTTTTTCAGCAAATGTAAATATTTCATCATTACGTAAAAGCGTGTATATAGTAGCGAAATTGGAAGCATTAAGAAATTGACACAACAGACAAACGGAAGCCCTAGTAATGGAGGACGGTAACATTGTATTCAACGACTGCGTTGCCAGTTTTTAGATCGAAGGAATGAGTGCGAGCAAGAGCGTAGCCTCGAGCCAATCGAAACAATCCGCTACCTCCCACGATGGGCATTTCTCTCACTTTATCAAAAACAGCATTCTTTCCCACCATGGACAGGGTGCTGCCGTTGTACTCTCCGCTCTGCAACACAAACGTGGAGGCCATGAGCAGATGGACATTCTCTTGACAGGAGGAAACGTAGATACCCTGTGCTCTGCCCACCATTTTGGAGGTCGCCTCCGGACCTTCTGTAAGCCAGTCGTCCATAACCCTCACCAACCCAAACTGAGTAAAGTATGAATCGGTGGTGGGAGCGGAGGCCACTTCCACGGCCGTCACGTTTTTACCCGACACTATGTCGTGAAAAAAGAAATGAAGCTGACTTATCTTCTCCTGCCCTAATTTCGTTGTTGTCTCTGCCTCCGTCATGTGCAGGAAAAACATCGAAAACAACATTAGAGCAGCCACTGTAATAGTAGCTGCCGAATACCCCTCCTTGGCCATCTGTCAAAACTGAAGCGTTCAAGAGTTGAAGACTAGTACTTGCAAATCGATTCCAAACACCGAAACTCCAGAGAAGAAATGTGCAGTTGAGTTCGGCTTTTATAGAGTGGATGCCCGCGAAAGACGCGTTCACTTTATTGGCCTGAACGTTTCCTCTCTGTTCTTTTATTAGGTAGGGCGGCGGGCCGTCATCTGTGACCTTTTAAAATTTTCTCGGTGGAATTTGCGAATGCAAGGTTACATTTGGTGACAGAATCCTACCGCACCATCACGTGAAACAGTTGATTTTTACTGCGAGTGCAAGACTTCCAATTTCCAATTATATAACAGACTGCCTTCTTCCGTCCGTGTTTCCCACTGAGAAAAGATTGCCTATGGCCATTTTGTTTATATATAATGGGATTGTTTAGCGAGATCTACCATAATATTGGATTATTTGTTGAAAGAGCTAGAATTTCTTCTTGGCAAAGCTGGTGTACATGTTAGTTGAGTATACCTAGCCCCATTCAGAAATATATAAAAATATGTATTCAACTGATCTTTAGGTTGGCTTTTGAGTGCATGGACCCTCTCTGCGTCATAGATGTCAAAGACCCCTCCTGACTGTAATGTCTATTTTAAACGAAATATGTCAAAGCCACTAGTGAGTGGAGAGATAATGACATCAGTTCAACTAACCCATTGTCCACATTGCAATAACGTGATTCTTTTGGACATCTCGAGGTCTCGCTGTGACTATAATCAACACTGACGACACTAGTATGCAAAGCCGTTGAAATTTAACTGGAAATTCTGATTGAGATACAACCAATGGACTAAATGCCATTAGCAGTAGCTTGAAAAAATCCACATAATAACTTAGATATTCAGGTAATATTATGAAAATTTTCATCTAGATTATTTTGTTGAGTTGGTAGATAATTCTCATTACATTATATACTAGCATAATCACATTTACTAATTTTATTGATATATGCTAATAGACATATATAAAATAAATTTACTAAATTAAATTTACAACCACATTCACCAATATGATTAATATGTTGTGATAAACCTATATCCACCACCCATATATTTTAAGAAAATAATCATTATATATTTATGAAGATAATTACCAATATAATTTATATATCTACTTATAATATATTAATAATATTAACTATATGCATATATATATTAAACTAATATATATATATATATATCATTTTTTGAATATAATAGTTATAATTCAAAGTATGCTAAAATTCAAATATAATATAATAATAGTATTTTATTACTATTTATAATAAGTATATATATCTTACCAAAATCTCAAGGGATTATTAATATTATAAGCCAAGATAACTAATAACCCCAAGGGTCTAATATTATAAACTGAAGGAATTGGAAAACTCAAGGGAAAAATATTAAAAACCTAAAATATCAAGAACCCCTAGAGAACCATATTAAAAAGAGAAGAGATTAATAAAGCCTAGGAATTAATATTTTAAATAAAAATAAATTATAAACTCACATGATTATTAATATTATAAATGGAAGAGAACAATCAACTTTAGGAATTGTTTTTTTTTCTAAGTAAAAGTAGTCTATTAACAGTAAAAGTATAGTACAACGGGCCGAAGCCTTAACAGTGCCCAGTGTGGAGGCATTTTAGACAAAAAAACTTAGTTTGAGACTGCCCTACAGGAGGGAAACCAGCCTGTAGCAGCCATCATTTAAAAAAATCCCACGCAGGGGATCGAAATATTGGAAGTTCTGAAGACTGTCATTGACAAAAAAACTAGACCATGATAGGAGATAACAGAAAAACAAAAAACTAGCCCTCTGGAGAGGGCAGTGACATAACATAACATGAAAATCATTAAAAAGAGCATAATTACTCATCAGGAGCCTCCTGCTCGATCCTGTAGCCATAATCTTCTAGTTCATCACGCTCGTTGGAGATGTCTGCATCTGTTTTGGAGGGTGGAATGTCCACCAAATCCGCCTGACAGTGTCGAGAGTCTTCCTGCAGAACATCCTTACTCCCGCTGGGCTGACCCTTCGAACCCTGAGGTGCCTCGTCCAGATTTGTGTAGCCAACAGGACCCTGCCCATCTGTAGGATTCGCAATCTGCTCATCCTGGGGCTCCTCAAGAAAAACTATTGAAATGGCGACAGAGACTCTTGGACGGTTGAGGGAGCAATCAAAAGAGAAGAGAGCGGTGTGGGATTGGGCTGGCAGCGCAGAGGATGAGGGAGAGTCCAATCTGCATCCAGAACGAAGCAAACGTCCATGAAGAAGACGGGGGAGGCTATCCGAGGGGGAAGGGATCTCTGAAGGTGAGCTGGAGGGGGAAGACGGACGCCTCCCAGTGCTTCTGGAAGAGCCGCGCCTGCAGCGCACCCTCTGCCTTAGTCTAGGCATGTTTCCAGCGGAATTGGGACTAAGAGTCCAGAGAGCCAAAGGATTGACAGGGACCTGTGTCGGAAGAATATTCAGAATCACTGTGGCTGACATGCAAGAACCGGAGAGAGAGATATGAATGCTGTCATCGAGCTCCAGACAACAGTTGCTGCGGCTCCTCTTGCCAGTGGTGGTGCGCTCAATCGCCTTACTCACATCAGGATGGCACCACCAGTTTACCGGTGCTGGTGAAGACGGAGCCATGGCATTTAACAATTCACCTCTGCAACGGGAAATCTGCCACAATGAATAACCATTCAATTGAACCTGATATGAATCAATATCACTACAGTCAAGAAAGCCTCGAAGATCTGCGTCCGGGTTGTAATGTGCGCCCATGTTAAATGGCATTAAGTCCAACATTAACTTAGCACGTGGGAATGACGGTCTCATGCGGGAAGGCAGGTGGCCTCCCGTCCGGTGCAGCCCCAGTCCCATCGTCGCCATTAACACCTCCATCACCCGCATCCGGGATCAACTTTAGGAATTGTTAATAATATAAACCTAATGAATTAATAAGCTAAAGACATAAGAGATTAATATTATAAACCTTTACCTATAAAAAACTGTTAAGTACTATAAACCAAGAAAACACCATTAATATTTTAAACTCAAGGGATTAAAAAAATGGAAGGCATTAAATGTTAAACCAAAGGAATTACTAATATTAGAAAGTTAAGGAACAAATAAACCCAAGCTTTTAATATTATAAACCCAAAAAATTAGTAAACCTAAGAGAAAATTATTATAAACCCAAAGGATCAATATTAATATTATAAACTAAGTATTTAATATACCCTAAGAATTAATATTTTGAAGTGAAGAGATTAATAAAGCTTGACAATTAATATTTTAAACTCAAAACCCTAAGAAATTAATAAACCTTAAGAATTAATATTTTAAACTCAAGAGATTTAAAAATCGAGGGATTATTAATATCTTAAACACCACATATTGATAAACTCACATGATTATTAATATTATAAATCCAAGAGAATAATATTATTCCTAAGAGATTAATATTGTAAACCTGAAGTATATAAAAACCCTTAGATAAATATTAGAAACCATAAAATAAATGTGGTTGATCATGTTTCATTTAAACATGGAGACAATTGTTATCACAATTAGAACACTCAAGGGATTAATAAACCCTATGAACTAATATTTGAAACTCAAGAACTTAAGAATAGAAAACTCAAGGGATTAATAAGCCCTATGAATTAATATTTGAAACTCAAAAACTTAAGAATAGAAAACTCAAGGGATTAATAAGCCCTATGAATTAATATTTGAAACTCAAAAACTTAAGAATAGAAAACTCAAGGGATTAATAAACCCTATGAATTAATATTTGAAACTCAAAAACTTAAGAAATTAATAAACCTTAAGAATAAATATTTTAAACTCAAGATATTAATAAACCCAAGAGGTTATTAATATTATAAACCAAAAGAACTAATAAACCCAAGGGTTTAATATTATAAACCAAAGGAATTGTTGAAGGCAAGGGTTAAATATTAAAAACCTAAGGGATCAATAAAACCAAAGGAATAATATTAAAAATACAAGAAATTAATAAACCCTAAGAACTAATCTTTTACACTAAAAAACCTAAGAAATTAATGAATCATAAGAATCAATATTTTAAACTCAAAATAGTACTAAACCCAAGGGATTATTAATATTATAAACCAAAATAACTAATAAACCTAAGGGTTAAATATTATAAACCAAAGGAATCGGTGAACCCAAGGGATAAATATTAAAAAACTAAGGGATCAATAAGGCCAAACACAAGAGATTAATAAACCCTAAGAATAAATATTTTAAACTCAAAAACCTAAGAAATTAATAAACCCTAATAATTAATGTTTTAAATTAAAGAGATTAATAAACCCAATAAATTATTAATATTATAAACCAAAAGAAGTAATAAACCCAAGGGTTTAATATTATAAACCAAAGGAATTGGTGAACCCAAAGGATAAATATTAATATTATAAACCAATAAACTAATAAACCCTAAGAATTAATATTTTAAACGTAAGAGATTGATAAACCCAAGGGGTTATTAATATTATAAACCAAAAGAACCAATAAATGCAAGGGTTTAACATTACAAACAAAAGGAATTGGTGAACCCAAGCGATAAATATTAAATACCTAAGGGATCAATAAGACCAAGGGATCAATATTAAAAACACAAGAGATTAATAAATTAATAAACCCTAAGAATTAATACTTTTAGCTCAAGAGATTTTAAAACCCAGGTGATTATTAATATTATAAACCGAAAGAACTAATAAACCTAAGGGTTTTATATTATAAACCTAAGGAATTGGTGAACCCAAGAGATAAATATTAAAAACTCAAGGGATAAATATAAAAAAACCAAGGGATCAATAAGGTGAAGGGATCAATATTAAAAACCCAAGATATTAATAAATCCTACAAATTAATATTTTAAACAGAAATGATTGCTAAACTCACATGATTAGTAATAATATAAACTCAAAGGAATACTATTAAACCTAAGAGATTATTATAAACCTCGAGCATATAAAAACCTTTAGATAAATACCATAAAATAAAAACGGTTGTGCATTCTTGATTTAAAGATTGAGACGATTGTTGTCACAGTGTGACGTTGGGTGAAGAATGGCCATGTTGATTTTCATATTGAGACAATATTTGTCACAATCTCACATTTGACCATGGAAGACCTCAATCGACTACACCTAATTTTGATTAACAATGGTCGCCCATGGTTGATTTTCTTATTGAGAAAATGTTTTTCATAATGTGACATTGGAGCATGCATTGATATTAAATTGTATGACTAATATTTAAATCCTAATATTACCAACCCAAAGAATTAGAGAACTCAAGCGATTAATAAACCCTAAAAATTAATATTTTAAAATAAAAAACCTAAAAAATTAGTAAACCCTAAGAATTGATAATTTAAACTCAAGAAATGAATAAACCGAAGGGATTATTAATATTATAAATAAAAATAATAATAAACCCAAGGGTTTAATATTATAAACCAAACGAAATGGTGAAACCAAGGGGTAATAATTAAAAAACTAAAGGATCAATAAGGCATAGGGATTAATATTAAAAACACAAGATATTAATTAACCCTAAAAATTCATATTTTAAACTCAAAAAACTAAGAAATTAATAAAAACCATAAGAATCAATATTTTAAACTCAAGATATTAATAAACCCAAGGGATTATAAATATTATAAACCAAAATAACTAGTAAACCCAACCATTTAATATTATAAACCAAAGCAATCAATGAACCCAAGGGATAAATATTAAAAATTTAAGGGATCAATAAATCCAAGGGATCGATATTAAAAACACAAGAAATGAATAAACCCGAAGAATAAATATTTTAAACTCAAAAATCTAAGAAATCAATAAACACTAATAATGAATATTTTAAGTTCAAGATATTAATAAACCCAAGATATTATTCATATTATAAACCAAAATAAGTGATAACCCAAGGGTTTAATATTATAAACCAAATGAATTGGTGAATCAAAGGGATAAATATTAATTCTAAAAAACAAAGAAATTAATAAACCCTAAGAATTTATATTTTAAACTCAAGAGAATAATAAACCCTAAGAATTAATATTTTAAATTCAAGATATTAATAAACCAAAGGGGTTATTAATATTATAAACCAAAAGAGCTAATAAAACCAAGGGTTTAATATTATAATTGAAAGGAATTGATGAACCCAAGGGATAAATATTAAAGACACAAGGGATCAATAAGGCCAAGGGATCAATATTAAAAACAGAAGAGATTAACAAACCCTAAGAATCAATATTTTAAACTCAAAAACCTAGGAAATTAATAAACCGTAAGAATTAATATTTTTTCCTCAAGATATTTTAAAATCCAATGGATTATTAATATTATAAACCAAAAGAACTAATAAAACCAAGGGTTTAATATTATAAACCCAAGGAATTGGAAAACCTAAGGGATAAATATTAAAAACCTAAGGGATCAATATTAAAAACATAAGAGATTAATAAAGCCAACAAATTAATATCTTAAACACAAAGGATTGATAAAATCACATGATTATTAATATTAAAAACTCAAGGGAGTAATATTAAACCTAAGAGATTAATATTACAAACCTTAGGTATATAAAACCTTTAACTAAATACTATAAACCAGAAAATAAACATGATTTAGCATGCTTGATTTAAACATTGAGACAGTTGTTGTCATGACACGATGTTGGATGAAAAATGATCATGGTTGGCCATGCTTGATTTTCATATTGAGACAATATTTGTCACATTGTGACATTCGACCATGGAAGAGCTTGATCGACTACAACTAACGATGATTAACAATTGTCACCCATGGTTGATTTTCATATTGAGACAATGCTTTTCATAATGTCATATTGGATCATGCATTAATATTAAAGTGTACAACTAATATTTAATGCCTAATATTACCAACCCAAAGAATTAGAAAACTCAAGGGATTAATAAACCCTAAGAATTAATATTTTAAACTCAATAACCTAAGAAATTAATAAACCCTAACAATTAATAATTTAATCTCAAGAGATTAATAAAACAAAGGGATTATTAATACTATAAACAAAAATAACAAATTAACCCAAGGGTTTAATATTATAGACGAAAGGAAATAGTGAACCCAAGGGATAAATATTAAAAACCTAAGGGAGCAATAAGGCCAAAGGATTAATATTAAAAACACAAGAGATTGATAAACCCTAACAATTAAAATTTTAAACTCAAAAACCCAAGAAATTAATAAGCCATAAGAATAAATATTTTAAACTTAAGAGATTAATAAACCTATAGGATTATTAAGATTATAAACCAAAATAACTAATAAACACAAGGGTTTAATATTATAAACCAAAGGAATCGATGACGGTAAAGGATGAATATTAAAAACCTAAGGGATCAATAAGGCCAAGGGATCAATATTAAAAACACAAAAGATTAATAAACCATAAGAATAAATATTTTAAACTCAAAAACCTAAGAAATTAATATACCCTAATAATTAATATTTTAAATTCAAGAGATTAATAAACCCAAGGGATTATTAATAATATAAAACAAAAGAAGTAATAAACCCAAGGGTATGATATTATAAACCAAAGGAATTGGTGAACCTAAGGGATAAACAATAATATTAACCTTAAAGGGATATCCAATTTCACCATCATTGCAACCATAGAAAGAACATGAAAAGTAACATGTATTTTTTATTGTCTTTACATCAAAAAATTCCACTACAAAAATGGACTTCAAACACTAAATAAAAATTCATTTATCAAATAGCCTCTTCCAAAATAGAACTAGACTAACGACAAAAGGAACACCAATTCAAATCAACAGAATAATGATAACGATACTTAACACTTTCCAACCAATCCCTTCTTGTTTTACTCCCAGCCTCCCTCATGTGCACATGCAACAAGTATTTTACATTCATTTTCATTTCATCTAGCACACGAAGATACCCATCAATAAATGCAGGATGGAAGCCATGTTTTTTATCGAACTTGTTCTGAAGATATGAAAGAGATCTTATCACTCTAGAAATATTTTCCACCGCTTTATTATAATAGATGCCATCATTATTATCCATGTCTGCATTTGAAAGGAAAAATGACAAAATAAAAATCAATATACACACACAAAAATCTATGCATACAGTTCAATTATCCACTGAGCCTCCCACTAGACATATAGGATTAGGCACACACAATCCAATCTAGATTATTTCTCTCCATATATTATCCTCTATTTACTATGTGTTTTCCACATGTACACCCACATTTTCCTTCATTTCCTCTCACCAATGGCTTCTCCTCTACTCTACTTTCGCAATAATCAACTACTCCCTCTATTTTTCCATATCTCTACTTCTCCACCAAGATACTTGTTCCCTTGTGTGTTTACATTCTTCTCCTCATCCTAAGGTAGCCACGTTCTTTAGGCTTGACCCACGATGAGGCTGGGAACTATCCTATTCCCCTTCACACCCAATCTAAAACTTTATCAAATGTTAGTGTAGGTAGACCAAGTCATGGATATCATTATGTGTTTGAATGTTCTAGGTATGGATGAATAATTTCCCTTTCATAGGTCCTTCCCCTTTAGAGCTTTGGATCCATGCACTCTCCTCAGTTCGACCAATCAATGAGATTCTTACAAAAAATTACATATGGTAATTTCACAAATTGACATGGGGTGTAGCAAAAAGGGTTGCTAGACACCCCACCCCTTAAGGAAACATTGTCCCCAGTGTTTAAGAATGAAAAATAAGCATTTGATATAGCCAGATTTTAGTTATAACCCTTACATTTATGTACACAGTAAATAAAAATGTCTAATATATCCTCATTTTATCTACCATTTCTAGGTGGCTACATATTCTCCAAAGTGATTCCATTAAACATTAACCTACTCTATTCCTTGATTCTAGAGCATGATCTACCTCTGATCTAGGATGCACATAGGCCCTTGTTGGAATTCTCCCTCAAAATCCTCTTGTATCACATAACAATCAAAAACATTATTACTATCACATACATACTTATTAAGTAAGTAAATGTGGAAAATATCATGTGCTTTCACTAATCTATATGCCATTGGCCCCGCTCTTTCCAAAATATGAAATGGTACACAAAATATTGATGCCAACATAGCAAAAGACCCAAGTCGTAGTGAGATTTTTTTTAGTTTTATGTAGAGATATTGCAAAAATAATGAATCTGTTTACATCAATTTATATTGCCACGAAATGTTTTTCTGGAGGGGCTTCATTGAATTTTCTAGACAAAGTAAAGTAAATTAAAATTTTGGCCAAACTTTTGTAAAAATTTTAGCCGAAATTTTGTGTCGTTAGACTTGATGGGCCGTCAGGGCAAGAAACAATTCGGCTGAACTTTTTTTGAAAGTTCAACTGAACTAACACGTCTGCAATTATGTGGAGCCTAGCTCTGAACACATTTCTTCAACTTTGGACTAATTAAAATCCATGAAACTTTGTGAATTAATTTTAGAAACCAAGACAAGCATTTTCAGAATTAAATCTACCTTCATGAAATATATATTTTATGGAATTTCATAAATATTTACTAATTTTAAATAATTTTGTAATAAAACAGGTGCAAACAATTTCTGATGATCATTATGTTTCAGTGAAATCAATATTTTGTATCTTCCAAAATACACTGTAAAAAAAATTGAAAAAATCATGGTGCATTACATTGGTCCATCATCTGTAATGGGTAGTTTTTAAATTCTTATTTTATAACTTATATGTGGAGAAATTTTGTGTGTCCCGAAACATATTCAAAATATGCAGTTTTTTTATATTGGACCAGTTCAAAAAATTCTAGTAATTATGATATGCATCAGTTGGCTTTGTAAATATAACGAAACTGAAGTAGACTCTGTTAAGATTGTTATAACACATTTTGTTTCTCAAAAGCACAAATTTTTCAAAGAATACACCAGCGTGTATTAACATGGTTTTTTATGAATCCTTTGATTTTTAAAAAACACTCACTCAAAGAAACGTTAAGTTGACATATGAAATATGTATAAAAAAATTCCAAAAAATAAGTAATAGAAAGCTAATAAAATTTCTGACAACTTTTATTTTTATCGCAAAATGAAATTCTAAAAAAAAAAAATGTTTGGGCTTGCAGAAAGTTGAAGAAGAGAAAAAAATGAATTTTTTTTCTCAAAAAAGGGCAAAAAGTGTAACCCAAATTTACATTTTCACACATTATACACATGCGCGCGCGCACACACACACACACACACACACACACACACACACACACACACACATAGACACAGATATATATATAACATCCAATTTTTATTATTGCATGAACCAAATGATATAATTTTTTTTACAAATATAAACCTAATTAGCAATACATATTGTACAGATGAAATGAGTGATAAAATTAAATGAGCGATATGACCCTTATTACAATAGTCGACAAGAATTCACAATTTTGTAAAATTTATATTTAAAATAAAATATCAATAATGTTAGTAATTATATATTTGTATTTCAATTAATGTTAATGTATAAATTAATTTTAGTTAAATATTAATATCAAATATAAATATGTTCTCATTGAACCAAAATAAACTTAAATTTATTAAACCTAATATTCAATCAAAATATTTACATCAATGTTTAATGTTGATATTCATATTAATGTATAGACACAATATTTGTTTAATATTAAGATTTAACATCATTAACATTAATTAATAGAAATACTAATTAACAATATTAATATTGTTAATTTTCGGTATGGTGGAGAAAATTATCATTACTTATTGATATCATTGGAAATAATAATATTAATAGCATTTAGCCCATAATTTTGTAATTCATGATATAATATGAATTCACAATATTAATATCCATGTGAACAAATTATTAAATTCACTTTTAATGGTTGTCTCATATAACTCGTTGTTTATGTGTGAATGGTTCATTGTACAAAGAAAAACGATGTAAACAACTTTCTCAAATATTACTATGAATATGATGAATGAAATCGATGTAAAAAACTTTCTCGAATATTACTATGAACATGATGAATGTATTCATCTCATTAATATATGAAAATCAATATTATATTAAAAGTAAATAAAGAGGACAATAAAAGCAATTAAAAAAACATTCTATAAATAGGTCACAATATTAATAGCTGCATGTCATAGGGATATGGACTTCATTATTGATTTTTAAGGATTAGCTCATATAATTGGTTGTATATGTCTGAATGGTTCATTATAAAGAAAAGAAAAATAATGACTTAAAAAAGGGAAGTGAATTGAAGAACATGAAAAATGATGTAACAACTTTATCAGATATTACTATGGATATAATTAATGTATTCATTTCATTAATATACGAAAATAATTATTATACTAAATGTAAATAAAAAGGACTAAAAGAAATTAAAAAAATATTCTAGAAATATGTCACATTATTATTAGTTGAATTTCATAGTGATATGGAATTCAATATTGAATTTTAATGATTGGTTCATATAACTGGTTGTTTATCACTGAATGGTTGATTGTAAACAAAAGAACAATAACCAATTAAAAAATCAGAAGTAAATTGAACAACATGAAAATTGATGTAAACAACTTTCTAAAATATTATTATGAATATGATGAATGTATTCATCTAATTAATATATGAAAATCATTATGATATTAAAATTAAATAACGAGGACAATAAAATAAATTCAAAAAAAATTCTATAAATATCTAAAGGTATTAATAGTTTCATTTCATAGCGATATGGACTTCAATCGCTCATCTTCTTTCTTCCTAATTGTAACACTATCTTTCATCTTGAAATAACGCTAAAAAAAGAAAGGTGGTGCAATGCGTAAACCATATATTGATTTCACTCTTAATATGATTGCGAAGGTTAGGCCTTGCTGCTCTTTATTCCCGATATCAATTGATGCTCGTTCTAAAGTCAATCCCTGTGATTTGTGGATTATAAGAGCCCATGCCATCTTTAAAGGATTTTCTTTTCGATTTCCTCTTATCACTGGTGTGATAGGTACAATGTTTGGATTTCTTGCATCAAATGGAACACAAATATACTTATAAAAAAAAAATTTTGTTAAGATTGGAAGCTGAGGTGGCTTAGAGGCAGGTATATAAAGTATATATCATTCACATAACCAAGTGCACAATTTAGCAAACCAGCTTTGACCCACAAATTACATGTCAACATAACACATTTACCTCGACACAAAAAAAACTTCACTGTCAAATTGATCATCATCAGCACCACTGATTTCTGAACACCTTGAATTCTCAGCAATACATCGTGAAACTAAATTTAATGATTTTAACATATGCCTATTATTGAAGGACACCAAATTATTTGTTGGAAACATGTAAAATGTTGCATTAAATAAATCCCTTTCTCTAGGATGCAACCTCATATCATCCCACGAAATAAAAAAATTCCCAATATTATGTTATGAAACCAGATCCAAAAATAGAAGAAAACAGAGATCAAAGCCTTAGAAATCAGCCACTTCGAGGGGGCAACCTCCAATACATTACATAAATGAGTAATTATTGGATGATACAAATGACCAAAACCTCCTTCTATATATAGGAGTTCATGGGGCCACAATATAATCCTAGCCAACCTAACAATAATAATGTAGGGCAGAATAATAAAAACATTGGGGTTACAGGGGTACAACAATAACAATAATGGGGCTACACTAATAACAATAAGGGACTAAACTAGTAATATAGGGACCTAACGTGCCCCTCTCCTTCAAAAAAGTGTTGTCCTCAATGCTTGAGTAGCTCTGAGTGCTTTTGTATAAAATTCTCATCCTCCCATGTGGAATCTTCAATGGGTAAGTTCTTCCACTTGATGAGATACTCTGAAATTGATCGATTCCGTAGCTTTTGATTTATTGTTTCTATGATCGCTTCAGGTTCCAATATGATTTTTCCTTCCTCATCAAGTTCTGGAAATATTGTTTGAACTGGAAAATTTTCACCTATAATCTTCTTTAAGCATGAAACATGGAAAATTGGATGCACTTGCGAAGAAGCAGGAAGCTCCAATTTGTATGCCATAGTACCAATCTTTTGCAACACCTTGTAAGGACCATAATACTTTGGTGATAATTTATTAACCTTCTTAGCTTGCTTGAGGGACATTTGTTTGTATGGTTGTAGCCATAAAAATTCCCAGTCTCCTACATCAAAACTTCTCTCACTGCAATGTTGATCTGCCTATTGTTTCATTCAATTTTGTACCAAATTTATGTTATCCTTTAAGAGTTGGAGAACATATTTTTGATGCTCGATGTGATCTTCCACTGCTTTAACCTTATAATTTTCTCTTAAAGATAATGTGATGGATGGTGGATGATATCCATATAGTGCCATAATTGGGGTCATTTCTGCTACAGTATCGAAGGAAGTATTATACCACCATTGAGCAAGAGGTAACCACTTGACCTATTTTTTTTGTTTATCAAATACAAAACAAGGAATATATCCTTACAAACATTTATTCATTATATTAGTGTGACCATCAGATTGAGGATGATAATATGACCTATGAGCAAGTTGATTACCCAGACAAGAAAATAACTTTGTCCAAAAATTTCTAGTAAAAATGGGATCTCTTTTGCTCACAATAATCTTGGGTTTTGATGTAGCTTTTGGATTGTGACCATAAATGTAGTAGTAAAGGTACTTGATTTAAATGGATGATATAATGCACAAATGTGTGCATACTTGGTAAGTCTATCAACTACCACCATGATGACAGTCTTTCCTTCGGACTTCAGTAAACCTGTGATAAAATCCATTGAAATATCCTCCCAATGTTGACTTGGAATGGATAAATGTTGTAGAAGACCTGGGGTCTTAATTGTCTCAACTTTATTTTTTTGGAAAACAAAACATTCTGCTACAAACTTTTGAATATAAGATTTAAGGCCAGCCCAAAAAAATTCTTTCTTCACCCTGTGGTAGGTTTTTAAAAATCTTGCGTGTCCTCCTAAAGGAAGCGTGAAATTCCAAAAGAATATTTTGTTTTAGTTGGGAATTCTTACAAAGATATAAGTGATATTGTACCATAAGGAATCATTGTTCCAGCTAAATGTATCAGATGTACTAGGATCTTGTTGCAACTTTTGAATGAGTGTCCACACTTCTTCCTGCTTCTTCCATTCATCTCTTTATTCAGTTATCCAATCTGGTTGGATAATAGAAATGGCACAAAGAAATGTTTCCACCTCTTCATTATTTCTTGAGAGTGCATCTACAACAACATTTAGCTTCCCTTTTTTGGTAGATTATTTCAAAGTCCTAACCCAACATCTTTGTGACCCATTTTTGTTGCTCTTCTGAAGATAGTATTTGTTCCAAAAAGTGTTCAAGACTATCATGATCAATTTTTACCTTGAAGTGTCTTCCCATTAGGTAAGTTCTCCATTTCTTTAGTCCATGCAGTAATACTAACATTTCCTTCTCATAAATAGGTTTCTATAAATACTTTCCTTTGATTGGACAACTTTCAAAAGCAATGGATCTTCCTCCTTGCATTAAAACAACACCAATTCCATTTCCTGACGCATCACATTCCACAATAAAGGTTTTTGTGAAGTCTGGCGTAGCTAAGACTGATGGTAGGCACATTTCCTATTTAAGATGTTCAAAGGCCTTAGTTGCTTGAGGAGTCCATGAAAATTCATCCTTTTTCAATAATTTTGTTAGAGGTGCTGCTATTCTCCCATAATTCTTAACAAAATTGTGATAATACCCTGTTAACCTAAGAAATCCTTGCAACTGCTTTATGGTTGTGGGGACTTTCCATTCCTTAATGACTTTAATTTTGTTAGGGTCTACCTTAAAACCATTGTGAGATACAATATGACCCAAATACTCTACTTCTTGTACTCCAAAGAAACATTTGGATGTTTTTTCATATAATTGTTTCTCCTACAATAGTTTGAGCACCCTGTCAACATGTTGAACATGATCCTTCCAAGACCTGTTGTAGATTAGTATATCATCAAAAAATACTAGTAAAAATTTTGTAAGGAAGGGTTTGAAAATGGAATTCATCAACCCTTGAAATGTATAAGGTGCATTGGTAAGGCCAAAAGGCATGACCAGAAATTCATAATGACCCCCATGAGTTCGAAATGTTGTTTTCGAAATATCTTTAGTCTTCATTCTAATTTGATGATATCCTGAACGAAGATCCAACTTGGTAAAATAAATTTCTCCAGGTAATTCATCCAATAATTCATCAATCACAGGAATAGGAAATTTATCTTTAATAGTGAACTTATTGAGCTCCCTATAATCTGGACACATGCACCATGATACATACTTCTTGTGCACCAATACTACTGGAGCAGAGAAATAACTTTGACTAGGTTGAATTATACCAGCCTCTAACATTTTTGCAATCATACATTCAATTTCTCTCCTTTGGACATAAGGATATCTATAAGGCCTGATGTTTGGAGGAACACTTCTTAGAATCAAATTAATATCATGATCATGATCACGAATAGGTGTTTTTCCTTTGGGAGTTTCAAACACCTTGGAATGATTGTCCAAGAGTTTTTGGAGATTTGCAGAAATAGATGATTTTGATGTTGGAACTTATACTGATCATAAATGTACAATTATGCCTCCTTGTTACTTCTTCAGAAGCTTTGTCATGACATTAGAGCTTATTATATTTCCTGGCTTCCCTGCGATACCCTGTAATTTGACTTCCTTTCCTTCTGTATTTTTTTTCAAGAAAAGTTCTTGAAAATTAAAAGCTACTGTCCCCAAAAATTGTAACCATTATACTCCCAGTACAACATCGACACCTCCCATTGGAATGGAAATCATTGGAATATTCAATAGATATTACCCCATGGTTATCTTGATATTATGGCATTTTCCAGAGCAATTTATAGTTCCTCCATTTGCAACCATCACTTGACATTTTGGTGCTGGGTATAGAAAACAATTTAATTCCTTGGCTACCTTACAATGAATAAAATTATGGGTACTACCCGAATGAATCAACACTATTACCCTTTTCTACTTGATATGTCCTTCTATCTTGAGTGTTGGAGCAGTGTTAATTCCTGCCAATGCATTACACGATATGGTCAGACTCATTTCTTCCTCTTCTAGGGTTGTTTCTTAGTGTATATCCTCTTATTTTGAATATCCTTGCTCATTTTATTCTTCCTCTTCACAATCTATGTAAAATAATTTCTTCTCAGCACACTTATGACCCTTAGTGTATTGTCTATCACAATTGTAGCAGACCCCTTTCCCTTTATTTTCTTCTAATTTTTGTGGTGTGAACCTTGTAGGTTGTGGAAGTCTAGGAGTAGAAATACTTCCATCTTTATAGATGTGAGTGGTAGGCTTCCTTTTCACCAAAATTTTACATTCAAGTTTTCTTTCCAACCTGAATGCCTTCTCCAATGAATCAGGTTCCCAAACGCGAACTTCATGTTGGATGTTATCCTTTAAAGTCCCTATGAAGACATCAATCATGTGTTCCTATGGAATATCAGTTAACCTTATATTCATTTTTTTGGAAGTCCTCAATGTGCTTCACCACTGAACCCTTTTGACCCTTTTTTTTGAGATTTATCAATTTGCTAAAGAAGGTTTTGCTCTTTGTATCCTCATAATGTGCTATCATTTCCTCCGTAAAAATTGACCAAGTGACAATTTTTTTATGAGAGCAAAGGAATAGATACCATACAAATGTATTTTTTTCTAAATGTAAAGTTGCAATGCGTACCTTTTGTGTATTTTGCACCTTATTGAGATAAAAATATTGCTCCATATGTAGTATCCATGTTACGGGATCCTTTTTGTCAAACTTCCTCATATCCATATTTGGAATATGGTGTTTCTTCCATCCAACATTAGAGTTTATGAAATCACGATTAACATTTATTTTGTTCTCATCATGAGTTTCCTCTACTATCTTTTCGGCATTAGGAAACATTTCTTATATCAACTTTGTCAAAACTTCCATGTGTGCATTTAGATAATTCTTCATGTTTTCCATGTTGTCTTTCATGTTTTCCATATTTTATTTCATGTCATCCATATTAGCTTCCACGCCTTTCTTCAAACCATGCATCTTAGCTTCCATGCCTTTATTCAAAACTTCCATTTCAATTTTTGTTTCTCTTTGCAAGAGAGAAATTTAGTGCACATGCTCTTGTAATTTTGATATGTCATGTTGCAATTCTTCATCTTCAACAGTCATAGTAGAGCCTTATAAATGCTTAATGGGTGTTGAATTATTTTTAGGGGCATTTGTTGGAAATATTGTCATTGATGGCAAAGGATGTGGCAAAGGAATTGGCATCTAAATGTAGCAGAGAAGAACAGACAAAGAGTGCATCTACAGTTTGAGCTACAGAGAGCAGTATCAGTCAAGGAGCAGGGACAAGCAGTGAATTGAAAGTTGTCCAGAGACATTATAGGAAGAAAAAGGCCATCAAACAGAAAAATGTTCTTCATTTTCTATGAATTATATGTATATTCTTGATAGAATTCAGAAGGAAGGATAGTTGAGTCCCTGTGGAAAACTATGAATTATTGTCCGTAAACATCATAAACCCTGTGGCAAGGATTTGAAATTAAATATTTAGTGTATAAATTGAAGGAATTAATGGTTGCGAAGATATGATGGTTTTGAATGTAGCGAAGATTATAATTGTGATGGACCATAGTACAGTGATTAGCTTGCGGAATCAAGAACTTGAATGTGCAGTTAGAAGTGAAACTGCGACAGGATAGAACTCCGAACATGCAATGGAAGGTTGATATATTATATATATCATAGCAGAATTGAAGACAGAGTGACATTATGTTGTGTCGAGGTCGGAAGGCAACAACCGGTGTAAAGAATGTATGTTAAAAGACTCAAACGAAATTGTGAACAAAGCGTTAAACTTAGCAATGGAACTGTAATAAAAGGCAAAACATTAAAGCGCAACTTAATTATAATAATACATTGAAAAGGCGACAGAACCCTGCGTGGAAGAGCAGAACCGTGACCGAGTGAACAGTGAATGCGGTTTATGGTTTTCATCCCATCGCCTATGCAGAGCAAGCGATATTTCCTGGTTGAGGAGCGATTCCATAGAGTGATCGACACACGTCCCTGTATGACTTCACAAAACTGCTTGTCACTGTGTGCCATCGTGCGTTATAGTTCGATCCAGGATGCCTAGCGATATTATTGTGCGTCGTTGATCTGAAGGGAAGAAATCGGACAGTGGTCATGTGAGGAAGATGCACGAAGATTAACCAAAGTATGGCGGGCCATCGCACGTTAACGTTCGGCATCAGAGGTCGAGCGATATGCATATATGCCATTGATCTGGAAGCTTGCTATCTAACAGTGATCAGACGCTGGACTTGCGTGAAGTTTACTCATGGTACCATGCGTGTATTTGATTGGATATTGACTATATATGTGGGCCCGAGGTCAAAGGTTTATCATAAGGTTAATTAGCATTGGATATTTCTCTAAAGTGCGAAGGGTTGTAACTTTAATCCTAAATTTCAGTTCAAAGTTGTAAATATATTTATTTATCAATTTCTTATTAAAAAGAAATCAAAGAGGCACGTAGGGTAAACTAAAGGAAATACTCTCAAAGGAATACCATTAGTGGTTGAATGGTTTTTACTCATGGTATTGATAAATGTTAAACTATATAAGGCAAAGAGGATGATAGTATGAAGCATGCATGCGTAAGGGTGGTGAATGAAAAATTTCTCTAAGGAATATATGCATGGACGAACTCTATTCTTAATTGATAAATTTGAATCTATAATGCACCCATGGATATAATGATGTGAAAATGATAAATCTCTAGTTTTGATTGACTGACGAAATCATGAAGAAGTCGTGCGAGTGTACTGAATGAATAAATCTGGTGGCCTGCAAGGTATGTCGTGTGGAAACTGGTGGGTCCAGTATGAAAATTGATGAAACGTGGTGCGCAATAGATATGAGGGTCGATGCCTTCAGTGAGGGGGTTGTAGCTCCCTTCCAGGAGAGGCTGGTAAACGAGAGAAGGTTGTAGCCTTCTACAGGTGGGTGCCTGTGTGCTGGTATGAGTTTGCACGAGCATAAAATTGTAAGAAGTTTTCTTTATAATAAATATTGAAGACTGAGATAACATCAGCGGTGGTTTTCTCCCGAATTGAGTTTCCACCTTAAATCCTGGTGTTCATATGTTTTGCTTATGTTTGATGGTTTGTTGTGTTGTTTCTGTTCATGCTTACTGCTTATCTGATGAATGAATGATGCAATGATCTAAGTAAAGACATAATAAGTTCTCTGGACATACAAGTTGTATGCAGTAATGTAACATATGGTTTTAAGTGAAAGGAAAACTGAAAAATTTTCATTCAGATCTAAATACTGATTCACCCCCCCCCCCTCTCAGTATTTTTCCCAACAATTGGAATCAGAGCCAGGTCCTTCTGAAAAATCTTAGCTGCTAGAAGGAAGATCGAGCAAGATGAGCAATCAAGATAGAACAACATCTATCAGGCCTCCGCTCTTTAACACAAACAATTTAATCCTCTAGAAAACAAGGATGAGATCCTATCTTCAGTCTCTGGGAGCAGATGTATGGGAAATTGTTGAAGGAGGATATCAATATCCAGCTGCAGTACCAATAGATTCGACAGAAAGAAAGAATTATGAAACCAATGCAAAGGCGGTCAATTCTCTATTGGGAAGTCTGACTGAATCATAATTTGTCAAAGTCATGCAGCTGAATAGAGCAAAGGCAATATGGGACAAAATCATTCTAAGTTATGAAGGTGATGCAAAGGTAAAAAGTGCTAAACTCCAAACTCTTAGAATTCAATATGAGAATCTAAAAATGGATAATGAGGAAAGCATTGCAAAATTCTTTTTACGTCTTGATGATATTGTAAATCGTATGAGAAATATGGGAGAAACTATAACCGAATCTACTCTAGTTGAGAAAATTTTAAGATCACTAACGGAAAAATTTGAGTCAAAAGTTTCTGCTCTTGAAGAAAAGCAGGATCTTCAAAATCTTACTATGGTGCAACTTCATGGCATACTAACTGCATATGAAATGAGAAGAGGAGGGCCATCTGAAATCAAAGAAGTAGTCTTTAGAACTTCTACAAAAGGGAAGGAAGTACAAAAAACATAAGGATCAGGATATATCTCAGAAGAATATGAGATAAACTTTGTAAAGAAACTTCAACTTGGCACGAGATGGTTCAGAGGTAAGCTTCCTTTCAAATTTTTTGATTGTGGAAGATTTGGTCATTATGCTGCTAAGTGTCCTCATAAAGAAACACACAAAAAGGGGAAGGAAGTAGTAAGAAGGAATAAGAATCATTATAACACTAGAAAAAGTTACTATACTCATGAAGACAGTGATGGGTTATCTGATAGTGAGGAATAATGTGAACAAGATCTTAGACTTCTCATGAAATTTGAAAAAGAATCTAGAGAAGAAAAGGATACTTTTGTGGATGCTCTAGAAGACAATGATTTTCTTGATGAAAACAATCAACTCAAAATTTTCTTAGAAGAGAGTAAAATAATCATAGAAACTCTGAAAAATCAGCTTGAAGAAAAAGAGAAACACAATGAGAAATTAGAATGTGAAGTCGTAAGTCTAAGAAAAGAACTTGAGAAAGTAAAGACTCTGAATCTTAGATTTGCTAAAGGATCTGAAACCTTAGATGAGATTATCAAGGTACAACGTTCTCCCCTTATAAAGACAGGTCTTGGATATATCGGAGAATCTTCTCAGGCTTCAACACCAAATTATCTAAAAGCAGCTACTGTTGGTATACAACATGCTGCCACTCAGCAAGGGAATAAAGAATCTTTGCAGGGAAAGCATGATCATCTCAATTCAAAGAACACTAACAGGAATATCTTTCAAAGAAACACCAATCAACAGGTAAATTAAAGAAGGAGAGTTTATGATCGTAGAAATTTCTTCTTCAATGGACAATGTTTCTCATGTCACAATTTTGGTCATAAAGTTGTCCAATGTGTAGCATATAAAACCATCATGACAAGAGAAGCAAGAAATAAACGGATTGATATTGAAACAAAGAAGAATACCTATAACAACTTTTCTCCTCTTCAAAATGAAGTTGAATGTGCTTATTGCAATAACTTTGGCCATGAAGAATCTGAATGCAGGAGAAAAGTTCAGCCAAAAGAACATGTTCCTTCAAGCTCCAAAGTATGGAAAAAGAAGGAATTACGGGTTGAAAATTGTGGCATAGCGTTATTTGCAGAAGATGAAGAAAACCAATGGTACATTGATAGTGGATGCTCAAGACACATGACAGGTGATAAAAACAAACTTCTTGCATATAGTGCTCTAGAAAAGGAAAAGAATGTTACATTTGGAAATGATACTCCTGCGGTCATTAAGGGAAAAGGGTTTGTTTTTCTAAAAGAAAAGGTGAAAGCTAATGAAGTCATGTATGTGGATGGATTAAAGCATAACCTGTTAAGTGTAAGTCAAATGTGTGATCAAGGAACTGAATTTGTCTTTAGTTCAAAAGAATGTATGGTACGTGATCTTGATACAGGTAAAGAAATTGTAAAAGGAAAAAGAACTCCAAGCAACCTGGATGTATTGAAGAACTGCAAAAAACAATGTTACCTGAGTAAATATTCAAAAAATTGGCTATGGCATAGAAGGCTGGGGCATCTGAGCGTCTCTCAAATCAACAAATCAAGCAGACTTAAAGTTGTTTGTGATCTTCCCAATATTACTCTACCTGAAAATATCATATGCAAATCTTGCCAATTCGGTAAGCAAACCAGAGTACAATTTAATGCCAAGGAAGGATCATCAAGTAAGCCTCTTGAACTCATTCATACTGACATATGTGTACCTATGAGGAAAAATTCACCACGTGGTGAAGAATACTATATCTTATTCATTGATGATTTCTCTAGAATGTGTTGGATTGGGTTGATTAAACACAAAGATGAAGCATTTGAGAAATTTCAAATCTTCAAAGCACTGGTTGAAAATGAATTAGATCTAAAAATCAAGTGTCTTAGATCTTATCGAGGAGGAGAATATACATCAGATGAATTCCTTGAATTTTGTGAACAACATGGCATAAAAAGACAGTTTTCTGTAGCTGGCACTCCACAACAAAATGGCGTAGCAGAAAGAATGAATAGAACAGTTCAACAAATGGCCAGAGCTATGCTTGATGATTCCGGAACACCTGACACTTTTTGGGGAGAAGCAGCACATACAGCAGTAAATATTCTTAACAAGGCACATGTTCGTGTAAATAGTGATAAAACTCCATATGAACTCTGGTATGGTAATTCTCCCACTGTAAAGCATTTTAGAATTTTTGGAAGCAAATGTTTTATAAAAAATAATGATGAAAAACTTGGCAAGTTTGAACCCAGAGCAGATGAAGGAATATTTCTTGGTTACTCCTCTAGGAGTAGGGCATACAAATGTTACAATAAAAGACTTCGAAAGATTGTTGAATGTATAGATGTTGTTATTGATGAGTCTCTCGCAGCTCCAAAAGAAGAAAAACAAACAACAAATGAAGACGATGATGATGACATATATCCTTCTACATAAAATAGTAATGATACAAATAGTGAACCCAACGAAGAACCCAAAGATGATTTATTTGAAAAGGGTCCATCCAGATATGTTCAAAAGAATCATCCAGAATCTCAAATTTTGGGAGAAAAGGGATCAAGTGTACAAACAAGAAGGACTCTTGTAGGATCTTCTAGCAATCTGGAATTTCTATCCACTATTGAACCTCACAATGTCAGTCAAGCTAGCAAAGATGAATGTTGGATTCAAGCCATGAATTAAGAGCTTGATCAAATTGAAAATAATCACACTTGGGAATTAGTACCAAGACCTCATGACAAAAATGTCATTGGAACTAAATGGATATTCAAAAACAAGTTAAATGAGAATGGGGATGTTATAAGAAATAAAGCTAGACTTGTTTACAAGGGGTATGCTCAACAAGAAGGTATAGACTTTGAAGAAACTTTTGCTCCTGTAGCTAGACTTGAAGCCATAAGAATGTTTCTTGCTTTTTCAAGCTTCCAACAAATAAAATTTTATCAAATGGATGTTAAATCTGCTTTTCTCAATGGTGATCTAGAAGAAGAAGTTTATATAGAACAACCAGAAGGATTCATTTTGGGAAATGATGAAAAGCTTGTTTTTAGACTTAAAAAGGCTCTATATGGTCTCAAACAAGCTCCAAGGGCATGGTACTATCGTCTTGACAAATATCTTCATCAGCAAGGATTTTCAAAAGGGTCTGCTGATAGCAACTTATACACAAAAACTAAAAATGACAAACTATTGATTGTGGTTGTATATGTTGATGATATCATTTTTGGAAGTAATGAATATTCTATGAGTCAGAAATTTTCTTCTTATATGCAGCAAGAATTTGAAATGTCTTTTCTTGGGGAACTAACATTCTTTCTTGGCTTGCAAGTGCAACAAGCAAAAAATGGCATATTCTTATCACAAGAAAAATACCTCAAGCAAATCCTGAATAATTTGCATGGAAGATTGAAAACCTGTAAGTACACCAATGATAACTGGATGTAATCTCAGTTCTAATGATGATTCCCCCACAGTGAATAAACCAGAATATAGATCTATGATACGAAGTCTACTTTATCTCACTGGGACAAGACTAGACATCATGCATGAATTTGGGATCGTTGGGCGTTTCCAAGCTAATCCAAAAGAGTCTCAACTTTAGGCTGTTAAAAGAATAATCAAATATCTACAAGGAACTCAAGACTTTGGACTATGGTATCCAAAGAATGCTAATCTTACTCTTCATGCACACACTGATGCAGATTGGGCTGGAAGTGTTGATGATCGGAAAAGCACTAGTGGTGGTGCATTCTATATGGGGCCCCGGTTAGTATCTTGGTTCAACAAGAAGCAAAGATCTATTGCCTTGTCAATAGCAGAAGCAGAATATGTGGCTATCGCATCATGTTGCACTCAACTTCTCTGGATGATGCAAACCTTACAATACTTTCAAATCAAATGTTCACCTCCTATCTCCATTATGTGTGACAATACAAGTGCCATCAGTATCTCAAAGAATCCTGTTATGCATTCCAAGACCAAGCACATTCCCGTCAAATATCACTTCTTACGTGAATAAGTGCTTGAACAAAAGGTGAAATTGAAATATGTTCCCTCCAAAGAACAAGTTGCTGATGTATTTACCAAACCTCTACCCAGGGAAGCATTCGAATATCTCAGATAGAAACTGGGAGTAGTCTCTGCCATACAGAAGATCAGATCTACTTAAAAACAGAAGATTAAATTGATTGTGAGGTGTTTTTGGGCATCTCTGAATGCACAAGCTAAGGGGGGGTATTGGTAATATGAAAAGGATGCATTGCTGGCATTTATAAGTAATATTGTTATATTATGAAGATGCAACATGATCTCAGGGGGAGCATGGTATTGTCAAATTTTTGCCATTGATGTCAAAGGGGGAGGAAACGCAACTAAGGGCTTCTATAAGACAATCAGAGGAAGAGTATTTCCATCAATGCCAAAGGGGGAGATTGTTGGAAATATTGTCATTGATGGCAAAGGATGTGGAAAAGGAATTGGCATCTAAATGTAGCAGAGAAGAACAGAGTAAGAGTGCATCTACAGTTTGAGCTACAAAGAGCAGTATCAGTCAAGGAGCAGGGACAAACAGTGAATTGAAAGTTGTCCAGAGACAGTATAGGAAGAAAAAGGCCATCAAACAGAAAAAGGTTATGCATTTTCTGTGAATTATATGTATATTCTTGATAGAATTCAGAAGGAAGGATAGTTGAGTCCCTATGGACAACTATGAATCATTGTCTATAAACATCATAAACCCTGTGGCAAGGATTCGAAATTAAAGATTTAGTGTATAAATTGAAGGAATTAATGGTTGCAGAGATATGATGAATGTAGCGAAGATTATAATTGCGATGGACCATAGTACAGTGATCAGCTTGCGGAATCAAGAACTTGAATGTGCAGTTAGAAGCGGAAATGTGACAAGATAGAACTCCGAACATGCAATGGAAGGTTGATATATTATATATATCATAGCAGAATTGAAGACAGAGTGACATTGTGTTGTGTCGAGGTCGGAAGGCAGCAACCGGTGTAAAGAATGTATGTTAAAAGACTCAAACGAAATTGTGAACAAAGCGTTAAAATTAGCAATGGAACTGTAATAAAAGGAAAAACATTAAAGCGCAACTTAATTATAATAATACATTGAAAAGGCGATGGAACCCTGCGTGGAAGAGCGGAACCATGACCGAGTGAACAGTGAAGGAAGTTTATGGTTTTTATCGCACCGCCTATGCGGAGCAAGCGGTATTTCCTGGTTGAGGAGTGATTCCATAGAGTGCTCGACATGCCTCCTTGTACGACTTCACAAAACCTCTTTTCACTGTGCGCCATCACGCGTTATAGTTCTATCCAGGATGCCCAGCGATATTATTGTGCGTCGTTGATCTGGAGGGAAGCCATCGGACGGTGGTCATGTGAGGAAGATGCACGAAGATTAACAAAAGTACGGCGGGCCATCGCACGTTAACGTTCGGCATCGGAGGTCGAGCGATATGCATGTATGTCGTTGATCTAGAAGCTTTCTATCTAACGGTGATCGGACGTTGGACTTGCGCAAAGTTTACTGATGGTACAATGTGTGTATTTGATTGGCTATTAACTATATATGTGGGCCCGCGGTCAAAGGTTTATCATAAGGTTAATTAGCGTTGGATATTTCTCTAAAGTGCAAAGGGTTGTAACTTTAACCCTAAAGTTTAGTTCAAAGTTGTAAATATATTTATTTATCAATTTCTTATTAAAAAGAAATCAAAGAGGCACGTAGGGTAAACTAAAGGAAATACTGTCAAAGGAATACCATTAGCGGTTGAATGTTTTTTACTCATGGTATTGATAAAGGTTAAACTATATAAGGCAAAGAGGATGATAGTATGAAGCGTGCATGCGTAAGGGTGGTGAATGAAAAAATTCTCTAAGGAATATCTGCATGGATGAACTCTGTTCTTAATTGATAAATCTGAATCTATGATGCACCCATGGATATAATGATGTGACGATGATAAATCTTTGGTTTTGATCGACTAACGAAATCATGAAGAACTGGTGCGAGTGTACTGAATGAATAAATTTGGTGGCCTGCAAGGTATGTCGTGTGGAAACTGGTGGATCCATTATGAAAATTGATGAAACGTGGTCCACAATAGATCTGAGGGTCGAAGCCTTCAGTGAGGGGGTTGTAGCTCCCTTCCAGGAGAGGCTGGTAAATGAGAGAAGGTTGTAGCCTTCTGCATGTGGGTGCCTGCGTGCTGGTATGAGTTAGCACCAGCATAAAATTGAAAGAATTTTTCTCTATAATAAATATTGAAGACTGAGATAACAACAGTGGTGGTTTTCTCCCGAATTGGGTTTCCACCTTAAATCCTGGGGTTCATATGTGTTGCTTATGTTTGATGGTTTGTTCTGCTGTTTCTGTTCATGCTTACTGCTTATCTGATGAATGAATGATGCAATGATCTAAGTAAAGACATAATAAGTTCTCTGGACATGCAAGTTGGATGCAGTAATGTAACATATGGTTTTAAGAGAAAGGAAAACTAAAAAATTGTCAGTCAGCTCTAAATACTGATTCACCCCCCCCCCCCTCTCATTATTTTTCCAAACAGCATTTAATAACTGAATATTGATATCTATTCTACAATATTCCCTTGGAATCAATTCAAACTGATTTTTTACACAAGACTTATGCAATTTGAAAAAAACAATACACACATTTTTATTGATTTTGAGGAGCTCCATATTTAAACTGAATTATCTATATGATTTTAGATCTTCAATATATGAAATTTGTCCCTATTGTATCCCTTTGAAGCTTCTTTCAATTTCCACATTTCTCACCATATTTGGATTCTTAAAGACAAAGATATGCCCAATCTCCCACCATGACCAATTTATGGATTGGTTCAGTAGAGAGAACCTGTACAGCGTGCCACATGTCATTGTATCCTTCGTAGGCTTTAAATTGATATACATGAAACTACATTTAGTGTACTTACAGCCGCTTTTTACAGAATTCCAATCCAATGCTCAGAGTGAGAGTTACGACGATTTTCCCAGGGTCACCTCTTTGTGATGAAATTTGGAATCCTAAAACAACACTAAATTCCACAGATCATATCTCCAAAAATATTGCAAATAAAGCTCTGAGTCCTTTCCACGAGGTTCCTCAGGATTTAGGCTTCTCTCTGTAAAAATTTCATCTTCTGAATCCTCACAAAACAAATTTATTGTGAATATGCCACGATGACCTGCTTAGGTTAAAATCAGGAGCCTACATAAATACCTAACTTACACAGATCATCTCTCCAAAAATATTGCGAACCAAGATCTAAAATTTTTGCACGGTGTTCCTCAGGATTTCGGCTTCGTACTGTAAAACTTTCATCTTCTGAACCTTCGTATAAAAAATGTTATAGCAAAAATTCCACGATGACCTAGTTGGAGTAGAAAAACCCTATAATCCAAAGCTCTGATACCAAATGTTATGAAACCCAATCCAAAAATAGAAGGAAATAGAGATAAACACTTTAGAAATCAGCCACTTCGAGGGGGCAACCTCCAATACATTATGTAAATGAACAATTCTTGGATGATACAAATGACCAAAACCTCCTTCTATATATAGGAGTCCATGGGGCCACAATATAATCCTAACCGACCTAAAAATAATAATGTAAGGGCACAATAATAACAATATTGGGGTTACAGGGTTACAAAAATAAAAATAACGGGGCTACACTAATAACAATAAGGGACTAAACTAGTAATATAGGGACCTAACATATTCAATTATAGGTTCTGCATTTCTTATGTTATTGATGACTCTATGAAAACAAGATTGTTTCTCATTATTCCCTTGTTGGCGAAATATTGTGTCAAGAGTGAGAAAAATGTTGAATTTTTTCCACAAGACTATCCCTGCTGTATTACCTACATACAAAGGCTTATCTCTCATAGGAGGTAGCTGGTGAAGGTCACCCACAAGGATGATGGATCTTCCACCAAAATGACAATTCTTTTTTTTAGGAAATGCTTCTCGTAATAGAGCATCTATTTTCATGAATAACATTGATCCTAGAAAGCTCATTTAATCAATCAATCTATATCGAATATGCCTCATTTCTTCTTGGAATACTCCTAGTGATTTCCCTTGTAGTGGTTTCATATCTTTAATTGGAATTTTAGAGTCGAGTGTATTATTTTTGCATGTATATTAAAAGAAAATATTCCTGTTGGGGCAAGAAGAAGAAAAGGACATATTCCATTACTCGACAAATAAGGGAGAGCTTAAAAAAATACAGTGGACAAGGAAATAATTTCCAGTGCCTATAGTGCCCTGAACAATCATAGGAAGAGCTTGATGAATCTCATATTCAACAAAATGCCTTAACAACAATTCCAAAAGAAATTCATTATTTTTCTACCAATGAATCTAGAGATGCAAATCTTCTATTTGAAAGGTTAACAATATCGCCCCTTTACTGTCCATTCCTTATCAAGTTAATAACTTCTTTAGCCACATCATCAGAAATAGTTGTACTTTTCCAGTCAAAGGATATATCAAAATCCCTTCGACCAAGGGTGTGAAGATCAGAGAAATTCACATTATTTGGTGGAACCAGGTGAGAGGAAAGCTTCCATTCTTGAAAATAATATTCAAGATTCATTTCCTTGTTAGAAAAATCACCATCTTCTTCATCTTAAGTATTGTCGACAATTTATGGATTTCAATCAACATTCCATGCTCGATGTCGGAAATTCTTGCAATTTTCAATAATAATTTTAGTTGAAAGTTGAATTTCCGTAGAAATTTCATGAAATGGATTGTACAAGAGCAATTTTGTCCAACAAAAGGTTTCAAACACATCTGAACCCTCACTAGGCATAGAATAAAAATATGGACAAACTTGAAAAATAGCATGAACATCTCTAGGCTTCCAGGGACCTTGTTTATGATTTCTATCAAATGTCCAAGATCTTGTTGTTTCCATCATAGATAGATGTCGAAGGAAAAAATATCTCTTTTAATAATTTTGAACAAAATTAATTGCATTCCATCCCTTGATATTTTCCTAAAAACCTTTCTTCCAACATTTAAGGAAAAAAAATTTTGGCTACAAAAAACAAGAGGTAGCTTAAGTAACATATGGCATGTTTCTTGTGCTCCAATGTCACGGTAAACAATTGTTTCTACAAGAAACCTTCTGTAAGCACACAAAGAATGATCCTTAGAGGCAATAGAATTTGAAATTATAGTTAACATATCATGATAACTTCCAAACCTTTTTTCTACTTTTGATGCATACTTAGCCATATACGTCAGGACAACATATCGAGAAAGCACTCATTGGAAATGAGCTTTTTCATACCACATTGTTAGAAGGTAAATGTTATGTACATTGAGCCTATCATCATTTCTTGTCGGGTCATATTTTTTTCTTCCTTGATCATCTATGAACAATCTTGATTCCTTAGAAAGATCCCCTAGAGAATTGTACTGACATGTGAGAATATTTCTCTTTTTGCACAAAAAAGAATCTACACTACACTTTGTGTGCCAATGGACATGGTTTAACAATTCTTCATAATCTTTATGAGGATTGTAAGAGAATATATGATCATTATTCAATAAGCAAGGGTCATCATTGAGGCTTCTTGGAACCATTATGTTTTGGAGATGTATGTCATGTGGCTTCCATGCAGTTACAAAATTGTCAAAGAATCTCTTTGCAAGTTGTACACTAGAAGCATTTGACCAATCAAGTCTTTCCATGTCAAGAGTGCCTTGCAATTATAAGAAACCATGGATATGTGTTGAACCTCCATGCTGCCACTCATATCTGAAGAAAATTAATATAGAGTTACTACAAAAATATAAGTAGAACCATAACAAAAAATTGACAATGAATATAAAATAAATTCAACAACACAAACCTATACCAGAAGTCTTTTGCTTTAAAATATTTTTTGATAACTTCCTCTTGAAATATATTGAATCTATGGTGCATAAATGTGGCAGAAATATGAGGGTACTAGATAACATTCTCAATTTTCGTACAATTCTCATTTAAAGAATGAGAGTGAATGTATAGGCATGAGGTTATGCAACTCTTGCCACTTTGTGTCAACTGCACTCAAAGTAAAAAACAAAGATGGACATCCCATATGAGTAATCATGTCAGTAAATTCAACTTGAAATTTAGTCCATTATTCCTTTGTACCTCTCCAATAAGAACCAAAATGCATAAGACGCTCAGCCAACTTATTATCTTGTAAATGAGAAATTTGGTGACACGAGTCTTCAATTGTTGTCAGTGAGTTATGATGTAAATGTTTCTTCAGAAAAATTGCAACATTTTCTTGGTTCATATGCCTCATTATCATGTTCAATAGGTAATATTGAAAGCAAGGATGGATTCCAAACCTCTGATCATAATATCTAAGAAGATGCAATGCATACGCATGAAGTTCAACACTATAAATACGTGGTTGCAACCAATCAGCATCATGAGTGGGGAACAATGTGGGGAATTCCATATCTAATAACCCATCAGTATTATATTCATTCACTAGAGAGGTTCCAATATTGGGCCAATCCATTTCTTGAGCATGTGAAGAATCAAAATTATCAAGAAATGCTCTAATTTCTTCCACTTCTCTTCATTCATTAGGTAGGCGAGCAACAAAAGAAAAAGGATGAGATGGAAAATTCCCAACACATAACCCTTCATTATTAGTTGCATTGATCTTAGATTCTCCAATATCATACTAAAAAAATTTAAGCCTAGATGAGACATCTGTTGATGTTTTGAGGAGAGAATTCATTGAATTATAATCAACTAAAGCATCCTAATAATATTGATCATGCTCAATTTTGAAAAGAAATGCAACCATAACTCAAGATATTTTGACATAAAATTCATAATATTTAGATTGAGAAACATGTTTCCTTACAATCAGAAATTCAATATCTTCAACATGTCTGGGAAGACTTTGTGCAATTTAAGAAATATCTTGAGGATAGCTAATTGTGTGACCATTGTACTTATATTCCCCACCTTGAGCATGTGTCACTTGAAAAATAAGATTCACAAGTTCTATTAGAATTTCTTCAACTTGAGTAAGAACTATTAAAATGTGAGGTTTCTCACCATGATCCATGTTATTATATCTAGAAAAATGATGGAAACCTCTTTCATTCTTACATTGTTTGCAAATAGGTCCTTCCGAATCTCTCAAAACCTGGATTCCAAGATATGATTCTTGGCATATGTGGCACATTTGGAAAACTAACAACCTATTTATCTTTTCTCAAAATCTTTAATTCACTACAATCATGTTTTCATCAAAATTAATATGATCTGTATCACTCAGACCATGTGGAGAATGATGTGGAAGAGTAAAGTTTCTTCTAAAATATACTTGATTTTCAGCGCCATGAGATTCCCTTCCCAAATTTGAAACATGTGGAATGGATCTATGGCAGGGCCTTTCCAAATTTATGGTCTACATTTCTAGAACCTGAGAGGATGATAAGGTGCCTTTAGCATAAAATATTTTAAAATTTAATATCCAACTAATTATAAATGAAAAAATGAAAAAAGAATGAAATGCATTCAATATTTACATTTGTTTGGTGATGTGGATGAAGCCTACGAGATGGTTTCTCTTCACTTCTAACATCAGTGGATGTAACATTTGGGGAGTTAGAGTCTAAGCCTGTATTCAAATGAGTTCTTTCCTGTTCCAAAAAAATAAAATACAATATAAAACTAAATTTCCAACCAATAAAGATAAAAAAATGGAAAACAAATCAAATACATTGAAAATTACATTATTTTGACAATTTGATGTTTTGGATTTCATTTTTACAACCTCATAAGATGAAATCATGTTTTTTCCATAAAATCTCATAAAATACAATGCATAACTAGCAAAAAATGAAAAATTGACGAAAATATCAAATTCATTCAACATTTACATTTGTTTGGCAATCTGGATGAACACTATCAGATGGTCCCTCTTTACTTCTAACATCAGTATATGGAACATCTACAAAATTAATTTGTATTTATATATTAAAATGGGTTGTGTCATGTTTGAAGAAAATAAAGTATGCAATAAAATTTAATGTTCAATGCACTAAAAATTCAAAAAATGAAAAATGAAATCAAATACATTGAACATTTACATTAGTTTTCCAATTTGATTGTTGAGGAGAATGCAGTGGAATGCTATGGCATGCTTCATCTCCACTTCTCATATTAGTAGCTGGAACACTTGGGGAGCTAATTTATAGAACTCTATTAAAATGAGCTCTATTATATTCCAAATGAAGAAATTACCTTATAATTTCAGTTAAAAATAAAATGTAAATAGAGGAATGTAATAAAACAAGAATTATTGCAACAAACATCAAAATACCATTGTGTTACCTCCATTGTTCCACGTGAAATGCTATGAGGGATGACTGGTTCTCTTGGCGGGACAATATTATTTTGAGAAGGGGGATTGGAAGATCTGATTTTTCTAGCAACTGGCTCCAAATTATCAAACACATGGCCAATTAAACTATCATTCAAATGATCACATACAATGTCATCATTTCCTCCACCATGGATGTTTTGAAACCTTTGGCTTTGCTCAAAAGATGTAATTGTAGAGATAGAAGGGTTAGGGTGAACATCTACATCCACATTATCGATAGAATGTTCTTCTCTATTGCGAGATGTTTCCCCAATATTATGGAAATTTTTAAGAGAGCATCGAACAACAAAATTATGTTGAGGAGGAGCATATTCTGACAATGAACTATCAATCAAAAATGTTATTTCCATGATATCATGCATAGTACGATACTTACGAAGAATCATAAAATCATTTAGAGGAGTAGTTTCAGTAGTTATTCTACAATATGTAGCTCTCCTATGCTCATTTTTTGTGTCCTTATTTTGTTGATACCGTAAATGGCAACTTTCATTAGACCTGTCATGCGATGCTGGTGATAGATTATATTTTCTTGTACGCTTGCTTGTGCCTTCAGATGACATGTCTACAATGAATAATAATATATTTATTATCGAACTATAAACATGGAACATACAATATATCCAATATAATTAAATACAAAAGAATGAAAAAGGAACAAGTTTTTTTTGCAACCATATAAAAACATTGAAATTGTATATGGTCTTTTATGAACCACATAAAATTATGAAAAATTAAAATAATTTTTCTAAATTCCTAAAATAAAAAGGCTAAATTTCCATGTTGCATATTAGAATCATAATGGGGAACCCATATAGCTGGAGAAAAATACTATAAGAATTATATGACTTGGAATTATACCTAAATATTTGGAACTATAAACCATCAAAATATAAATGTTAATACTAACTCCCATTACATTATATATTAACAAGATAAGTCCGAAGGCTAAAGCGAATCCATGGGGATCATGTATGAATGCAATGAGTGTTACGCATCATTTTTTCACCATGACATTTGACTGTTCATATGGGTCTACCACCATCCATATCATGTTCCCTTAGGGGTCAAAAACACTCATGTTCATGAATCGAGTCTTGGAAATTGGAGAAAATCTCTGTAAAGACCCTTAAAAAATTGTCTGCACCTCTTTTCTAGCCTTTTCATGCTCATTCGTTGATGCTTATTCCATTATTCGTGGATATCGTCACTCTGTTTGCCACTAAAACCTGCGTACCCATGTGAAAAGGAAGTAAAAATAAAAATTAACTTCTACAAGCCTAGTTTGTGGAATATTCTCCCAACTGGAAGCCTCTAGAGTCACGTTAGTTCTAGCTTTATCCCTCCACTCATGGAGTTTATCCCTTGGTCCAAGGAACTAAAATCCCTACATGGGAGGAATCCATCCCTCTTTTAATGGATCTAAAACTACCTCAATATCTCTATATATTGAACCCAAGTTTCAGGTTGAAGGGTAGATACCAATGTGAATAGAGACTGATTTGTATAGTTTCTAAGCTGGAGAGAGTTCATAGAGTTCATATTTTATATACTAGTGATTTGTTATTGACACATTGAAGATCACATATTTTTTCCTATGAATTCATACTGGTCATTCTAGAGAGGAAGGCTTATCATACTAAAGGAAAATGAATGCTCAAACCTTGGGAGAAATTGGTACAACATTAAGGCATCCAGTTGTAAGATTGCTCTTTCTAATTTATGATAAAACATATGAATATATTTTTCTCATTGTCTTGTTTCTGAATTTATGAAAATGACGTCAATACTTAGATTCATTGATCACTAAGTTGGACTAGTATTTATGATTATTATATACTACAGATGCTTTGATCACTTGTCTTGTCTATGATTGTAGGTTCTACTCATCGTTGAAAGACTAATTTGGAGCGACAGACAAAGGAATACATCAAACATTTGGATTTAAAGGTAGGATCATGTCCTCTCTACTTTCCTGGTTGTAATAATCTTAAAATACAAATAATCTAGAGAAAGATATATTCAATGGACATTTGTTTCTAGTTACTAGTTGGAGTACTAGGGAGATCGCTCTTGTTCGCAAGAGGGATTAATCCTAGTAACAAATTGGTGACCATATTGGGACTACAAGTTTGGTTTTCTTTGGTTATGTTGAGTTTAAAATTCTAGCTTTTTGATTTTGACTTCTCTGAGTGGGGTTGGGTAGATGAATTTTTAGAATCTCTCAGAAAGAAAACCTAAAATTTATTTTTTCCAACTTTTTCTCTGTCTGTGCGGTTTCTTGTCGAAAATAGAGCAGTGACCTGTGCAAATTGTTAGATCAATCCAGTGCACATGCACACCATTTTTAACTGAGAGGTTGTACACCCCCTGGCTAGTTTTGAAAAAAATGAAATTTTCTCTTTCAGAGGAAGATAACTATTTTCTTGAAGTTTAACCTGATTTTCTCCAGTTGTCAAAACTTGTGTGAGAACTCCTCTTAAACAATTTTGAGTCTTATATGATTAATTATCCTTTTTGAATTTCACAAGTTAGGGGTTACCCTGGTTTACTATTGCTCTATATGGAAGGTAAATTCGTTTACCTCAAATCACCAATTTTATGATTTTGTCTCCTTCAGCCATCAGGATTATAAACAGCCTTAGTTTTCATGAATATTTTTTGCTTATTCATTTGCAAAATGGAAAAGCTTCTAGATCACTCAAGCCTGATTTGTCACAAATTACTCTTCTGTGATTTCATTTCTGTTGGGATAAGTACAAACATTATTAGTCTCGTTACAACTAAGAGAAATCATTTACAAAACATTCATAGGTATCCTAGTTAGGATTCATATTTAGGACTTTGATTTAATTTTGAAGTTTTATACTTATAGGATTTTTTAGAAATTTCTTTCTTTTGAGATTGGATTGTTTGTCAAAATTGTAGTTTATGACTTGGTTATCAATGGAATTTTATTCACAAGGAGAAATTGATCATGTTTGGAAATTTAGTTCTTAATGATATTTTTTTCTTTTCAAAAGGAATTTTGCTTAGTGTGTGAGGAATTGTGTGTTTTAAATTCAAAAATATCTTAACTTTCTCCTAAATAGAATTCATTTATAATAAAGAGTTGATTTTTTCATAATTGATGCATTTAGATTATTTTGCGTCAGGTCACAACATCATCAAAGTTTCAATTCCATACCCTTTACGTTAAATAACAACGAACTCAATACAATGCCTAGTAAAATCAATCTAGACATTTTTACATTTTCTAGGGCTCATTCCACCAATTTAGCTTAGGCTAGTGTTTTGGAATGGGTTGTAATAAACATTCCAACGTTTTCAAAACAAAAAATTAGTATCTTGTGGCAGGGAAATCCAATTGTTTCATTTTTACTCTGGGAAGCTCTTCTTAAAATATTCAAGCACGAGATCATGTTAGACCCAGTGAGGTAATCATACCTATCTCATTGGTGAAGATAGAATACATGCATGTAATACAAATGGTAAACCTCAGATTAACCATTTTCGAGGAGCTTTGGGTCACTTGTTAGCAAACCTCATATTTACCATGTCGAGGATCTTTAAGGGGATTGAGCTTGATACTCTTCCCTTGCGTTTATATATCCAATCCTAGACTATTCCCCGAGGTGCATTTGTCTCAGTTGGTGACCTTAGTGGCCATAATATTTAGGATTTTTCCCAAGGTGATGGTGGAGGGAAGGTCCCACTTTACCAGGAACAGACGTTGGCTAGACTCAATTGGACTTTTAAGAGGGTACTCTTTACTTTGAGATGGCATAGTGGAGGTACTTGCACTAGACTTTTTCATTAAGTAGGTTGTCATGGAAACTGCTCCAACCGCCAGCTTTCCACATTAAATTCTGTGGTGTTGGATTTCATCACCAACTAGTGTTTTTATTGTGGAAAAATATTACTTATGAGTGGTTTGTTTCTTAGATTTTGTACGCGTGTGTTCAAACTACTTTTTTTTTTAGTGACCATAGGAGTATTTTGTTGAAATACTTTTTGATTTAGTGTGTTAAAAATTAACCGTGGATAAATTATCGAGACACTCACATAGGATGTAGTGGAAACACCCTGAATATACGCCCATTCAATTGGAAAAGATTAAATCTGAAAGAGGTAAACAATCAGGATCCAGGTCTAGTGAACAAGGGGAGACATCTATAGTAATACATCCCGATTTCGAAGTTAATCAACCTTATACAATAGGAAGAAATAACGAACAACCAAAAACTTCCGAAGTAATCACATTTCAATCTGTTACCATTTAATTATCAGATACTCAATTCATTGAACCTAAAATATCTGAACCTAAACCTGAATCTACTTCGTCTGAGTCACCTTCATAATTCATAGCTCGAACTCCTGGTCATCCTCGTTCACCTCAATTGAGACTTCTTATTACTGAGAATATTCCTCCTAGCCTAATTAGTATTGAAGATATTACTGACACAAAAGAATAGATCACAATTCCTTCACATCGAGAGTATTTAAATCTAAGGTATAGTGAATTGATTTACCCTTACGCTCCTTTTAGACCAGATCCTTGGTATCAACAAATTACCAAAATTTTACATAACTATAGTCTGAATTATTTTCTAGACCACATTCCTTTTTACTTTATACCTAGAGGTAGTTACATGGATTTTTCAAGCATGAATATTTAGTAATTAATGTTTTCTTCATCAACAAAAGCATTTTTGTATGGTGGTCCATCAGTTCCTGCTGGGTACCAGTCGCTCTTTGGTACTTTCTCAGGAGCATCTCCATATTCTAAAAATTTTACAAAATCAACTGCTCTTTATGAATCTACCACCGAATATTTGACAATGGAACAAGTCTATATGTTTTCTGGAAATATTCCTCAAGCTAGTTCTCATGGTGACAATATAGCGCCTGGTGGGCAGCAAACTCCTCAAGGACAATCTCTTCAAGGGAAGCACCATATTCAAGGTCCACAACCTTTTCAAGGGAAGTACCCTATTCAAGGGCCACAACCTATTCAAGGGTAGTACCCTATTCAAGGGCAACCCCATGTTCAAGGACAATAGCCTCTTCAAGGGCAACAATTTTATCAAGACCAACTATCCTTACAAGGAGGTCAAACTTTTACTAAAACTTATCTCGAAAATTATCAAACTTATGTTCCAATATCTCAAATTGGTTATGGTCAACCTTAAGCATCGAAAAATTTAATGGGAGCTCCTTACCTAGGCATTAATACTTGCGTGGAACCCATTTTTAAATCAAAAATATTTGCAACCTACTTTTCAAGTACCTTATAATCAACCTGGTAAGCCAAATGGACAATTTGGTTATACCCAAGTCTAGCAGCCTGTTCAGACTCCACTCCAAATTACTCCTCAGGTATTTGTACCTAGTAGTCAGCAAGCTAGTCTGAGCACTCCAAGTACTCGTATCCAATATGTTGTGCAAGCTTATGTTCAATAACAAAGTCTACCTATCCCTGGAGTTTCTCAAAACCTTGTTGCTACAACCCTTCAAACGATTGCATCAATTGTTATGCAAGTAATCCCTCAAATTACTGTTCATCAAACTAGACCTACAATTCAGTCTACTATTCAAACCTCTATAGGAAAACCTAGTGCAGCTACAGTTAAAACAAGCCAACCTTTTGTAGGTCAGTTTGTGCAGATTTAACCATTTCAAGGGAAATTTCAATATGGACAAACATGGCAAATTCCAATCTAACAGAATCAACCATACCCTGGTTATACATATCAAATACCAACTCAGACTCATTTTGGTATAGCTAAGCCTGGACACGTGGGACGTATTCCAATCCATCTGCTAAGGAAATTCCAAGTTATACTGGATATCCTCCTCCGGGTACTTGTATTAATCCTCAAGATTATCAGTTTTCACAACAGGACCCTAACCGTCGGTTACCATTCATTGCAAATTTAGACTTACCATATTTGTCTCGCGTCACGAATGATCAAATTTATTATCTTTTGTCTTGGCCAACAATTTCGACCAAGTTTTCCAATGATATACCTAATTTTGAAGGAAAATGGGGATAATACACGTCAAATAATGTGATGACTTATCATCTTTGGTGCACATCTAACTCCTTAATCAGTGATTCCATTCGACTGAGATTTTTTCAGAGAACATTGATTGAATTAGCTACAAAGTGGTACATTTAGTTACCACACAGCTCTTTCAATAATTTCAACGCTTTAGCAACAACCTTCCTAACTCACTTCTAGTTGCTAGTCCATTATGACAATGGCATGGAAATTTTAACTTCATTAAAACAAAGTACGTCTACATAAATTTCATATCACATACACGAATGGCAACATAGACGATGTTTAGTGAAAGTTTTTTTTCCGGACAAAATTTTGGCAAAATGGTTTATTAAATCATAACTTCCAAAGATCAATGAAGACGTAGCTAAGGGAGGTGTTGTTACAAAAGAACAGATCATATCTCAAGCGTAGTACTTAGACCTTGTATACACATAGTCTGGTACTCTATATGAAAACATTGTTGACTTACCATGCCCATGTGAACTTACTGCAACTCCTTCTAGCTCCCATTTTGCAGATGGTGTAATTGGTACAATTAATACTACCAAGATTAAGAAGAAGTCATCTAAATCTACTTGTCCAATAATAACTATACCAGAGTCACCTAAAGGAGATTCTTCCCTCGAAACTTATGTCGAAATTCATGTTGTAGACTCATCAACAACTAAATCTAAATCCAGTAATAAGAAGAAAGGGAACAATAAAAATAAACAAAACACATCTCCTAAAGAGAAAACTAAAAAAACCAAACCATCTGACGAAAAATGGAAACCTCATTATGCTTGTCTTATCTGTGACAAGGATCACTACACCAAAGACTGTCAACATCAGGCTAAGGTATCCAAAATTTTCAAAGGTTCACCCACACCCGCTGTGTTCAAGGATCCTTTTCCATATCAAGATAGTAAAATGATCGGATATTCTTCCAATTCATCAGTTGATATTTTGATGGTTGTGACATGATCTCAAGACTATGGATATAAGAGTCCTGTAACTGCTAAAGAGGATGAATCATCCAGTCAAACACCAAAAACAAATCATTTAGTTTTTGAAACATTACAAATTGAGAAACCTATCCCTGATTTAGTGATTAAACCTCCTGCCAAAGGTGTACTTCGAAAATTTGTTTTCAATCCACATACAAGAGCCGCTTAGAATTACAACATTGTTGAAGATTTGGCCATATTCCCTTCGGAAATGTTAGCCTTAAAAGTGATATAATCTTGTCCATCTCAAAGGAAATTACTATTATCAGCAATAGGAGCTATTAATCCTCAAAAATTGAATCTAATGGTATTTGATCTCGAAAATTTTATACATAGACTCCCACATCAAATGGATTTTAAAATTCCATATTAGTCAAATCAAAGCGAGTTTTTTTCACTGTAATTGATAAGGGGGAATCTATGTGTATAATTTCATTAGCCTGTTGGAAAACGCTTAGTTCCCCACAACCAAAAAATCACCGAATATCCTTAAAGCCTTTGATGGAAGAGGCTTTCGCCCGTTTGGAATACTCTAAGAACTGCCTATAGAAGTAGAAGGGAAAATTGTAACCCTAGAGGTGGAAGTTGTTGATGCCCCTCTTGATTAAAACCTTATTTTGGGTCATAGTTGGTTTTATGCTATGACTTTTGTTGTTTCATCAGTATTCCGACGATAATGTTTCCTCACAAAGGAAAATTTGTTAAAATGGATCAATTGTCTTACTTCGCTTTAGACCTGACTTGTACATATAGTATCCAGCATGTCGGAAAAAAGTATTATCCCATATGAATATGATGGCATAAGACTATTGAAGGGTTTTTCTCTCATGGGAATTTTCACTATGCCCTCTCCCAATGTACCGCGAACAATTGTCAATATCAATATGATCACATCAAGCACAATTCCATTTGATGAGACATGGACTGTACCATTAGAATCATAATTGGAATCTTATGATAGTGAGATGCCTTTAAGTGCTTTTGAATTGGCATATGTAGTATTAAAATCATTTTTCACACCACATCAACTTCTACTGATCAAATGAATGTGATCAATGAGGAATCATCTTCTATATCAAGCTCAACTTTGACATTGTTTCTAGATACTTTTCAACATGTATTTGTAACTGATGAAAACATTCGAGAAATATTGTCATCAGACGAATTACCATGGGACAATAGACATCATCGATCTCATTTTTTTCTTGACCTTGATAAATTTAAAAATGATTTTTCATCCATATTTACCATTGATTATGTTAAGGAACCTCAAAATCCCACATCGGTTATACATTCTGATTCTGAGAAAAATTTGGGAAATATTTATACAAAAATTCCTATTGACATATCAATTGAACTTGGAATAATTGAAAACATTCATATAGGTGCTTCTTGTTCGATTGAAGAGATGACAACTTTGATTAAAATTTGGATTAGGGCCTAAAAGTGGGTAAAAATTCAAAGTTATCAGAAATGCTTCAAACCAAGATGAGAGCGTAGAGCTCATCACCAGGACTCCAACGCAACTCGTTCGTTCAAATTTGGAGCTCGTATGAATGATTTATGGCATGTTTTTCGCTTTCCAAAATAAGTAAAAATTGGGTAGAACATGTACAGGGATGATGTGGCAGTTTTAAATTCACTAGTTTGGTCTATGTGGGGGTACATTTCCTAATATTTCTAAGGTGGAATTGTTTTTTTTTAAATTATTTAAGTAGGACATATATATATATATATATATATATATATATATATATATATATATATATATATATATATATATATATATATATATATATATATATTATAATTAAAATTTGAATTAAATTACAAAATACAAAACCCACGTATAGAACCATAATTCAATTAATCAAAACCAAAGGTTCAATCCACATTCATTGGTTATATTTAAGTGGCAAGGTTTAATTAATATGGTACGCTATATACCATAGTTCGCATACGTTAAATGTGCAAAAGGTTTTGGAGGGGCGGGGTCAGGATTGAACTCGTGACCTCCGCCCTAGCACTGCCACCAGTTACCAATGCGCCACAAGGTCAAGAGCTTGAAAACTTATTTTCCCACGTGATAATTAAAGTAGTGTAGATTTCAAGGGCAGAGAGGAGGAGCGGGTGAGCCGTCCTTCTCATGTGACATTTTCATATGAACTTATGAAAGTACCTCCAATAATTTCGGATTAGTGTATGATTAACACATTTAAGTGATTTTTATCTTTTATTTAATCATCATTTAAATATGGCGTAGATTCTGGATGTGCCCCGAAATTTAGGTGGACTTCCACTTTTAGTGGAGTTAACTGGGAGAGTTCCCAGTTTTGGTGGAGAAAATTGGGAAAAAAATTATTATGCTCTATCCTAAGCATCACTCAGCCAAATTTGGAAAATGAATAACCATTTGTAGACTTCTAAGTGTGATTTTTCTATAGGGAAGTTCCAAGGAGCCCAAGGCCACCAAGTGTTGGAGTCATAGCCAGAGGAGCCAAAGGCCCTTCTAAGAGAATGAATAGCCATTTTGTACTATATTGGACATTATGAAGCCACTGGTGTAGCTTTCAGAGGAATTTGGAGACTTCTAGGTGAAAAAATGCTATAGGGTCCAAGTTTCACGGAGCCTAGTGCCACCAAGTGTTAGAGGCATAACCAAAGGAGCCAGAGGCCATTCTGAGAGAATGAAAAATGCATTTTGGATGATTGACATGTTCTATAGATAGTGAGACATGTTTTAGGATGATATGATGACTTATAAGGGTGTTTTTGCCACAGGATATCTCTAGGAAGCGCAAGGCCACCAGCAGAAGAGGTCGTGCCCAAGGGAGCCATGGTCCATTTACAGTGATTGAACAATCAATATAGGGGTATTTTGGTATTCTTATCCCATTGGTATAGTCTGAAAAACTAGTGGAGTTGAGCATAATCTTGTAAAATAATTTGACCCTTTTCATCCTAGAGATCCTAATATATTGATGGAGACTCAAGGAGATGTAGCCCAGGTGTTGAGGGTGAAAATGTGCTACTGGTTAAATGTTGTTTTGTGCTTCTGGTTAATTTTCTACAAATTATGTTTGATGTTCATGCATTTAATGAGCTAATAAATAATTGTTAATTTCTCACACATAAAGCATTTAAAAAACACATAAACTTGACACAAGAATTAAATTTCACAAAGGAGGTATGAGAACGAGCCTTAGGTTTTTTAAATGTAATAGAATGTGCTTTCACAGGAAAAAAATTCCACCACCTATTTCAGATCAAGTTGGTATCAAAGAAATTTTATCTCATTGTATCCAAGGATAGCAAGGGTTAGCTATTGGTTGTTGAATTTTGTAAGGATAATTTAATATTTTGTGAAGCTTTGTGAATTGTTTTGGAGCTTTTATACATTACAATTGTGATGGAAACTTCATTAAGTGGTGATTCTAAACCATCCTCCTTTGCAATACTTTTATAAAGAGATGAAGCAAGACTTATACATCATGAAAGATACGGTGCAAAAGTTGTATGAAGATGTAAAGTAGAACACTAAACTTCATGAGAAGTTGTTTTTGATGAAGAAAGAGAAGCAAGAACTTCTTCAAAATATGCATGAGATGGAGACTTGGCTCCATGATGCCAAAGAAGCCTTAGCCAAGCATGTTTCTTGAAGCAGAGGTTAATAATTCAGATTTGTCTTCAATTTCCTCTCAAGATAAATCTGTAGGTTCTTTTGAAAAATATACTAGAGGAATAGGGTCAAAATTGATGATGAAAATCGATTATGAAGGTCAAGGATTAGGAAAGCATGCACAAGGCATAGTCGAGCCAATTATGGTTGAGGAAAGGACTAAGTATTTGGGTCTTGGCTATGGAAAACATTATGGAGAAAGCTCTAAAGCCATGAAGGCACTTGAAACTGTTCCAAGAAGGACTTTTGTTGTAGGTTCAAACCCTAAAACATGTAAAGTTTGTATTCAAGATGAATGCAATTGTTTGAAACCTACTTTGCTACAAGAATACGTGCTTGAGCATGCAACCATTGGCTATGACGAATAGGAGATTTTTGACAGTTCTAAGGACATGAACATTGTTTTTGGTCTTCAAAATAGATTTTGAACCTCTTCAAGTGCATCTCCTCAAGAAGGTGAAAATTATGAACATTCAAAGCATCATTCAAGGTACAATTCTTCTTATAATCATGTTTTTTATGATTATGTTAAGCATGAAAAATCTGCATGCATGAAAGGGAGAAAAAATTGTTGTTCATATTGTGGTTTCAAGTTTCAAGATGATGGAATAGAATTATAGCATACAGGAAAAATTTAAAGAAAAAGAGACTTGAATAGAATATGCAAAATATTTGCACTAATTTCCATAAGAAGGGACATCTCATTGCCTAATTTTGGACACTGCATCCAACCAGTTATCCAAAGAATTTCAAGCAAGTGGAGAAAAATACTGGTGAGAATGGAACAGGAGATTCCATCATCTTTGTGAGTCAAGATGATTCCCAAGAAGAGGATTTTCAGCATGAATAATCGCCATTGAAGTGGTTTGGTAAGAAATCGCTTGATTTCTTGACCAAGTAAGGCATGCATTTCCTTTTTACATAGATGCAAATTTCAACCTTATGTATGCATGAATCTATGTTGAAAGTATGACAAGTTGTAGAAAATTATCACAACTTGTATGATGCAATATTGCATGGGAATGTTGTTCGATTGAAGGCATTTCAATTTGTTGCAAAATTTCTCCAAGATGATGTAAAAGATGGTTATGCCATTCATTTATGTTGCATCAATTTATAATTCAATTGAGCTCTTATGATTACCATATGTTTTGGGCTTACTTACTTATTTGTACTTGAAAGAGAGATTTGAAGAGTGTACATATGAAGGAGATTTTGTATATGTAGATAGAAAAATTGTGATAGGTTCATTGTAAATAGATACATGCATGATTTTTTTCAATATATATCATGGAATGTCGACTTGTGTCTGAATGTGTCGCACACTTTTCATGTCGATTTATGTCGATTGTGATGTACCTTTCATGTCGAATTGCGTTGTTGATGTCGCATATTGTTTGTCAATTATGTTGATCGACTTATGTTTTAGTCGATGGCTTTTGTCAATTGTGAGTCGATATTGGATACACCAATGCGCAAGAAGATCGCCATGTACTTGATGTTACAGGAGGCGATAATCATCGATTTGAAGGAGAAATAAAAAGAGGTGGTCATCATTTCAATTCTTGCATAATGTTTCCTTTTTCAAGATTGATGGCGTATTCTTGTGACGAGATGTCACAAGAAGTTTTAGGTCGATTCAGTGAGAACTGGACAGGATGCAAATCATTTTGCAACCATTGCAGAACAAGATGGTATTTTGTGTTGAAGCCAAGAGTTCACTCATATTGCAAGCTTAATTTGGGTAAGAGGATTTCCAAGAAGAAGCTTGTATGCATTTGTTGCAAGAGGGACTTGATTCTCAGTGGGAAGGCTAACAGTTTTCCAAGCATATAATGATAGATTTGATACAACAGGGTATGTATCAGTCAACAACATTCAACAATGCTGAAGTGGGTCAGCAACATCTAGAGAACAGTGGTTGAGAGACATAGCCAGTTGCGATGCAAGGCATGCCAATGCGATTGTCAAAAAAGACTTTTCAAGTAAAATCAGTTGATATAACTTGAAAGCGAAAGAGTGTTGAATCTCAAGAGGATAATTATTATATTTTGTGGGTCCAAAATCCCGTCAGTGGGAAGGAGTGATCATAATTTGGATCAGTACCTAAAATTAGCTAAAAATTCAAAGTTCTCATAAATGCTTCAAACAATGATGAGAGAGTAGATCTCATCACTAGGATTCCAACACAACTCGTTTTATGTAATATTCCTAATTAGAGACAACTAATTGGAATATTTGAATTTGTATAGTTTCGCCATATATGGTTTGTAGATAAATAAAAAGTGAGTAAAGAGAGTCTAACTCACTTTACTATAATAAGACATCCGCCTAGTAGCACAACATTGTGACTCAAGGGGGATCAAGGGGGGACCACACACCACATAGAGGAGGGGGCCTGCATGCATTCTAGAAGCTTCTGCACATATAAGGATGAGGAAGTGGAGGAGAGAGAAGTTGCGACGGGTTTTGGAGGGAAACCAATGCTATAAAAGATGGAGGAGCCTCCTCATTTGGATCATTCTGGATTTGTTGATTTTAGAGTGAGACTTTGGTCTTCTTTAGCACGCTGGCTATTTAGCCTGTCTACAGCACTGTTTAGTGCACTGAGTGTCTTAGTGCGGAGATCTCACCCTTACCCTGGGGGACTTCGAGTGCCTACTCGGGCATGGTCTTTTTCCTTGTATTTGTGAGTCGTTTCATTTTTTGGGTTTGTTACAGAGCTAGAGCTGATAGAGACTGCGTAGTCACTGGGGAGAGGATGCAGTCCATTGTCGAGGAGCTCCGGATTGGTGTTTCTGCAGACGATTTCATTGGGATTTCGAGCAGAGGGTCAGCCTTTTCTCTTCGGAGGTTTTTGGCGGAGTTTGTGGGAGTATTTCAGTTGTTTCTATCTAGCTACTGTGTTGTACCTTGGAGGCCAGCGTAATTCACTGGGGAGACAGTTTCTGGTGTTTTCGAGGTTTGGCCATTCTTGGAATGGTTTGTGGATCTTGTCCGGGTTATTGAGGAGAGGAGGTTTTCCGATTTTCAGCTTATTCTAGCAAGGGGATTAGCCCCTAGTTTTCAGTCCATTCCAGCAGTTGTAGTTACTCAGTAGTTTCCAACAGCTAGGATGCAGTTCCTAGAGCAGCCATTTCCGGTATTCTCTGGGAGTGTTTCCTCACTTGCCTTGTGCAACATTAGCCTATTGTACTCCATTACATTTCTCAGATTAATAAAATGGCTCAGCATTTCTTCTATATGTTTTCTGGATGAGTTACCGTAGTTGTCGTTGTTGCCATATACTCGTTCTATTGTATGTCTATTATTGTTTTTTAGCATTCTAGTTCTATACCACTTGGTGTGTTATCTTTCACTCTTAGACAGAGTCTGGAAAGGGCCAGGTAGCCTCCAAATCTTGTCCTCTTTAGAGGCGACATATCCGGTAAATTCCCTCCCAGTCTATCTCTAGTTGGAGTTTGCTTGTGTTTTAGAGATATCCCCGAAACGAGATATTATAGTGGTATCAGAGCATAGTTCTAGCTCAGCCTATGGTCTATGACATTAGGAAAGATACCTTACAGAGGCAGGAAGTATAGAGACCGTGAGCATAGGTTGGAGGCCACCTACGAAGAGGAAGACTGTGCCCAGGTAGAAAACGCAGATCAGGAGATCGAGCCTGAGAAGGATGCAGAGGAGGTAGAGCTTGTAGTAGATTTGAAGTAGAAAGTGCCGATGGCAGATGACACAGTGGCCAAACAGTTTGGAGAGGCACTCCTCAAGTCGGTGAAGGATTTAGCCTAAAATATTGAGGTGATGGGCCAGAGGTTCACAGCTGTGGAGGCTAGGCAGCGTGAGACTCCACGGGCTTTTGAGGTCGGAGAGGGATCAGGTGCATTCCACCATTTGCCGGAGCAGGGTGCTACTCAGCATGATACTCCTCAGCCGACGACTTCTTGTGCACCTACCCACTCTACTATGCCCACTTTCTTGGGAGCTGATACAGGGGCAGAAGCCCAGCAGGAGGCAGAGCCGAGGCACCTAGATGATTACTTTGTAGAGTATCAGTCGTACGGGCAGGAGTTCAGGGATGCTCTCACATTTAGAGATTTTTTGCAGCTCCAGTGGGACAGTAGACCCCATGACCATCATAGAGGGCACTGGCATTACCATGATGGAGATTCCCACCATGCCTCTAGTAGATTTCATTTGCTTACGTTTGATGGATCGTCAAACAATTCGGCAAAGTCTTGGGTGGAGAAGCTGGACATCTATTTCCAGCTTAACCAAATGTCAGAGATGGAGGCCATCAAGGTGGCAACATTACATTTGGATGGTGAGGCCCAGGACTGGTGGTTCCATGGGATGGTGACACTTGGGCATTCCACGGTGACAACATATGCCGAGTTTACCAGGAGATTGATAGAGCGTTTTGACCGGAGGGATCTGGAATATAATTTTGCTGAGCTGACGAAGCTCAGATAGACAGGGAGCCCAGAGACATACATTGTAGATTTTTTGAGGGTTTCGGTGATGGTGCCAGATCTATCTGCAACACGGATGATCTATATGTTTGTAGAGGGATTGGCAAAGCCACTTCGAGGTCTAGTCAGATCCACTAGACCAGCTACACTCCAAGATGCTATCCGTAGGACTAGAGAATTACAAGATGCATTCCCCAGGACACAGACACCTTACCCCTAGAGACAGGGTACCCAGCCCAAGGGGAAGGATGTGAAGGTTCCTCCTCCAAAGGGGAATCCAAGACGGGCACAGGTCGATGATGAGGCCAGGAGGGAGTTGAGGAAGAAGCGGCTATGCTTCACATGTCAGGAGCCATGGGCACTAGGGCATAGGTGTGCTGCTGGCAATGCACACTTCATTGAGGTCGTCTTCGATGACAGCGGGGAAGAGGATGAGGAGGATGATGAGGACGCAGGAGATAGTTAGATGACCTAGGATTAGTTTCCGCCTCCACCTCTAGGGACAGGAGGTGCAGCCTTTCCACCCACAGGAGGGGCCCTTGCAGCTTTGCAAGGAGTTCCTAAGTATTTAACACTGTGCGTACATGGGATAGTATGTGGCCAACGAGTTTCAGTCTTGGTTGAAAGTGGGGAAACCCAAAATTTCATTGATGTGCAGATGGTCGAGCGGAGAGGTATACTGACCGAAAGTTTTGACGGGTTTTTCAGTTTTGGTCCCAGGAGCCCAGACGATGCAGTGTGCCTAGTATGTCCTAGAGTTAGCAGTGGCGATGGGTACTTACACTGTGACCGACCACTTTTTCATGGTCAACATACCATATATAATGCGGTACTAGGTGTTTAGTGACTGATTACACTGCAAAAGGTCACCATGGATTGGGAGGCCTTAGAGATGGAGTGGGATGACAAGAAGACTGGGAAGCATGAGAAGATCCGTAGGATGCATACTTACCCACCTCAGACAGTGTCGGCACACTAGATGGAGGCAGATTTCTGGAAGGCTAACATAGAGTAGGCGGTTGAGTTACGGGAATCCAAGGCAGAGACCACCGGTCGAGCAGTTCATCCAGACATTCAGGCCATCCTTGACAGGCATGAGGTAGTATTTAGGGCTATACCACCAGGTCAGCCACTAGATAGAGGGTTTGAGCATACCATCGAGCTGGAGCAGGGTATCCAGGCGGTGATCACTACACCCTATAGGCATCCCAAAGCCTATCGGGATGAGATTGAGTGGGCCATCCAAGAGTTGTTAGCTCTTGGACACATCAGACCGAGCACAAGCCCATTTTCTTCTTCTGTAGTGCTGGTAAAGAAGAAGGAAAACACTTTGAGGATGTGCATTGACTACAGGGCCCTGAATAAGAAGACTCAGAAGAATAGGTACCCTATACCCATGATCGATGAGCTGATGGATGAGTTGAGAGGAGCTAAGTTCTTCTCAAATATTGATTTGAGATCAGGGTACCACCAGATTCGCGTGAGGGAATAGGACATTACCAAGACTGTCTTTAGGTGCCATTATGGGCACTTTGAGTTTTTGGTTATGCCTTTTGGGCTGACCAATGGACTAGCCACCTGTCAGTCCTGCATGAACCACATATTTTGCAGTCACCTGAGGAAGTTTGTATTGGTTTTCTTTGATGACATACTCATATACAACAGGACATGGGAGGAGCATCTCTAGCATATCGAGGTAGTACTACTCATCTTGGAAGAGCAACAGTTCTATGCTAAGCTCTCCAAGTATGAGTTTTGGATGACAAAGATGTTGTATTTGGGTCACATCGTTGGAGTGGACGGAGTGAGGGTCCACGAGGAGAATATTAGAGCCATCAGAGATTGGCTGGAGCCGAAGAATGTGACAGAACTTCGACGGTTCATTGGGATATGTGCCTATTACAAGAAGTTCGTCAAAGGGTTCTCACATCTTGCTGCACCCCTTATAGATTTGACGAAGAAAGGGGCATTCAGTTGGACAGATACAACGCAGCAAGACTTTGATAGGCTTAAGGAGGTGATGAGTAGCTACCCAGTGCTTGTGTTGCCAGATTTTACGCAGCCATTTGTCTTGGAGTGTGATGCATCGGGAGAGGGGATTGGCGCAGTATTGATGCAGGGGGGACACCCTATATCTTTTGAGAGCCGGAAAATACTTCTGCACGAGAGGCTGTATCCTATTTATGACAAGGAGATGTTGGCCATCATGCATGCATTGGCCAAATTCTGGCAGTATCTGGTGGGACACAGATTCAGGGTGAGGACTGACCACAACAGCCTCAGGTTCTTTTTGGAGTAGAAGCAGCTATAGGAGAGGCAGAAGAAGTGGATCATTAAGATCCAAGCGTATGACTTTGACATTAAGTATGTCAAGGGTAATAATAATGTGGTAGCAGATGCTCTTTCATGTAGACCAACCACGTTATCTATTATGATCTTGGACGCAAATTGGAGAGCTCGACTTTTAGTTGAGTACTCCAAGGACAGGTTTGCACGTGAGGTGCTGGATGGGCAGGTGGTGGATGATCGGTACAGGGTGGTCAATGAGATCATCTATTACAGGGACTGGATCTTATTGACTGAGTGATCTCAGCTTAAGAAGAAGATACTCCATGCAACACATGATTCTCCATTGGTAGGCCATCATGGGTTTACCAAAACCTACAGGGCCGTTAGAGAGAGGTTCTCATGGAAGGTCCTCAAGGAGGACGTACTCCAGCAGATCACGGAGTGCGATGTTTTTCAGAGGAACAAAGGTGAGATGAGCCATCCCGCAGGGTTGTTGCAGCCTCTTCCCATTCTGGAGGGAAAATGGGAGAGCATATCGATGGATTTCATCACAGGATTGCCCATAGTGCAGGGCAAGGATTGTATCTTTGTCGTCATTGATCGATTGAAAAAGTATGCGAACTTCTTCACTGTATCTGCACATTACACAGCAGTGCAGGTGGCATATTTGTTCTTCCGGGAGATTTTTAGGTTGCATGGTCTTCCCAAGACCATAATCAGTGACATGTACAGCCACTTCATGGGTGGATTTTGGCAGGAGCTTTTCCGGCTAGTGGGGACGGAGTTGACACCGAGTACCAGTTACCACCCACAGACGGATGGAGAGACGGAGATTGTTAACAAGTGGCTGGAGGGCTACTTTCGTAACTATGTCAGTGGGCAGCAGCGAGCATGGTTGAGATGGTTGAATTTGGGGGAGTACTGCTACAACTCGACACATCACATGTCTATTGGGATGTCACCATTTCATGGCTTTTATGGGTACCATCCTTTATCATTTGCTGATGTGATGTTTGGTGCGAGTAAGGCTCCTAGAGCCAAGATATGGATCTAAGAGAGTCAGGATATCCTCCGAGCTCTCAAGGACAACATGGCTACAACACAGAACCAACGGCAAGTTGGAGACAAGGTCCGGGTGGAGCGACAGTTTGAGTTATGGGACTTGGTCTACCTATGCTTACAGCCATACCGACAGTCATCGCTCAAGAAGAAGGGAGCTGAGAAGCTCAAGCCACGTTTCCACGAGCCATATAGGGTGATACGCAGGATTGGGCAGATGTCATACGAGTTGGAGCTACCCCAAGGTAGCAAGATCCACAACATTTTCCATGTATGCTTGAAAAGCGGCCGGGATAGCGGTGATAGTGACGAGAGGATATACGCCTACAAATGATGAGGGGCACTTGGTGTTGCGGCCGGATTGTGATGCCGGGGGAGACAATTACGGAGCGGGACGGTCAGGGAATTCTTGGTGAGGTGGAAATTTTTCCGGATGGGGATGCCACTTGGGAGAAGCGAAGATTCTACGGCATCCATCACTTCAATTGCTTGAGGGCAAGCAACATTTTTAGGGGAATTTAATATTCCTAATTAGCGACAACTAATTGGAATATTCAACTTTGTATAGTTTCACTGTATATGTTTTGTAGATAAATAAAAAGTGAGTAAAGAGGTCTAACTCACTTTAGTAGAATAAGGCATACGCCTAGTAGCACAACGTTTTGACTCAAGGGGGGTCAAGGGGGCCACACACCACGTAGAGGAGGAGCCTACATGCACTCTAGAAGCTTCTACGTAGATAAGGATGAGGATGTGGAGGAGAGAGAAGTTGCGATGGGTTTTGGAGGGAAGCCAATGCTATAACGAAGGAGCCTCCTCATTTGGATCATTCTAGATTGGTTGATTTTAGAGTGAGACTTTGGTCGTCTTTAGCATGTTGGTTGTTTAGCCTATCTACGGCCTTTATTTAGTGCCTGAGTGTCTCCGTGTAGATATCTCACCCTTAGACCCAAGGGACTTGAGTGCACATCGAGCAAGGTTGTTTCCTTGTATTTGTGAGTCGTTTCATTGTTTGGGTTTTTCCGAGCTAGAGTGATGGGAAGCTGGCAATCAGCGGGGAGAGGATGCATTCCATTGTGGAGGAGCTCCATATTGGTGTTTTTGGAGATTATTTCATCGGGATTTTGAGCAGAGGGTCAGCCTTTTCCCGTTGGAGGTTTTTGGCGGAGTTTTTGGTAGTATTTTAGCTGTTTCTATCCAGCTACTGCATTGTACCTTGGAGGCCAGCGTAATTCACTCGGGAGGTAGTTTCTGGTGTTTTCGGGGGTTGGCCATTCTTGGGAAGGTTTGTAGATCTTTTTTGGGTTGTTGAGGAGAGGAGGTTTGCCGATTTTTAGCTCATTGTGAGGGATTAGCTAGTCTTAGGACCATTCCGGTTGTAGCTACTCGGCGGTTTCCGGCTGGGACGCGGTTCTAGAGCCATTTCTGGTATTCTCGTGGAGTGTTTCCTCACTTGCCTTGTGCAATATTAGCCTATTGTACTCCATTAAATTTCTCAGATTAATAAAATGGCTCAGCATTTCTTTGATATGTTTTCTGGATGAGTTGTCGTAGTTTTAAAGTTGTTGCCGTAGTTAGTATATTCTTCTATTGTATGTCTATTATTGTTTTTCGATAATTCTAGCTTTTCGATAATTCTAGTTATATACCACTTGGTGTGTTATCTTTCACTCTTAGAGAGAGTCTGGAAAGGGCTAGGTAGCCTCCAGATCTCATCCTCTTTAGAGGTGACATATCTGGTAAATGCCCTCCCAGTCTATCTCCGGTTGGAGTTTGCTTGTGTTTTAGAGATATCCCTAAAACGGGATATTACATTTGACCATAGTCCAAGTTCGTATCAGTGAGTTATGGCCTATTGTTTACTTTCCGAAACATGTAAAAAGTGGGCAGAACAAGTACATGGATAATGTGGCAGTTTCAAATTTCCTAATATTTCTAAGGTGGAATTGTATTTTTTTTAATTATTTAATTATGATTTAATAGTATATATATAAGATATAATATATTATATATTTTTAAAACATATTATATATATTATATAATAAATAATATATATATATATATATATATATATATATATATATATATATATATATATATATATATATATATATATATAGATATAATATATATATATACACACGTTGGTAACTGGTGGCAGTGTTGGGGCGGAGGTCACGGGTTCAATCCTGACCCTGCCCCTCCATAACCTTTTGCACATTTAACGTATGCGGACTATGGTATATAGCATACCATATTAATTAAACCTTGCCACTTAAATATAACCAACGAATGCAGATTGAACCTTTGGTTTTGATTATTTGAATTATGGTTCTATACATGGGTTTTGGATTTTGTAATTTAATTAAAATTTTAATTATAATTAATATATATATATATATATATATATATATGTATATATATATATATATATATTAATTATAATTAAAATTTTAATTAAATTACAAAATCCAAAACCCATGTATAGAACCATAATTCAAATAATCAAAACCAAAGGTTCAATCCGCATTCGTTGGTTATATTTAAGTGGCAAGGTTTAATTAATATGGTATTCTATATACCATAGTCCGCATACGTTAAATGTGCAAAAGGTTATGGAGGGGCAGGGTCAGGATTGAACCCGTGACCTCCGCCCCAGCACTGCCACCAGTTACCAACGTGTCACAAGGCCATGAGCTTGAAAAATAATGCACCCACGTGATAATTAAAGCAGTGTATATTTCAAGGGCAGAGACGAGGAGCAGGCCAGCCCTCCTCCTCATGCGACCTTTTCATATGACCTCATGAAATTACCTCCAATAATTTTAGATTAGAGCGTTATTAACACATTTAAGTGCTTTTTATATGTTAGTTAATCTTCATTTAAAGATCACGGAGATTCTGGAGGCACCCCCAAATTTAGGTGTACTTCCACTTTTAGTGGAGTTAACTGGTAGAGTTCCCAGTTTTGGTGGAGAAAATTGGGGAAAATTGATTGTGCTCTATCTTGAGCATCACTTAACCAAATTTCAAAAATGAATAGCCATTTGGAGACTTCTAAGTGTGATTTTGCTACAGGGGAGTTCTAAGGAGCCCATGGTCACCAGGTGTTGGAGGCATAGCCAGAGGAGCCAGAGGCCATTCTGAGAGAATGAATAGTCATGTTTGACTGTATTGGACATTATTAATCCATTGGTGTAGGTTTCAGAGGCATTTTGAGACTTCTAGGTGCAAAAATGATACATATAATTTTTGTGGAAGTATGAGAACAATCCTTAGATTGTTTAAATGGAATAGAAGGTGCTTGCAAAACAAAACAAGGCAGCCACCTATTTCGGATCAAACTTACAAAGCCCTGTTACAATAATTTCGAGATTTTTGCCTGATCGTATGAAGAAATGGCAGGTATCGATCCTAATATTTTTATTCATGAAATTAAGACATACTTGGATGCTAAACCTATTAGAGAGAGATTACATCCAATACATCCACAGAAAGCTGCAACAATCAAAGTTGAAGTTCAAAAATTATTATGTGGAGGATTTATTTATCCTATTCCTTTGACAGATAGGGTATCTAACATAGTTCCTATAACAAAAAAATAAGGGACTATCAGAGTATGTGTCGATTATCAGGATATTATCAAAGGATGTTCTAAAGACAACTATCCTACACCCTATATCGATCAAATTGTTGATGATTATTCCAGAAATGAAATATTCTCGTTTATGGATGGTTTTTTTGGTTATAATTAAATAAGCATACTCTCTGTTGATCAACCTAAAAAAACATTTATATGTCCTTGGGGCACGTTTTCATATTGTAAATTACCTTTTGGACTAAAAAATGCTGGTGCAATGTTTCAAAGAGCTATGTCTTATGAATTTCATGATATCAAACATATTGTACAACCTTACTTGGATTACTTACCTACTCATTCTTTACACAAACAAGATCATCCTACGCACTTACGTGCTATCTTTATGAGATGTAGCCATTACAACATTCATTTGAATCCACACAAATGTGTTTTTTGTGTATAATCAAGATGTTTACTTGGCTTCTTCATTTCAAAAGAGGGCATTTGTGTCTATCCATCAAAGGTTGAGGCTGTCATTAACCTACCTCCTCCTTCCACTCTTTGCCAACTCCAGAGTTTGCAAGGGAAAGAAAAAAAATTACATCGTTTTATCCCGAACTATGTAGAGCTCACGAAAGGTTTTACCTGGTTGTTGAAAGAACTTTTTTCCATTCATTTGGGATGAGATTGCCGATAAATATTTTGATGCACTTAAAAATGTGTTAACCCATGCACCGTTATTGCATACGCCCAATTACCACCAAGATTACTTTTTATACTTATTTTCATCTGATTCCATGATTGGAATGATTTTGGTTCAAGAGGATGAATCTAATAATGAACATGTGATCTATTTCCTAAGTCGTAATTTGAACCTGACAGAAATCAAGTATTCTCTTAGGGAAATTTTGAGGTCTAAAATGGGCCTCCTAAAAAAAATGTAGAACAAATATAAAATTTATAAGAACCAATAGGATTCAATATGATGATGTCAACCATGGGGGATGATTCACCTTTTTTTAAATAAAAGGGTAAAAATATTAAAAATTAATAAAATAATAAAACTACTTTTTCAACTCGTATTTTCAACTTATCTCCCAAAATTTTTACTTAAATTTCAAGCGGGAGTACTTGTTGGATGAAAATTTTAATTCCTCATCCAAGGAGTACACATGTTGCATAATTTTCATGGACCTTGCTACATGAAAAATTAGAAATACGTGAAAAAACGTGATTGCAATCACGTTATTCATGTATTTATCATTTCTCGTGTAGCAGGATCCATCGAAAGTATGCAACATGGGTACTCCTTGGATGAGGAATTAAATTTTTCATCCAATGAGTACGCCCGCTCAAAATTTGAGTAAAAAAATTGGGAGATAACTTGAAAATACGAGTTGAAAAACTAGTTTTTCCTTTTTTCCCTCTAAATTTTGATGATGTAACCAATTCTTATTTTATTATTTCCAATATTATTTCATAATTTCCTTAGGAGGCCCATTTTATACCTCAAAGGATATTATGCACTGGTTATTTTTGGCCATATTTATTCAAAGATTGTATTATAGCAGTTCAAAAATGCCACAATTGCCAGATTTTTGATCGAAAGATGCGTGCACCTCCAACTCCTCTTCACCCACTCATTTTTGTTGGTCCTTTCACTAAATGGGGCATCTATTTCAATACATGTAATTCTCACTTGGTCGGAGGGCATGGTTATATTATTATCATCATAGATTACTTTACCAAATGAGCCGATGGGATTCCTACATTCGTAGATGATGGAAAAAATGCAACAATTTTCATATTCAATCATGTGATTGCCTAGTTTCGTGTCCCTCAAGATATCATTACAGACCATGGAAGTCATTTTCAAAATATTATGATGACCAAACTTTCTGATCAAATTGGGCTACACCTTGATAATTCCACAACATATTACCCACAGGCTAATGGTCAAGTTCAGGTCATCAGCAAGGTTTTAACCACCATGATTAAACAGATTGTTGGAACTCAGAAATCTAATTGGCATACCATGATTTTTTTGGCACTATGGGCATACCATACCTCTGCAAAAACTGATACAGGGTTCACATCTTTTCAGCTTGCTTATGGTTTAGAAGATGTGCTACCCATTGAATGTGAAATACCATCACTCAAATTAGCTATTGAATTGTTACGAGCTACCTCTAAAGAGGAAAAACGCTTTCTATACCTAGCACATTTAGATGAGACTCATCGCACTGCTGCATTAGCTATCGAAGCTCATAAAAAACGTGTTAAAGCTTAGTATCATTAAAGTGTTAACCCTCGTACTTATTCAGAAGGTGACCTAGTTCTAGTATATGATCAAGCCCACGACAAGCTAGGCACTGGTAAATTCAAACCAATGTGGCATGGTCCCTATATTATTAAGCGTGTGCTTGAAAAAGGATCATATGAGTTAATTGTTTATGACAATGTCTCTTTAGATAAACCCAGAAATGGTCTTTATCTCAAGGGATATTATGCATGAATTTTCGTGTGAAGATCCCTGTTGTACATTAGTTACATTTTAGAACAGTGTGCCTTAGATTAGACAAGTGTGCCCTAGGATTAGTTACTTTTGTTTTACAACTTTTACTACTTTCGGTGGTTATCTTGATTACTCTTGATATTGCAAATGTCGACATTACTTCAAACTTACAATGTTTTTTCTGACAGCGCCTATTGTAGTACATGGACATCTCTTTTGCGACTTGGGTTATCTATTCACCCACCGATGAGTTAGTCTCTATTCATGGTATTTTCCTTGGTCAAACGACGAACAATATTGCAGAATATTGCGTAGTCATGGAGTTATTATATGATGCCCTCACATTTGGTATTTGAAATTTAATCATTAGCTTATATTCGCAGATCAATGTATTACATTTAAACAGTGTTTATGCTATCAAAAATCCAACTTTGTTAAGAATGTTTTTGAGGGTTCATCTCTTGAAAAGACAATTTGATTATATCCAATATCAACACATTTCAAGAAATTTAAACACATTGGCTGATGCATTAGCTAATAAATTTTTAAATAGACATATGCAACATTAAAAAGTAAAAGAAAACAACATTTGATAGATGTTGAACAAGATGCTCAGAGAACGAAAATAGTAATATCATTAGGTTAAATAGTTTGTGTCAAAAAATATTACATTGTCTGTGACCATACATATCAAAAACCTTACGATCTAAAATGATGTTGATACAAAAAAAAAAATGTCAATCTACATTGACCATCATCTCTCGAGGACGATGATCATGATAGCAAACTACAGTACCTGCCACCCTACATAGAAATCTCCTGAAAGGACCTTGGACACCAGTCACATGTCTCTAAAGCCTGAGAGGTATTTCATCTACCCCTGTATCTATAATATCGATAGTGAACCTCTCTAGGTTATTCTCCAGCTCTGCCAGTGTCTCTGCCTCATCATTCTCTGGTGGGCATGCTATAGGTTGTGCCTCTCGCCTATCAAAGAGACAAAGCGTTGCTGGTCGTGTTGGACCGACATCTGCATTTAAAATTTTTGTCAGTATTGAATGATAAAAAATCAAATAAAAATTATATAACATAAAAATTTCAAAATGATTCACTAACCTGCCTCATCCTACTATGCCCCTAGTGGAATAAATGTATCAGGATCACCTCTATAATCCATCCTTGCATAAGGACAATATTCAATCATGAATATTTTATTCCTAAGCCATGTGAAATACTGAGGAGTAGAACGAACCACTGCACCACCTTGGCCATAATGGCGAGCCATCAATGTTACCCAACACACCATACGTGGTTCCTGAGGACCTCTGGAATCCACCGGAGACTTTTGAGGCGCAAGGAGTGGGATCCTCTCTAAAGAAAAAGATACAATAATGGCCCCATATCTGATATTTTCAACTTCCCATTCTTAGCTCTCGTGAGTTGGCCCTTCATATTAGCTAACACTCCTTCACTCCAGTTGAAAAATATTCCCTTGGAACATTCAAATGTGGTTTTCATATGTGCTTTGGTAGCCACTTGCTGAGATGCACTTCCCACATAATATGGTAACCTTGAATTCTATGATCTTGAGGTATAGTCAAACAATAGTTTTAATATCAATGTGACTGTCCTTTAAAGCTGAATCTCGAATACAACATTGAGTCTTGTAAGTAGCAGTGGGAAGACCTCCTGGTCTAGTCCCAAATAAGGAAATGTCCCTCCCTCTACAAGGAAATCCAGTAAATAAATATATGTACTTCGGCTCGATCACAAATGTATGGTCTCCGATAATGAAACATTGATCTCAGACATCCCATGCATTCACTAACTAGGTCATCATCTCTACGAGTACTTTCATACCCTGAATCGCCAAAGGCATATACAAGCCATAATTTTTTGATGTGCGCATTATCACCGGATCATCCATGGCTTCATTATCCACAATTTCATGCTCTCTTTCTCGCCATTCCAACATGATTGCATGCCTACACATTATCACTTTAATTATTAAAAATCAGTTGGGAGAAATTTGAGCCATTTTTAAGGAGATTTTTTTTTTTCAAAACCCCTGGAACCTGCACAGGTTCTATGTTTAGACAATTTTTTTTTGTGCACGTGCTATATACAAAACGTGCGGGGGCCCAATGAATTTTCTTTTCAAAAATCATCAGGGTGTGTGGTTTTCTCCATGATAACCTGCACACCTGAGAGGGAGGATTTTAAAACATGTTTTCCCTCTAAAAATTTCCTTGAAAGCTTAAAATAAAATTTAAAAAAATGAAAATAAAGACAATGATGATGTGGATTACTTGGTAGGGACGATTCTCGAAACGGTTGGTGGGTTCTCCTAATATCAGCTTCGAAATATTTTGGGCAAAACTCTTTTTGCTCTATTCTAATAATAAAAAAGTGAAAATGACTTGTTTAAACTTATTTTTGTAGTTTTAAATGAATAAAATAATATTATTTTATTTATTTTTACTTTTAAAAGTCAAATCAAAATATTTCTCCCTTTTTTAGAATAGATGTTTGTAATTGTTCACTTTTTTGTGCAGGAAACAAGTTATTTTTTGAAAAGAATAATTTTGATATTGAGTAGAATTTTATCACTTTATAGGGCTCTATAAAAATACGAAAAAGAGACACCCTGGAGTCCTCTTTTAAGCCCTTTCCAGACTCTCTAAAAATGAGAATATTTCTAAGCACTTGATTAATCGAACTCGTTAAACTAAATGAACAGTCGTCCATTCAGTATAAGTTTACCCCTTTTTGGACTGAATCAGACTCATTACAAAAAAGGCATACGTTGACTAATCATGGTCAATATAGTTCTCTCTTGGATTATTTTATCCTTTTTCGGTATTGAGGGTCTAAGTTTACGAAAAAAATAACCATGGAGTCTATTTATATTTTTCTTTTGACTCCCTAAAACTGAAAAACACCAAGCTAATCCTATACTGGAACTCGTTAAAAATAAACATTACAAGACCTGCAAATCACAATAGGACTGAACCACTCCTTCTTAGGGTTAATTTTTTAATACTAAGATGGAATCATCCAAATAATGAGCTTACACAACATGCAAATGTTATCCTCCTTAAGCTTGACAAAAAATAAAGAGGTACTTGCTAGGAATGGTGGGGGAAAAAGTGAGAACAAGAATCCATTTGTTGTCCTTGTTTTAGAAAGAAGCATGTCACTATTGAACACGACACTTTGTTACACTTGTACCTGGGTTTGGAAATCGTTTTCCTTACAGTTAATCAAACTACATTGAAATTCTTCACTCAATTTTTGGGTATTATCTCTAGCTCAAATGCTGCCAAGCTATTTACAATGTCGTTACGTATTGAAGAGAAAGTTCAATATACCATTCATTGCAAACATTTGTCTCCATTCGTGTTGACCATCCCCCGAGTCAGTCCTTGCGAAAAAATCCTTCAAAAATTGATCTAATGGTTTCGTGTTGTAGTATTTCCTGCCACAGACCAAATTCTATCCACATCAACTCATTATCTAGAAATTTGATCTAGAATCCTATCAGTTCTTTGGAATCTGCATGCCTTAATGGTAGGTTTCTCGCCTTCGACAATAGGTTTTCATCATTGACCTTGGATCAAATGATTCTATGGGTGTTCAACTGAAAATCATTCATTCACACTTCATAGATTGTACTGAAGTACTTTGAGAGCCATTTTCGTTATTGATGGTTTCTCTCACACTTGTTAAAGGTTATCATTGTTTACCGGTAATCAAGTGGTTCTACCATGTTCGACTCCAACATAATCAATCACATGGATAGATTCGTACTATTTTGAGAAGTAGAAATCAAGACCCTAGATCTAGTTTCCACCATCCAAGCTGCGAGGAGTTCTGTTATTCATAATATTATAGACTTCTTATGACAGATGGTTGAACCCATATTGTATCTACTTTCGATGTAATACTGAAATCATATATGTACTAGAACATTTAATTAGTTTTTCTCTGAGTATGGGAATGCCTACCTCAACGATATATATATTACCATTGAATTTTTTTACAGTTTTTCAACCGGTGTCTCCAATACAATCCTCAGAATGTTATGAAACCAACTCCAAAAATAGAAGAAAAGAGAGATCAATGCCTTATAAATCAACCACTTCGAGGGGGAAATACATTACATAAATGAACAATTATTGGATGATACAAATGACCAAAACCTCCTTCTATATATAGGAGTCCATGAGGCCACAATATAATCCTAGCTGACCTAAAAATAATAATGTAAGGGCACAATAATAACAATATTTGGGTTATAGGGGTAAAAAAATAACAATAAGTGGGCTACACTAATAAAAATAAGGGACTAAACTAGTAATATAGGGACCCAACATGCCCCTCTCATTCAAAAAGGTGTTGTCCTCAATGCTTGAGTAGCTCTAGGTGCTTTTGTATAAAATTCTCATCCTCCTATGTAGAATCTTCAGTGGGTAAGTTCTTCCGCTTGATGAGATACTCTGAAATTGATCAATTTCATAGCTGTCGAGTTCTTGTTTCCATGACTTCTTCAGGTTCCGATATGATTTTTCCTTCCTCATCAAGTTCTGCCAATATTGTTTGAACTAGAAGTTTTTCACGTATAACCTTCTTTAAGAATGAAACATGGAAAACTAGATGCACTCGAGAAAAAGCAGGAAGCTCCAATTTGTATGCCATAGTACCAATATTTTTCAACAGCTTGTAAGGACCATAGTACTTTGGCGATAATTTATTATCTTTCTTAGCTTTCTTAAGGGACATTTGTTTGTATTGTTGTAGCTGTAAAAATACCTAGTCTCCTACATCAAAACTTCTCTTGTTGCGATGTTGATCTACCTGTTGTTTCATTCGATTTTGTGCCAAATTTAGGTTATCCTTTTAGAGTTGGAGAACTTCTTGTTGATGCTCGATGTGATCTTCCACTGCTTGAACCTTATAATTTTCTCTTAAAGATGATGTGATGGACGGTGGATGACATCCATAAGGTGCCATAAATGGGTTCATTTTTGCTGCAGTATGGAAGGAAGTGTTATACCACCATTCAGTGAGAGGTAACCACTTCACCCATTGTGTTTGTTTATCAGATACAAAAAAAGAAGATATCCTTCCAAAAATTTATTCATTATCTCAGTTTGACCATCAGATTGAGGATGATAAGATGAGCTATGAGCTAGTTGAGTACCCAAACAAGAAAATAACTCCTTCCAAAAATTTCCAGTAAAAATGGGATCTCTGTCGCTCACAATAATCTTTGGGTTTCCATGTAGGTTTTGAATTGTGTCCATAAATGTAGTAGCAACTGTACTTACTTTAAATGGATGAGATAATGCGCAAAAGTGTGCATACTTGGTAATTCTATCAACTACCACCATGATGGCACTCTTTCCTTCATACTTCGGTAAACCTGTGATAAAATCCATTGAAATATCCTCCCATAATTGACATGGAATGGATAAATGTTGTATAAGACCCAGGGTCTTAATTGTGTCAACTTTATTTTGCTGGAAAACTAAGCGTTCCACCACAAACTTTTGAATATCAGATTTAAGGCCATCCCAAAAAAATTCTTTCTTCACCCAGTGGTAAGATTTTAAAAATCCAGAGTGTCCTCCTAAAGGAGAATTGTTCAATTCCAAAATAATATTTTTTTTGAGTTGGGAATTATTACAAATATATAAGCGATCTTTGGACCATAAGGAATCATTTTTCCGACTAAATGTATCAGATGTACTAGGATCTTGCTGCAAATTTTGAATGAGTGTCCACACTTCTTTGTCTTTCTTCTATTCATCCCTTTCTTCGGTTATATAATCTGGTTGGATAATAGAAATGGCACAAAGCAATGCTTCCACCTCGTCATTCTTTCTTGAGAGTGCATCTACAACAAAATTTATTTTCCATTTTTTGTATATTATTTAAAATTCATAACCCAACATCTTTATGACCCATTTTTGATGCTCTTCTGAAGATAGTCTCTATTCCAAGAAGTGTTTAAGACTATCATGATTAGTTTTTATCTTGAAGTGTATTACCATTAGTTAAGGTCACCATTTCTTTCATGCATGTATTATTTCTAACACTTCCTTCTCATAAATAGCTTTCTATAAATACTTTCCTTTCATTGGATGACTTTCAAAAGAAATGGGTCTTCCTTCTTGCATTAAAACAACACCAATTCGACCTTGATGGTAATGAACGGCTCTGTAACCTAGGGTTTCCTGGCGACCCCTATAACGGCGCAGTATGTTCATTCTCTGCCACGATATTCTGCTCGTCTTCCTCCTCGCAACAGCAGCCCGCCGGTATCGTACACACTACAATGGTTGACCCTCTGGGGGGGGGGCGCAAAGCCTTCCCCCTTAGCCGAGCATGATCATCAAGCGCAGAAACTGACAAGGCCTTCTGGTCCAAAACAAGGAAACACGAATATAAGAGACTCCCCAATGAAAGATACGACAAAAGCACCCACTAATTAGTCAGACAAATGCAATGAAGTACAAGAGGGCAAGATTGGGAAAAAAGAAATTCCCAAGGTTACATCCGCGACATGCAAACCCATAGCAGCTGAACGACCCAAGATAGAACTTCCTAGCCACAGAATCAATGGAAAAATCCAATATATGAGGGACCATGCTCTCATTGGAAAATTTATTGGATACTAGCCAACTGAAAAAGCTCTGCAAGGATGGATCTCAGCCAAATGGAAACCCAAGGGGCATGTTACCCTACAGCTTGGACCCAAGGGGTTTTTCACTGCGATATTCATTTGTATCGAAGATCATAACAGGGTCATGGATGAAGGCCCTTATTTCTTCAACTCTGCCGGTCTGTATTTAAGGGAATGGGTTGAGAAATTTAACCATGATAAGGAGGATTTTAGCTGGGCACCAGTTTGGATCCGGATGTACTCGCTCCCACTGGAATACTGGGATGAAGAATCGCTAAGAGACATTGGTAAGGGGCTGGGAGAATTCATAAAAATAGATGAAGAAACGAAGCTGCGCAGATACACCTCCTATGCCCATATTTGCGTTTTCATGTGCCTAAACAAGCCCCTTCCGGATTCGGTAAGTCTCTACCATGACGACTATGAATGGCTTCAACCCTTAGATTTTGAACATGTTCCCTTTCGTTGTCGCAAGTGTCATGCACTTGGTCATAGTTTTTGGGACTGCCCTCTAAATGCTAAACCCCAAACCTTTGACCCCTCAGATAAGCTGGCCCAAGATGGCTTCACCAAGGTAGCTAATCGAAAAATATCGCATAAAAAACCTTCCTCCGAGAAAAAATCCCTATAGGACGGTGCCTCTGTTCCATCCACAAGCAATAGCTTTGAAGTTCTAGAAGCAAATTCGGAAGACCCTCCTCAGAACACTTCGCCAATCCCATCGATGACCCATTCTACCTCTCCCCCCCCTCGATCGGGCTCTACTCCCACTCCCTCACCCCTGAATGACAACTCTGGGATTCCTGAGGTGACTCGGAAGGATCCGTATTGGAAGCCTAATGGCACGGATGTAGATTGCATCCCCAGTCAGCCACTACATTCTACATTCACCCCAACATAAGGTAGTCAGATGCAACATATGGAAGAAGAACCGGAAATCATTGATTTGGGAGGTCTTGACATTTTTGAACTAGAACAAGCATGCATAAGGAAAGACTAGGACAAGATTCAAGAGCATCAACTCAAAAACCTGGAAGTCATCATCTCCAGGGCCTACCAGCAACAAAAATTGGGCATACAACCAAGCAGTCAATGGGATGGCCGCATTTTTCCTAAAGATTCCAAAAAATGGGAAAGAAAGATAGATCTTAAAAGAACTATCACAATAGGGAAAATCCTGGTGGACTCAGGCAGATATGCTAAGTTGTAAAAGTACTATAATCCCACCACTAATAGTGAATCATGAAGCTCACTTCATGGAATTTAAGAGGGCTCAGCAGCCTCGGGAAACTCAGAATGATAAAAAACATGATAAAGCAGGAGCAGCCCCAGATCTTCTTCTTGCAGGAAACAAAATGTACTAGCAACACACTTGGTCAAATCCTCTCTAGAGCATGGCCAGGTTGTCATTCGGTTGCAGCGGATGCCTCAGGTGCCTCTGGGGGACTAGCAATTGCCTGGAACATGCAAGCCATCACGCTCTCAGATTTTCATGCTTCCCATCATATCATACAGGCTACTTTTCATATCATCGGCACCAACATTCATGGATATCTCACCAATGTATACTTCCCTCAGGAAGCAGGCAACAAAATTGCTCTTCTTGACACAATAGAAGTGCTCAAACTCAATATACTCCATCCTCTTTAGATTTTTGGAGGAGACTTCAACATGATTACCAAGCTAGAGGAAAATCAGGGAGGTCGAGCCAAGTTGGATCAGGAGAATGGCCACTTTAAAGACTTTATACAAAACAATTTGTTAATCGATTTGCAATTCTGCAATGGAATGCACACCTGGAGCAATCGCAGGGCAGGACGGCAAAAAATCGCTTCCAAACTAGATAGATTCCTCATCTCAGACAATGCAGTACATCTCGGAGGTGACATCTCAGCTTCCATTCTTCCATTTTCAGGCTCAAACCATTAGGCGATCTCTCTCTAATGGAAAAGACTAGGAAACTCCACCAGGCGCCCTTTCCGCTTCGAAGCTTTTTGGCTCACCCACCCCGCTTTCAACAACCTCATCAGATCCACCTGGAATAACTCCCCCTCGCCAGAGGGAAAAAAAATGTATCAGTTTCAACAGAAACTCAAATTCCTGAAATCCCAAATCAAGTGCTGGAATCAAGAGACTTTTGGAAAAATCTTCCAGGCGCAGCAAGATTTAAACAAAGAAATGAGAGAACTCCAGCAACAGATAATCATAGAGGGATACAAGGAAGGGACTCTAGAAAAGGAAAAGCACATTCACAATCAATTGGAGGAGCGAAGAAAGTAGGAGGAAATTCTATGGAAGAAAAAATTCCGAATCAGATGGCTGAAAGAAGGCAAAAGGAATACCAAATTCTTCCACAGAACTACAATCCAGAGAAGAATGCACAACACCATCTCTTTCATACAAAATCGAGAGGGGGAATGAGTGGAAAGCCATGCAGAGATCGAACAGGATTTTATCAATCACTTCAAAGAGGTCCATCAAGAACCCCAAATTGATAGACGGCCTGCAATTGACAAGATCACTCAAAATGTGCTGAAGCTCATCACAGAAGAACACAACCAACTTCTTCTTCGACCAGTATTTCCTCAGGAGGTGGACCTGGCTATGCACTAGCTCAAGGAGGGCAAAGCCCCCGGTCCGGATGGCTTCACCACTACCTTCTTCCACTCTTTTTGGGATCTCATCAAAGAAGAGGTATGGAAAGTAGTGGAGGCATCATGCACTATTCATTGGTTTCTACCATCTCTGAACTCAACTTTCATCGCCCTAATCCCTAAGGAAGAGAACACCAGTACTCCGGACAAATTCTGTCCTATCGCATTGTGCATTGTTATTTATAAGGTGATATCCAAATTCATCGCTAACAGGTTGAAGCCGCTGCTTCCCTTGCTCATATTACAGGAACAATCTGGATATGTTGAAGGACGACAGATATTGGACGGCATTATACTCACTCATGAAATCATACACTCTCTCAAGCACTCCAAACAGGTAGGTATGCTTCTCAAGATTGACCTCTCCAAAGCTTTTGATAAGTTAAGCTGGATCTATATTCAAAATATGCTAACCGCCTTTGGTTTCTCCCCAATGTGGGTTCGATGTATTCTGAACTTAATTTCCTCTACTTTTTTCTTGATCCTCTTAAATGGAGTTCCCTCATGACCTTTCATCCCCTCCAGAGGTATTCGACAAGGAGATCATCTCTCCCCGTTCCTTTTTGTTCTAATGGCAGAAGGTCTGGGGTGCCATATTAAACATGCCCTCCTCTCCCAGCATCTCAAGGGTCTGTCCATTCACAATTCTCTAGCTATTACTCATCAAAAATTTGTCGATGACAACATGTTTTTTGGGTACCCCCCTGTTCAGGAAGCCTCCACCTTAAAATCCATTCTGAATGATTTCTCTGAAGCCTCAGGGATGAGTATAAATACGGCCAAATCGCAAATTTTCTTTTTTCACACCCCATCTGTTACTCAACATGCCATCACTTGCATCCTGGGCTTCTCCATAGCCTCCCTACCCTCCAAATACCTTGGTGCTTCTTTAATAGACTCTTCCATCAAGCACACCTCTTGGCGTATGCTCCTGGAGAAACTTGAATCTCGTCTCACCCTTTGGACACATAGAACAATAAACATAGCTAGCATATTAGTTCTAATCAAATCTATGCTTCAGGCGATGCCTCTCTATATTTTCTCTATCTTGGCTGCACCTAAATGGGTCCTGAAAAAAATAAAAGCTCTACAATGCAATTTTCTTTGGGGTGCAACAGGCACAAATTGCAAATGGGCATTGGAAAAGTGGTCGACAGCATGCCAGCCGAAAGAAAAAAGGGGCATAGCTCTGAGATATCCTCAGCATAGCAATGCAATAATGGGGGAAAAAATATGGTGGCAATGGCTCTCTTCTCCCAACAAGCCATGGGCAGCCCTTTGGACTGCCAAGTACGCCAATCACAGACCAACAGAAGAGTTAATCAGATTCAATCCCACTAAAAAGGGATCACTAATATGGAATGCTACCAAAAAAGACTACTTGCTCATCCAACAACACAACTTCTAGGAAATAAGGAACGACAACACTGCTAGGTTCTGGACGGATTCCTGGCATCAATTACCAAAGCTCAACAACATCTATAGTCTGCCTCATAGCCAAGAGTGGGAGGAGCAACAACAGGAATTTGTACAGCAACAATGGACTACGAAAACAACACAGGGATACAGACAATGGAAGCAGATTGACAGACTGATCAGGAATTCAGACAACCAGGCTAAGGAGGTCATGGAGCGTGACCTCCAGAATCGACGTATTAGATCTTCCGAAGGAAAGGAAATCCTAAGATGGGGATATACCCCAAAAGGATCTTTCTCCACCAAAGAGGCTTACAAAATAATATGCAACGATCCAATGCCCCTGGATCCTATCTGCAGTAGAATCTGGTCACCGGGTACCTGGCCCAAAGTCTCTTTTTTCTTCTGGCTTATGGGGCACCAGAAAATCCTCACTTGGGATAATCTTTGGAAATGAAAATTTCATGGGCCCTCCATTTTTCCTAACTGCCACGCTCAAGAGGAGACTCTCCAACACCTCTTGAACTCTTTCCCTCTTGCCAACCAACTGTGGGAGAAGGCCAGCTTTCGTTGCCAAAGGAATTGCAGAGTGTCCGATGATATAATCAACTCCATTCGACACTGGCACCAGAACCCATATAAAAGCGAACTACTTAACCAATTATGGAGATTGATCCCCGGTCTTCTCCTCTGGACAATTTGGAAAGAAAGGAAAAATCACATATTCAAAGATCAAAGCACTCCTTTAGACATCATTGGGGGCAACCTTTGTCTTAATCTCAAAGAGACCTTGGCTCTTCAAACTTGGCATCCGGAAGATTTCCCCACTCTTGCAAATGAGAAAGCCATCTGGGAGAATTGGAACATACAACTTCCACAAGGTACGCTTAAACACAGACATTCAAAAAGCCACAACATTAGAAAGATCTCTTGGATCCCCCCTACAAATTTCTCTTTCAAACTCAATTTTGATGGAGCCTCGAAGGGAAATCCCGGCAAAGCTAGATTTGGCGGCATATTTAGAGATCATGAGGGTTTGCCTCTCTTATTCTTCTTCGGAAACATTGGATGGGATACAAACAATTCAGCTGAAGTGGAGGGTCTCTGGCAAGGTCTAGTCCTTTTCCAACGACATGGATTCCAACCTTTGGAGGTAGAAGGTGATTCCCGAATCCTCATCAACATGGCCAATCAACTCCTCAATGGGACACATGTGCACAAAATTGCTAACATTTGGAGACTCAAAGCTAGATTGGAAGAAATTGAACAATGGCTCCATACCAATCGGGCAATCATATTCCAACACGTTCAACGGTAAGTCAACAAGGTCGCTGATCTACTTGCCAATTTGGGGGTGGATAATGGGCACACTCTTCTCACCGGAGCTCTTGACATCATTCAGAACCATGATAAAAAACAGGAGTGCAACACACTCATCCAAAGGGATGCAACTCTCCCGGATGCGGGTGTACAGACAAATGTTTAACTCAATGGGAAAGGGGTGCGGCGAGGTGGGACGACACCTGCCCACCCAGGACATGGCGGATATTTGGCCATGGTGTGACAGATCCTTGCATTTACGCTTCACAGATCTCAACGGTATTATCTCAAGGGGTTCAAGATTTCATTTCATGCCCACCGAGATGGTTTCTTCTTTCGCATGCTCCTGTAGGATGGAAACCTCGGCTCTCTTCAATGACTCAGTTATGATGGGGGATTTTCGATGCATGAGAGGGAAGGATAAATGGTAGGGTGGCAATGGGCCTGATGTGGAGTTGCCTTAGTCGCACCGCGCCCATTTATGTTTGGTCGATGGACTCAATTCTGCTTTCAATCTGCACTGTCTCGGTTCTACCATATCTAGTGTCTCGCGCTGCCTGGAGGGGGAATTTCTTTTGGAGCTGGGCTCTGGTCGTATAGAGGCGCCACCTCCATTAGACTCTTGGCACCTCACTTGGGTCTCTGGCTTCCTTTCAAATTGTTATTTCCCTGCCATTGTTGCTGTTCGGTCACATTCTGTCTCCCATATGCCTCGACTACGCCACAGAATGCAGAGCCGCAGAGGTGGCACCAAGGTTCATCCTTCAAGCACGCAGTCTAGCCCTTCTTCGGTCTCGCCTTCACTCTCCAGTGGTTTTTTGGCCAGACACTACCCTATAACCCGTAGTGGGAGAGGGCGTTCTTTTGATTCTCACCATTTCTTGGGCTCCCCTGCTCCCCGCCCTTTGGCCACCTCACCTCCCCCCACTACTGGTTCCGCACGCTTCACCTTCAACAGCGCTCTGATTCGCCCAAGGATTACTGCTCTCTTTACGGTGGTCTTCCATGAGGAAGCCCAGGTGGGGGAGTCAAGCGCTCATACGGTGGGCCTTGGTGAGGACTTTGCCTAGACTTTGAACATCCAGTTAGGGGCAGGCAGCACGGCGATGCAGGCTCTAGATGCTCACACTCGTAGCATTCCTAATGTTGAGATGGCTTCGACTGATCCCGGTCCCTCAGAATCCGATGATGCTCTTGCCAGGGATTTGCTTGCTTCAGGTTGGTGTCGTATTGTTGAAGAACTTCTAGATGACTAGTTTGTTTACTGTGTGGTTTTTTTCTTTCCCTACGGCCCATACAATTGGGCATGTTTCTATGCAAATGGTTATGTGGAATTTTGGCTTATTTTTGTACACCTTTGGATCCATGCAAACTCTGAAACATCAGGAAGATTACAACTTGCTCCCCTGCGTGGGTCTTGGCAATCTTTTTGAGACTGGTTTCCCTGTCGATGGGCAGTCTCCTTATGTGTTTTTCATGATAATTCTGCCTTCCTCCAGGGCAGTAGTTTTGACTACAGTCATGATGTAATTTTACTCCCTTGTTAATAGATTAATCTTATTTAGAAAAAAAAAACAACACCAATTCCATTTCCTAAGGCATCACATTCCACAATAAAGGTTTTTGTGAAGTTTGGCATGGCTAAGACCGGTGCTAGGCACATTGCCTCTTTAAGATGTTCAAAGGCCTTAGTTGCTTCAGGAGTCCATGAAAATGCATGTTTCTTCAATAATGTTGCTAGAGGTGCTGCTATTCTCCCATAATTCTTAACAAACTTGCGATAATGCCTTATTAACCCGAGAAATCCTCACAATTTCTTTATGGTTGTGGGGACTTTCCATTCCTTAATGGAATTAATTTTGTTAGGGTCTACCTTAACAACCTTGTGAGATACAATATGACCTAGATATTCCACCTCTTATACTCCAAAGAAACATTTGGAAGTTTTTTCATATAATTGTTTCTCCTGCAATAGTTCGAGCACCCTGTCAAGATGTTGAACATGATCCTTCCAAGACCTGTTGTAGATTAGTATATCATGAAAAAATAATATCACAAATTTTCTAAGGAAGGGTTTGAAAATGGAATTAATCAACCCTTGAAATGTAGAAGGTGCACTAGTAAGGCCAAAAGGCATGACCAAAAATTCATAATGACCTGCATGAGTTTGAAATGTTGTTTTTGGAATTTCTTCAATTTTCATCTAATTTGACGATATCCTGAATGAAGATCCAACTTGGTAAAATAAATTTCTCCATGTAATTCACCTAATAATTCATCAATCATATGAATGGGAAATTTATATTTAATAGTGAGCTTATTGAGCTCCCTATAATACGGAAAAATGCGCCATGATCCATCCTTCTTGTGCACCAATACTAATGGAGCAGAGAAAGAACTTTGACTAGGTTGAATTATACCAACCTCTAACATTTATGCAATCATACGTTCATTTTCACTCCTTTGGACAAAAGGATATCTATAAGACCTGATGTTTGGAGGAACACTACCTGGAATGAAACGAATAGCATGATCATGATCACGAATAGGTGGGAGTCCTTTGGGAGTTTTGAACACCTTGGAATGTTTGTCCAATACTTTTTGGAGATTTGCAGAAATAGATGATTTAGATTTTGGAACTTCTAGTGAGCATATGAAATTATGCCTTGCTGTTATTTCTTCAGAAGCTTTGTCATGACATTAGAGCTTATTATCTTTCCCAGATTCCCTGTGATACCCCATAATTCAACTTCCTTTCCTTCTGAAAAAAATTCAAGAAAAGTTCTTGAAATTTAAAATTTAATGTCCCCAAAGATTGTAACCATTGTACCCCTAGTACAACATCGACAGCTCCCATTGGAATGGAAAGCATTGGACTATTCAATACATATTCCCCCATGGTTAGCTTGATATTATTGCATTTTCCAGAGAAATTTATAGTTCATCCATTTGAAAGCATTACTTGAAATTCTCGTGCTCGGTATAGGAAACAATTAAATTACTTTGTTACCTTACAATGAATAAAATTATGGGTTCTACCCGAATCAATAAACACTATTACCTTTTTATTCTTGATATGTCCTTCTACCTTGATAGTTTGTGTAGTGCTAATTCCTGCCAATGCATTACATGATATGGTCAGAGTCATTTCTTCCTCTTCTAGGGTTGGTTCTTGGTGTATATCCTCTTATTTTGAAGATTATTTTTCATTTTCTTCTTCCTCTTCACAATCTATGTCAAATAATTTTTTCTCAACACACTTATGACCTTTAGTGTATTTGCTATCACAACTGTAGTAAATACCTTTTTCCATTTTTTCTTCCAACTGTTGTGGTGCCAACCTTGTAGGTTGTGGAAGTCTAGGAGTAGCAACACTTCCATCTTTATATATGTGAGTGGTAGGCTTCCTTATCGCCATAATTTTACATTCAACTTTTCTTGCCAACCTGAATGCCTTTTCCAATGAATCAGGTTCCCAAATGTGAACTCCATGTTCGATGTTATCCTTTAAATTCCATATGAAGACATCAATAATGTGTTCCTCTCGAACATCAATTACCCTTATATTCAATTTTTGGAAGTCCTCAATGTGCTCCACCACTGAACCCTTTTGTTTGAGATTTATCAATTGGCTAAAGAAGGTGTTGCTTTTTGTATGCTCATAATGTGCTATCATTTCCTCTGTAAAAATTGATCAAGTGACAATTTTTTTACGGAAGCAAAGCCATCGATACCATACAAATGTATTTTTTTCTAAATGAAAATTTTCAATGCGTACCTTTTGTCTGTTTTGCACATTATTGAGATCAAAATAATTCTCCATCTGTAGTATTCATGTTACGGGATCCTTGCCATCAAACTTCCTCATATCCATATTTGGAATATGGTAGTTCTTCCATCTAACATTAGAGTTTATGAAATCGCGATTAACTTTTATTTTGTTCTCATCATGAGTTTAATCTACTATATTTTCGGCATTAGGAAACATTTTTTGTGTCAAATTTTTCAAACCTTCCATGTGTGCATTTAGATAATTCTTCATGTTTTCCATGTTTTCTTTCATTTTTTCATCGACCTTAGCTTCCATGTCATCCATATTAGCTTCCATGCCTTTCTTCAAACCATCCATCTTAGCTTCCATGCCTTTCTTCAAAACTTCCATTTCATTTTTGGTTCCTCTTTGCAAGAGAGAAATTTGGTGCACTTGCTCTTGTAATTTTAATATGTCATGTTACCATTATTTGTCTTCATGAGTCATAGTAGAGCCTTAGGAAGGCTTAATGGTTGTTGAATTCTTTTTAGGAGGCATTTTTAGAACCCAATACTGATATGCATTCTACAATATTCCCTTGGAATCAATTCAAATGGATTATTCACACAAGACTTATGCTATCTGGAAAAAAAAAATACACACATTTTTCTTGCTTGTGAGGAGCTCGATATTGAGACTGAATTATCTCTGTGATTTCAGATCTTTAATATCTAAAATTTGGCCCTGTAGTATCCCTATGAATATTTTATCAAATTCCACAGGTCTAACCTGATTTTGATTCTTCAAGGCAAAGTTATGCCCAATCTCCCGCAATGCCCTAATTATGGACTCGTTCAATAGAGAGAACTTGTATGATGTCCCACGTCTCACTGTTTCCTCATTCGGCTATGAAATTGATACAGAGGAAACTAAAGTCTCCGAACTTGCAGACACTTTTTACAGAATTCCAATCTGATGCTCAAAGAGAGAGTTATGATGCTTTTCCCATGGTCACCTCTTTGAGATGAAATTCGGGATCATGAAACAACCCTAACTTCCAAAGATCATATCTCTGAAAATATTATGAATCAAGCTCTGAAATTTTTCCATCAACCTCCTCAGTATTTCTTATTTTCTCTTTAAAATGTTTAGCATTTGAATCCTCATATAAAAAAATTTATAGTGAAAATACCTCGATGACCTGTTTAGGTTAAATTCAGGAGCCTGCAAAATCCCTAACTTCCACAGATCATATCTCTGAAAATATTGTGAATCAAGATCTGAAATTTTAATAGAAGGTTCCTCATGATTTTAGCTTCGGGCTGTAGAAATTTCTGCTTTTGAACCCTCATAAAAAAAATGTTATAGCGAAAATTCTACGATGACCATTTTGGAGCAGGCAAACCCTAGAATCCAAACCTCTGATACCAAATGTTACGAAGCCAACTCCAAAAATAGAAGAAAAAGGAGATCAATGCCTTAGAAATCAACCACTTTGAGGGGGAAACCTCTAATACATTACATAAATGAACAATTCTTGGATGATACAAATGACCAAAACCTCCTTCTATATATAGGAGTCCACGGGGCCACAACATAATCCTAGCCGGCCTAACAATAATAATGTAAGGGCATAATAATAACAATATTAGGGTTATAGGGGGATGACAATAACAATAAGGGGGCTACACCAATAAAAATAAGGGACTAAACTAGTATTATAGAGACCCAACACGAAATGATAAAGGACTTTACTCTTCAGAAAAAATGTTATCAAACTTCGCACTTTAGGGGGAAATCTGTTACACGTCATTTTGTCACCATCACATTTTACTGTTCATATGGTTCTATCACCATCCATATCATGTTCCCTTAGAATTCAAAAACACTCATGTTCATGAGTCAAGTCTTGTAAATCGGATAAAAGTTTTGTAAAACCCTTAAAAGATTGCATGCGTGGTTTTTATAGCCTTTTCCCTTGCATGCGTTGATGCTTCTTCCATTTTTCATAAATATCACCACTTTTTTCACCACAAAAATCTATGCGCCCCCGTGAAAAGCAAGTAAAAATAACAATTAACTTCTAGAATCCTACTTGGTCGAATATTCTCCCAACTGGAAGCCTCTAGATTAGTGCCAGTTCAAGATTTATCCCTCCACTCATGGAGTTTATCCCTTGGTCCAAGGAACTCAAATCCCTTCATGGGAGGAATCCATCCCTCTCTTAATGGATCTGAAACTACCTCAATCTCTCTATATATTGAGCTCAATTTTCAGGTTGAAGGGTAGGTACCAATGTGAATAGAGAAAAATTGGTATAGTTTCTAAGCTAGAGAGAGTTCATGGAGTTCATATTTTCTATACTTGTGATTTGTTATTGACACATTGAAGATCAAATATTTGTGCCTATGAATTCATACTGGTCATTCTAGAGAGGAAGGATTATCAGACTGAAGGAAAATGATTTCTCAGACCCTGATAGAAATATGTACAACATCAAGGCATTTTGTTGTAAGATTTCTCTCTCTAATTTATGATAATACATATGGATCTCTTTTTCTCATTGTCTTATTTCTGAATTTATGGAAATGATGTCAATACTTATATTCCTTGATCACTAAGTTGGATTAGTATTTATGATTATTATATACTGCATATGCTTTGATCATTTGTCTTGTCTATGATTAAAGGCTCTACTCATCCTTGAAAGACTAATTTGGAGCGGCAGAAAAGGGACTACATCAGAAATTTGGATTTAAAGTTAGGAGCATGTACTCTCTACTTTCCAGATTTTAATGATCTTAAAATACAAATAATCTAGAGAAAGACATATTCAATGTACCTTTGTTTCTATTTACTCGTTGGAGTACTAGGGAGGTCGCTCTTGTCCGCAAGAGGGATTAATACTGCTAACAATGAGCAATATAGGAATTAAAATAAAAATTTTAAAAATCCCAAACGGGTACCATAAGGAGGGCACCCCAATGCTATAAGTTGGTCACCTACCTTACTAACGAAACCCCAATTTTATGTAAGAAACATGATAAAGTAGCCCAAATCATCACATGCTAACCATTAGTTTCCCATGTGTTATCTTGATATTAGTGTCGAACATAATCAACACTTTTTGTATGGGATATCACTACAAATTTAGTGGATATGAATGTCAATAGGTCATCATAGTGAGATCACTCACTCACGAATCCAAAATCACTTAAATATATTAGAAATACCATGAATTTATGATCTATGAGAATGAGAGTATCTAAGATATTTTGAAATTTGATGCATTTATGAGAATATTTATGATCAATAGAAGTGGATTGAACTTTTCGTGTATTTACAATCTATAATTTTTTATAATGAAAATATCCATAATCATTTGAATTGGAGTTAATTCCTTATTTATATATATATATATATTTTTATTTTATAATTAATATAATGATTTTATAATATTATTACATAAATAAATAGGAAATTTAATGAGTTTAGTATTGATAAATTGGTGGATTTATTAAATAATTAACATAGTGATTTCATAATATTATTAGGTAAATAAATAGGAACATTAAACAAGCTCATTGTTATAGATGGGAGAATGAGAATCATAATATCTGTAAGTTTTTGTCTTACTCATAATATGAAAAAAATACAAATATGTTATCCATTTATATATTGTGAAAAATATACAAATATGTTATCCATTTATAAGAATGGAAGAGGCCCATAGTTACCAAAAAATATATAAGGAATTTGGGTGGATAACAATTCCTATGTGAGCTTAGAAATCACTATAGCGGGTTCATTTTAAAAAGGAGGAGTGTTGTAAAATTATAATACTAACACCCCCACTCTTAAGAGAAATGTAGGGAGTATAGATAAAGAGAAATTTGGTATTGGAATCAATGCATGATAAGTTACCCGCATACAGACTCTCAGAAGTGAATAAAAAGATAAAACAATGTAGCAAGAAAAATCCTATTTGAAAGAGGGAAAGATGGCAATGCTCAAAACATAGAGAAGAAATTGTAACTCCCATAATGACTTACTAAATGAAAAGAATAGAATCTGAGTCCCATTAGGAATTACCAAAATTTTGAAGATGAGATCCAAGAATGTCCCTAAAATAAAATGATACACCCATTAAAACCTCAAAAATATATACTTTGATGCATGAAGAAGAGGAAGAAATGTAACATGATATATCAAAATTACATGACCAAGTGCAACAAAATTTTTCTCACAAAGATCAACTAAAAAATAAATGGAAGTGATGATGAATTTTAAGATGGATGGTTTAAAAGAGGAAATAATAGCAGAAATGGAACATTTGAAGAATGGTTTAAAAGGGGACATGGAAGGTTTGAAGGAAGCTTTCACAAATTTATAAGAAATGCTTCATAGTGGTGACGAGGTATTCTATGAAAATCATGATGAGAACAAAAGAAATGTGTATCATGATTTTAGAGAGTCTAACTTTGGGCTGAATACCAATCATATTCTAAATATCAATAGGAGGAAGTTTGATGGTAAGGATTTGATAACATGGATACTATAGATGGAGCAGTTCTTTGATCTACATAATGTGAAATAGATACAAAAGGTATGCATTGCATCTTTAAATTTATAACCTAGTAAAATGTGTGGTATCAATGAATTTGTTCTCCTAAATCCCTTGTTACTTGGAACATATTGATAAAACATTATAGGATACAAAGAAAAATACCTTCTTTATCCAATTAATAAATATCAAACAAAATTTTTTAGCTGGGGGAAATATTGAATACTTCCAAAGATTAAATATAAAGATAATTAATACTTCAAAACAGAATTTAGTTGATGCATTAATAGGTAATTTAAAGGATAAAATCCAACATGAGGTTCATCTTTGGGAACCTAAATCATTGGAGAATTCATTCAGGGTGGAAAAAAGTTAAAAGAAAAATTATAGAAATAAATAGGTCTACCATTCACAACTATAAATAGGGAAGTGTTGCCTCTCCTAGCCTTCCACAAGCCACAAGGTTGACACCACAAAAAATAGAGGAAAAAAGAGAAAAAGGGCTTTGTTACAGTTGTGATAACAAATACACTAAAGGTCATAAGTGTTCTAATAATAAATTATTTTACATCAAAAGTGATCTGGATTTATGCAGGAACACAACAGAATAAACATATAACTATAAATATAAAGATGCAGCAAAAATAACACTTCATTTAATTAATATCAAAGAACTAAAATTTTCTTACACACAGAATGGAAATAAAGTAGCTAGGGTGCTGGTAGCTTATCTTTGACAAGAGATTTGGTGGCTATAGGCTTATTAAATATGTTACAATGAGGCTCAAGGGAATATTTATTATTGAGAAACAATGGAAAACCCTAAACATCCAAAAACCTAACCCTAGGAGATGAAGCGCCAAAAATATGGGCCTTGTTTGGGTACATTGGTGTTTCAAATTCCCGGGGACGTAACTTTTGCATACGGTATTCATTTTATGCACACCATACCTCGTGAGAAAGATATATATGAGTACTACAACTTTTTGTGTCAAAAAAATTGTTCCATTGACCCATTTTTCTCCCAGTGTTCCCAAAGAACGTAGTTTAGGGCCTCAAAACGGCTCCAGAAGTTCAAGACCTGAAAAATGCTAAAAACAATAAGTTGTGCAAGAAAATGAAAAATTGAAAGGGGTGGGCCCCAAGTGGAATAGCCGCGTCACCACCAATATCCACCTAGATCATTACTCCCCCCTTAGGAATAAATGGTCCCCATTGCGTTGAGTTCCTCCATGAGATGAGGAAACTCCTATTGAAATTGGTCCCTAGTGGACCACTTGCCTTGGTGCAGGGGTCAGCCAACTTTGAAAAACCGATAGAGTTGGATCTTCTGCTAGTGAATGTTATTGATTTCCATGTCCATGATACAATTTGTGGTGGCTCGTTCCATGCAGTTTGGATTTAACTTTGTTTGTGTGAGTTGTTCTACAATTTTGGAGGTGTCCAGTAGAGGTGGGAAGTAGGGTCGAAGGCAGCACATTGATTACCGGGTGCAGAAAAACAAATGGTGGAATACCGAGCTTGAAGGAATGGTTCCCTATAGTCTTGGTGATGGTGTACGACCCATATCAGAGTGGTTGAAGCTTGCAGTGGGATCTAGTGACTTGATCCTTCAGCAAATGTAGCCACACTTTGTTGCTCACCTAGAAGTTGTGTGGCATGCGATGTTGATCATGTCGTTTATTTTACTTAGCATTGGCTTTGTCTAGCATGTCATGAACCTAATGGAAAATGTGATGAATGCATTCGATGAAGTTGTTCTCTTTATTATCTTTAGACTGGGCATGAGCCGAATTGACCTGAGTAGTCGCAAATGGCATGGCTACGTCGATGGGACATAGTGGTTGGAATCCCAAACCCACCTGAAATGATTTGTGGCCGGTTGAGTTGTGGAGAGCCTAGTTATATATGTGTTGTACATAGGGGAGGATCTAATCCCATGTGCGTGGATGCTTTGAATTGTACATGCGCAAAATGTGTACAATTATCCTTTTGACGACCTCAGTCTGGCCATCAGTTTGGGGATGGAAAGTTGTGGACTTGGTGAGCTTGGTGTCCAGCATTAACCAGGGGTTGGACCAAAATGTGCTGAGGAAACTGATATCCATATCTAAGATGATATACATTGGGATCCCAAGATGCACCCAAACTCGTTCAAAGAAGAGTTTATCAATAGCTTCTGTTGTGATATTCTTCTTCCAGGCTGCCATACTGGCCATCTTCGAGAATCTGTTGACGACCATGAAAAAACAGTCTTTTCCATGCTTAGTAGAAGGAAGGCCCGATATGTAATCCATGGAGATGGATTCCCAAGGTTGAAAAGGGGTAGGTAGTAGAATATGGAGGTCTTGTTTCTTGATGGTCGACTTGGAAATGGTGCAAGCAGTGCAAGATCTGATCTACTTCCCGACATCATGTCGAAGGTTCGGCCAATAGAAATAATTCTACAGTACTCGCACTATTTTATCGACCCAAAAATTCCCAGTGACTTGACTTTAGTGTGCTCCCCAAATCATCTTGGCACGCTCACTTGAAGGAACACAAAGGTGTCCCAGGTGACATAACAGTGCATCTTAAAGATGAAAATTTGGAACTTGCGTACCCTCCAAGAGTGTCTTGTATGTATGGCCGAATTCTGGATCCCTCTTGTAGAGAACGATGGTTAGTGCCACGATCAGTGGTTAGCTAAGGTAGTATGCAACATTATTGGTGCTACCCTTTTTGTACTTTATTTTCAAATGAAGCTATTGTAGATATGTGGACCACTTCTGATGGCAATCGTTCTGCAACTTACCTTGTGTTTGTATGAACTACAGGGGTCGATGGTCTGTGTGGATGATTGTTTCCATCCCCAAAATGTAATTCTTCTTGATCACAGTGTGGGTGCAAGTGTTAAGGATAGATATTCAAACTTGGTTACAATGTTTTCTATTTCAGGAGGAATTTGTTCCTGATCTCCTTTTTCTCTCTCGGTCATCAAATTTTATGAAATCCGATTTATTTTCTTAATAAAGTGACATGCAGAAGAAAAAAGTCCCTTCTATCCTTTGAAAAACATTATAATTCACTTTATAATATTCGGAAGAAAAATCCCCTTTTACCCTTAAAACAATGTTAACCCTTCAGAATCCTTAGACCTTCGGAAATATTATAATGCACATTATAATATGAAATGACCTTCGGAAATAATGTTGAAACCTTCGGAAATGAATATTTAAAACCCTCATAAATGTAATATTATAATGTGCTTTAACAATGTTTTAAGCCTTTCGGCCTCATATATCCGAATTCCAAACCTTAATAAAACTCTAGTGCATTAAACTTCATGTCCATACCTTATTTTAAATCCCGTGCAATTACCAATGCGAACACTTTCGGATCTCCCACAGATCTAATCAGACGACAATCGCGTGAAATCGACCTCCGGACTTTATCACCCAAAACCAACGCGAAATGGGTGGTATTGCGCCCATGATGTGTCGTGTTATGATTGGATCATGTTTGAAATGGGAAAAACCGCTCACAACTCTAAGGTTGTGCGACAACAGTGTCCGGTTTCCTCCAAAACCGCTTTTCTTCAAAAAAAAAAAATTAATCGGTTCAAATGCAGATTTTCCCCATTTCCTTGTTTTAAATTCCATTCCTCTTGAAACCCTCCTTTTTCATGCTACAAACCTCAATACACATAGAACACTTATCGAATATTTAAAATCCAGGCATAGAAATAGAACTTCTAATGATTTCCTCTCAATATTTACACAGAAACTAATACACTCTCGATTCTAAATAGAAAACATATATATCAAATGGATTTTCGAAGGGATGAACCTCCGGGAAATTTCCAAGCATACACAGACAAAAAAAAATCTGCAATTTTATAAAAATAGAGGGAAAACCTTTCAATCAATTCCTCTACGGCCAAATTCTGAATTTCTCTTTCTCAGAGATTACAATTTATAGGTTCTTAGATAACAATTGACCTCTTCTTGAGGATCGAATTCTTCAAATTTATAAAAAAGAATCATTACATAATATCTTCCCTAAATTTATCAACTGACGCTAAATATGCTGAAACAAATCTAAAACCGTTCAATCCCCCTAAATACTAGTTCAACCCTATCTATTACAACTGTAAATTGACAGCTAAAGGTACCAACACCTTTGCTTGTAATTTTTTTTTTGGATTTTTGGGATAATTAATGAATCCTTTTGTCTTTAAGCCTCATGCCCCTGCATCAGACTCTTGAGGACAAAAATATTCATGGGCTCCTATTTCTGCACCATGGTTTCTATCATCCAGGTAGCATCTTCAATTGGTTGATCCTTCCACTTGATCAAGTATTGAAAATACTCCTGTTCTATTATCTTCTTAAACACTTTCTTGTCTAAGATCCTCTCTAGGTGTAATGGATTTGTTGTGGGTAACTATTTTACCTAGTCAATCTTCTCTCTGTCTTCTGGTCTGTCATCTATGCCACCATATTCATATTTGTAAAAATCAACAACATTGAATATTGGAGATATTCCAATATCATATGGTAATTCAATTTCATAAGCATTTGCAGAAAAATTTCTCAATATCTGGCATGGTCTTATCTTTTTGAATTTTAATTTATTATACTCCCTCTTTGGAAATCTTTCTTTTCTCAAGTGTGCCAAAACCAAGTTGCCAAATTCAAAATTAACTTATCTTTTGCTCAAATTTGCTCTATTCTTGTACTTGATCCTACTGTCTTATAGCTGCTGCTTTACCTATTCATGTATTGCTTGAATTTCTGAAGAAAAATCCTCTCCTTCAGCACTTATCATTTCTTCTTTTCCCAAGTTCCTTAATTCAGATACTCCTCTTGGGTGCATTCCATAAACTATATGGAATGGAATCTGCCCTGTACTTCTGTTAGGTGAAGCATTATATGCATATTCTACCTATGGTAAAATATGATCCCACTGTTTAGGATGTTCTCCTGCAAGACTTCTCAAATATTACCCAAACTTCTATTCAATACTTCAGTCTACCCATCAGTCTGAGGGTGATAAGCTGAGCTGAAACTTAGTTTAGTACCAAGCTTCTTCCACAATTTCCTCGAAAAATGACCAAAAATTATGGTATCTCTATCAGAGACAATAATTTTAGGTAACCCATGTAATCTGACAACCTCCTTGAAAAACAAATTGGCAACATAAGTAGCATCACTGGTTTTATAACATGGAATAAAATGTGCCATTTTTGAAAATATGTCAACTACAAAAAATATTTCATAGTTTCCTCTTTGTGTCTTAGGCAATCCTAAAACAAAATCCATACTTACCATATCCCAAGGTCTATTTGGAATAGGTAATGGAATGTACAAACCTACATTTTGACTTTTCCCTTTTGCATATTGAAAATTTTTACAATTCTTCACATACTTTTCCACTTCAAATCTCATCTTTGGCCAAAAATAAAAATGACTTAATTCCTCATAAGTCTTATCAATACCAAAATGTCCAGCAAGTTCACCACTATGTTTCTCCCTGATTAAATTTTCTATCATAGAACAATTTGGTATGCACAACTGATTTCTTTTGAACAATAAACCCTCTTGCAAGAAATAATCCAAGCACTGACTTCTGTCTATCAAAACAAGATTACAGCATGCTTCAAATGCTTCTTTGAAATCCAAATCTATCTTATAGAGATCTTTAAGAAAATCAAAACCTAACACTTCAATTTGACTTTCTTGAACAAGAATGCTTTTTCTGCTCAAGGCATCAACTACCTTATTTTCTTGACCACTTATATGCTTCAATACAAAGCTAAAACTTTCAATATATTCAACCCATTTTGCATGTTTTTGATTCAATTTAGGTTGTTGCATAATATACTGTAGAGCATGATTATTTGAATATAGCACAAATTTTTTAGACATTAAATAATGTCTCCACTTCTTCAATGACTGTACAATTGCGTAAGATTCCTTGTCATAAGAAGAGTACTTCCTCCTTGTCTCATTCAGCATCTCACTGAAATATGCTACAGGCCTATATTCTTGACTTAATACAGCTCCAATAGCTTCCCCACTGGCATCACATTTTACTTGAAATGGTTTATTAAAATCAGGAAAAACTAAGACAGGTTTCTCAGTTATCTTTTGTTTCAAAATCTAAAAATTCTTTTCAGCTTCAGCAGTCCACTTGAATGGTTGTTTGTCCTTCTTTATGGTTTCAATGATAGGTGCATTGATCTTACTAAATTTCGTTATGAATTTTCTATAAAAACTAGCAAGACTGTGAAAAATTCTTACCTCAAATACATTTTTAGGTGAAGGCCACTCCACAATTTCCTTTATCTTCTCTGGATCCATTTTTAATCCTTCAGCAGAAACCAAAAAACCTAGATATACCAATTCTTCTTTCATGAATGAAAATTTCTTTAAATTTATCCGTAACTTCTCTTGATGTAACTTCCTTACGAAATAATTAAGATGTCTCAGGTGTTATTCCTTTGTTTTCTTGTAAATTAATATATCATCCAGATATACTATTGCAAATTTACCAATAAATTCCTTTAATACTTCATTCATAAGCCTCATAAAGGTGCTAGGTTCATTTGATAAACCAACAGGAATTACCATCCATTCATATAATCCCTCATTTTTTTAAAGGTTGTTTTCCATTCATCTCCTTCCCTTATCCTAAATTGATGATAACCACTTTTCAAATCTAGTTTTGAAAAATATCTTGCTCCACTCAAACAATCCATGAAATCTTCAATTCTAGGTAAAGGAAATCTATCCCTGATTATTATCTTGTTGATTGCTCTTGAATCAATGCACATTCTCCAACCTCCATCTTTCTTTAGACTTAATACTATAGGTATTGCACAAGGACTCAAAATTTCTCTGAACAAACCTTTGTCAACCAATTCCTGCACTTGCTTTATGATTTATTCATTTTCTGTAAGAGTCATTCTGTAAGCTGCTTTGCTTGGCAGATTTGATCCTGGAATAAAATCTATCTGATTGTTGATTCTTATTACAGGTGGTAATTCATCAGGAAAATCATCCACAATAATATCACAATAACTCTCCAACATTTCTTGAATTTCAATTGAAAAATCAGAAATTTTAGTAGAAGTAAATACTACCTTAGGTTTGCAAACTAAGGCAAAATTTACCTCATCATCTTCAATCTGCTGCAAGTATTTTTTTTCCACTCAACAATAAAGCCTTTGGATCAGAATTTTTACTTGATGCATCTCCTTCTTCCATAGGTAACAATGTTTTATTCATACCATATTTGAAAAACTTGTAAGTGTTTCTCTTCCCATCATGTACTGCTGCTCTGTCATACTGCCAAGGTCTACCCAGAAATAAGTGACACACATCCATAGGCATCACATCACACATGATTTTATCTTTCTAACTGCCCATTTGCAATTCTATTTCAAATTTTTTCTTTAATATCAGTTGATGTCCCTTCTGAAGCCATGACACCTTGTAGGGTGTTGGATGTTCCCTTGTCTTCAATTTCAACTTCTCTATCACCTCTGTAGAGACCAAATTATCTGTACTGCCACTATCAATTACCAATTGACAGCATTTCCTTGAACTTTGCACAACCTTCTGAACAAATTATTTCTCTGTATTGGTTCAGCAACTTCCTTTGTTTGTTTTAACAAAGCCTTGTTAACCGCCAAAGATTCTCCTTTCTCTGCCACAATTTCTTTCTCTGTTTCAAGAAACTTTGCTGCTTCTTCTCTAGTCTGAGCAACAATTTCATTTCTCTAGTTTGTCCCCACATTCTCTTTCTTTGCACATTGATAGGCTCTATGTCCTAATTTGTTACATTTGTAACATTTGACCTCTCTTCCTCTATTTCTGCCTCCTCTTCCTCTGTAAGGATTCCTTCTGCTACTTGTATCACCTTCTGTGGGTGCATACTGAGGTGAGTTGCTGCTAGTTCCATCTCTTGGTGCCATAGATCTTTCTCTACCTCCTTGACTTCCTCTTCCTCGAAAATTACCTCTTCCTTTGGCAGATTGCTTTCTTAGGAGTTTTTCTTCAGCTTTTAAGGCCATATGGTGATCCTCTTCTACTGTTTTAGAATACAATATACTTATCTCATCTTGAATCTCCATTCTGAGACCATTTATGTACCTGGAAATCTTCTCTGTTGTATCTTGAATTTGTCCTGCTCTTATGCTCACTTTGTAAAAAAAAAATTTGTATTCTTTTACTGTCACTAAGCTCTGTCTAAGATTTTTCACTTGTCTAAATAATGAAAGCTAATAATCACTAGGCAAAAAATTACCTCTCAACTTTTCTACCATTCTGTTCCAATTCTTGATTGGCTGCTTACCAACTCTCCTTCTTTCTGCTTGCACTCCATCCCACCAAAGTGTTGCATGTCCTTTCAACCTTGTGACAATAAACTTAACTCTATTTTCTTCAACCATCTCTTCATAATCAAAGAATTTATTCATTTCATTGATCTAGTCTATCAATTCTTCTAGATTCAATCCTCCTGCAAAAGCTGATAATTCAAGTCTAGGCTTGGATGTAGATCCTAAAACTGATTTAAAGAATCTCATATGAGGATTAAGCTCAAAATTTTCCTCGTCTTATTCTTCAGCTTCAGGTTCACAAACATCTTCAAGATCTCTCTATTTTCCTACTTCAATTGCTTCCAATCTAGCTTGAATCTGTTGCATAGCCTCTAGTACTTCAGCATCTGCAACTGGTCTACCTCTTCTTCTACCAGCAACACCTCTACTAATTCTGACAGCCATATTAGATTTATTTTTTTGACTTTTGGAAGCTTGTTCAGTGTCTGGAAAATGCTCTGAAGACTGTTGTGATACCACAAATGATGGCAGTGTGGGTGCAGGTGTTAAAGAGAGTTATTCAAACCTGGTTAGAATGTTTTCTATTTCAGGAGGAATTTTTTCTTTATCTCCTTTTTCTCTCTCTATCATCAAATTTTATGAAATCTGATTTATTTTCTTAATAAAGTGACACACGGAAGCAAAAATTCCCTTCTATCATTTGAAAAACATTACAATTCACTTTTATAATATTCGGAAGAAAAATCCCCTTTTACCCTTAAAACCATGTTAACCATTTGGAATCCTTAGACCTTTGGAAATATTATAATTCACATTATAATATGAAATGACCTTCGGAAATAACGTTGAAACCTTCTGAAATGAATATTTAAAACCCTCGTAAATGTAATATTATAATGTGCTTTAGCAAGTTTTTAAGTCTTTCGGCCTCATATATCCAGATTCCAAACCTTAATAAAACTCTGCTGCATTAAACATCAGGTCCATACCTTTTTTTAAATCCCGTGTAATTACCGACGTGAACACCATCGGATCTCCCATAGATCTAATCCAACCTCTGGACTTTATCACCGAAAAGCAACTCGAAATGGGTGGTATTGCACCCTTGACGTGTCGCATTATGATTAGATCACGTTCGAAATGGGAAAAATTGCTCATAACTCAAAGGTTGTTTGACAACAGTGTTCGATTTCCTCCAAAACTAATTTTCTTCAAAAAATTGTTTTAAATTACATTCAAACACGAATTTTCACCATTTCTTTGTTTTAACTTCCTTTCCTCTGGAAACCCTCCTTTTTTCCGATGCGAACCTCAATACACATAGAAAAATTATCGAATATTTTAAATCAAGGCATATAAATAGAACTTCTCTCGATTTCCTCTCAATCTTTACACAAAAAATAATACACTCTCGATTCTACACGAAAAACATATATATCAAATGGATTTTTAAAGGGATGAACCTCTGGGAAATTGCCAAGCATACACAGATAAACAAAAATATGCAATTTATTAAAACTGAGGGAAAACCTCTCAATCATTTCTTCTACAGCCAAATTCCAAATTCCTCTTCCTCAGAGATTACAATTTATAGGTTCTTACATAACAATCGACCTCTTCTTGAAAATCGAATTCTTCAAATTTATAAAAAATCCTCATTACATAATATCTTCCCTAAATCTATCAACTGAAGCTGAATATGCTGAAACAAATCTAAAACTGCTCAATCCCCCTAAATACTAGTTCAACCCTATCTATTACAACTGTAAATTGACAGCTAGAGGTACCAACGCCTTTGCTTCTAATTATTTTTTGGATTTTTGGAATAATTAATGAAACCTTTTGTCTTTAAGCCTCATTCCCTTGCATCAATTCGATTTTAGACAAGCCTGCACAATGAAATACATTTATTCGTCATAAGTGGGATACTTGTAGACTGTGTCGAACAATGTCTCACTATGATATGCCAATGGATGCCCCTGTTGAGTAAGAACTACCCAAATAGCATAGTCAAAGGCATTTGTCTTGATCTAAAATAGTTCTTTCAAGTATGGTAATGAGAGAACTGGGGCAGAACAAAGGCGATGTTTCAATTCTATGAATGCCTTATTTTGAGATTCCGACAAAACTAATTTTGCTTTCAATCCTCCCTTGCTGACTTGACTCAAGGGCCAAGTGATATGAGAGAATCCCAACACGAACGTGCGGTAGAAATTAGCAAGACCCAAAAAGATGTGAAGCTCTATTAGAGTGGTTGGGTTTGGCCAATCCCGAATGACTTGGATCTTGGTTGGATCCACATGCACCCCCCTTTCATCAAGAATGTATCCCAGATATTGAACCTGGGTCATGCCAAAAGTGCATTTCTCAAAATTGACACACAACTTCTATTGTTGCAGTGTTTGGAGGACCTGTCAGATGTGGTGGAGGTTCTCTTCTGAAGTTTGGATGAAGATTAGAATTGCATCAAAGTACACCACTATAAATGAGTTGGTGAATGGTTGCAAGATGTCGTCCATCAACCTCATGAAAGTTTTGGTAGAATTTGTCAACCCGAAAGGCATGACCACTCATTTAGAGAGGCCCTCCTTGGATTTCAAGGCAATATTCCACACATCCGAGGGTTCAATTGGTACTTGGTGATACCTAGACTTCAAGTCGATCTTGATGAAATATTTCTTCCCTTTGAGTTTTTCTAGAAGCTCATCAATCCATGGGATTGGGTGCCTACTCTAGAAAGTGATCTTGTTCTCAATACAGAGTCTCCAAGTCCCATCCTTCTTCTATACCAACACGATTGAGCTCCCATAGGGAAATAAACTTTGCCGGATGTTACCTTTCTACAATAGCTCTTGAATCTACCTCTTGATTTCATTGTTCTCTAGAATATAGCACTGATAGATCAGTCCATTTGGTAGCAGTGCATCTAGGGTTAGATCAATCGGGTGCTTGACCTAACAGTGTAAAGGCACCCATGTGGGTGAGGTGAAGATGTCCCTGTACTCCTCCAAAACCTTTTCCATTTGTTGTTCTCGTGCAGAGGAGCCATGTTTGGAGGTCATATCCACTATCTTCTTCTTTCCCTGGGGGCAGATCATCAAGAAAAAAAAATTCCAGATTTTGGAAATGAGCTTACTACATTATTTTGCAGTAAGCAAAGAGATAACGATATATGGTGGTACCTCTGGTATCCTGTACAACTTATTTCCAAAATTAACAATAACAATGCGGGGTTGGGACTCATACATAGCATGTTGCTTCCACAAGTATGGTTGGCCTAATAATACATCACAAGCATCAAGAGTAGAAATGTCACATAATACCTCATCCGTGAAGGGCTTGATGTTGTAGGGAAGGTGAAACTATTGGCTGACGTAGAGATCCCGTCCTTGGTGAAGCCACTCGATGGTGTATTTTTGTGGGTGTGTTGTGGTCGGAAAGCCCAAAAAATTCATGAAGTCTACTGCAATGAGGTTCTTTTGGCTCCCACTATCAAAAATTAACTATAGCGGGGAACCCTTTACCCCCATCTGGGAGTGGAAGAGATGCTCCTCCCCCTCTGGATCTTCCAGTTCCTCCTTCTGGATATTAATAGTGCCAATGGTGGTGTTGGGCTCCACATCAATAATATACTTCCATTTTTCATTCCCCTTGTCAGGTTTTGATTCAGAGTTGGAGGATGCATCTAATTCAGAAGCCCTCATCTTCACCACTAGCGACTGCTTGGCCCGATACTCACTTGTCTTGTGAGTGGAGCTCTTATGGAACTCACACCACTTTCCCCTGTCCTTCTTTGGATTTGCGGTGTTGTTATTTTCTTTCAGCTTTAGCAGGTTGTCTTGGGCTGCCATGCCTTGGCTTTGTCCTTTGTTTCTTGCAATTTGGGGGCACCTTTCCCTTGCTTTTTATTCGCAGATTCAAAGCATTTCTTCTTCTATTTGAATTTATTCTCAACCTTGGTAGCATACCGCTATGTCGTACCAAGAGAGGAGATTTCGAGGAACTCCATTTCCTCCTGAATGTATCTGTGTAGACAACGGTGATAATTTAGCACCAAATGTTTCTCTAAATATTTGATACCCAACTTTCTACGCAAGGGTATGGAACATATTCATTAGCTCATGCACATATTGATCACTTTGTTGTCGCAACGTGGTCCATTATATGTACTTGTCCTCATATCTCCCCATGGGATAGTATTGTTCCTTGATGGTGTCTCAGAAAGAATTCCAAGTGGGTATGACCAAGAACAAAGAGGGTTCCATCTTGTCCTTTTTCTAACAGTAGGTTTCCCACTAGTCCTTGACATGGGGGGTAGCTTTCAGAAGTGCAAAAATAATATTCTCCTGTTTGGAAAAGTGATGAACTGAGAAATATCCTTCTAATAGATTCAACCATATATATATGAGATTTGCATCTATTTTTCCCTAAAATATGGGAATGTCAAAGTTTACTTGTACCTTAAGGGGATTCGCACCTCTAGAGTGGCTGTTGGTTGAAGATGTGTCATCGTTGGGAAGTCATTGAAGGATCTGGGAAAATTTATCCATCATTGCGTTCCTTTATTTTTTGAGGGCCTCCTCGAGAAATATTTTGATAGGATCTCCTACTCCCTCATATTTCTTTTTTTCCCCCATGGGTGACCATCGGGGTTTGCAAGGCTGATATTGCAAAGCTTCAACGAGATCAAGCCATAACTACGTATACCTCGACCTCGTTGGGGACATGCAAAGAAGGATCGGGAAAAATCAGATTTCTCTGATGCCATTGATCTCTATTTATGCAAGAATGAAACAGAATACACATATAACCATAAATACAAAGATGTAGGGGAAATAACACTTCATTTCATTAATATCAAAGAACTAAAATTTGCTTACAGAAAGAATGTAAATAAACTATCAAGGGCGCTGGTAGCTTATCTCTGAGAATAGATGTGGTGGCTATAGGCTTATGAACTATGTTACCCTTACATAAGATTTTATTACATCATCAAATTTTAAAGGGCAGAAAAGAAAAAACTACTTTTTCAACTCGTATTTTCAAATTATCTCCCAAATGTTTTACTCAAATTTCAAGCGGGAATACTCGTTTTGTTGGAGTTAATGCTTACATTCCATATTTGATAAATTGGTTTGTGATGGTTGAGAAATTCTCTCAACCTCTCTATCTAAATTAGGAATAAGTTGGATCTCAGAAACTCTATTTAATAGAGTGATCTGAATGTAATCTGTGTGTGGGTGTGTTTACACATACACCATTTGTGCAGAATATATGCTTGTGTTTTCTGTAATTGTATGATTTTAGCCATTTCTTTCATGGTATCGGAGCTAGTATGGGCTTGAACCTGGTCTTCCTTATGCAATAGAGAAATTGATTATCAAACGCATGTACCCTAGGGCGAGAGGGGATGACAAGAATGCGTCTGATCTCAAACAGTTCGTAGAAGGTCAAGACGGCTATTGGCACAGCCGGCTGCTGATCAAGGGTAACATTCGGACGCCGTTCCACTCAGGCCACAGACGCCATTCTGCTCAGGCCACGGATCCCTCACTCAGTTGTATTAATGGTAGATTTTTTTGAAACCGTGCTTCCAGCTACAGCTGTGCGCCAATGTTGTTTTTGACAGCGTGAGTGTACCCTCCATTTATTCGCTGTGTTACGGATTCTGCGATTTCTCTTAAGAACTGTTGTCATGGATTTATTCCATAAGTGGGTACATCAATATCAAACAATCTGACTTCGGCGTGTTTGAGAAAATCGAGTCTTGACCTGCGTGGATAAAGCACACCATATTTTTTTGTGGTCCGGTTGTGGAGGGAAATTAGCCCGCTCTTGAGGAGTTCGCTGCAAGTGAATGTGGCATACAATTTGTTCACAAAGCAGTCAAAGGTATTTTTTTTAAATTGTTGAAGGGTACATCAGTGTTGAAATTTAAAAAGGTATTTTATTTTTCTTTTTTTTCATTATGGAGTTTATGGTGTTAGACAAATTCAGTGGTTTGAATTTTCCCTCATGGAAAGTAAAAATACAACTGCAATTAATGAATAAAAACTTGTGGGGAATAGTGAATGGTTTAGAAGCAGCACCTACAGATGCCAAAGAGTTACTTGAATGGAAAAATAGAGATGACAAAGCTAAGTCTATTATTGTACTTTCTCTTTCTGATTCGCAATTACATCATGTAGATCTTACTAAAACATCAAAGGAAATATGGGAACATTTGGCTCAATTGTTTGGTGTAAAATATACAAATGAAAATTTTTCCATGAAGCTACAATTATTTAGTCTGAAAATGAATGAGGAGACATCTATGTCCAGTCATATAAATAATTTAATGTCTCTTTTAAGACAATTAAGTGAAGCTGGGACTACTGTGGAGGATGAAGATGCTAAAGCTGTATTATTAAATAGTCTTCCTTCAAGTTATAGTAATGTTGTTTTCACTTTGAGTCAAATGTCTACACAAACATTGCAAGAGACAATTGCAGCACTTCTGGGGGAGGAAAAGCGACTGAAACCGGAGGATGTCGAAGAGAACTCTCATGTAGAAAATGCCTTGTGGACAAAGACAAGGATGAGAAAGAAAAATGCAAACAAAGGTGACATTGAATGCTACTATTGCAGGAAAATTGGGCATACAGCGTGGAATTGCAGAAGTCGTGCTAGTGATGTGTTAAAAGGGAAAGAATCAAGAAATATAACCACAGATGAATACCAATTGAATTCCGATGATGAATTCAATGAAGAGAGTGAACCTATTAAACTCTTTTAAAAATAACCAGCAGTTCAACTATGTGTCTGATGCCAGTACTTAAAGATCAAGTAGCAGTAAGGCTCAATATGGATGGTTGTCCAGATAGTATGGCAGTTGCGGATCTAGGGAAGGATCCCTCATTAGTGGTAGACATGGAAGTGGTTTCCTAATGAGGTTATGCGACAGATTGGTATGCTGTCCAGTAATTGACTTCGGGAGGTCCTTGATTCGGGAGTTGAGGAAGGGAACTCGGGAATCCAACTTGCCAACTACACCTTTCCGAGGGTTACGAGGCAACTTGATGGAGCATCTACTGATAAGCTTGATTATTTTGTTATTTTTGAGTGAATGCAATAAATTCATGTAATGTAATCATTAAGGGGGGATGTTGGAGTTAATGCTTACATTCCATATTTGATAAATTGGTTTGTGATGGTTGAGAAATTCTCTCAACCTCTCTATCTAAATTAGGAATAAGTTGGATCTCAGAAACTCTATTTAATAGAGTGATCTAAATGTAATCTGTGTGTGGGTGTGTTTACACATACACCATTTGTGCAAAATATATGCTTGTGTTTTCTGTAATTGTATGATTTTAGCCATTTCTTTCACGTTTCATGCAAAATTTAATTCCTCATCCAAGGAGTACCCATGTTTCATACTTTCCATGGATCCTGGTACACGAAAAATGAGAAATACATGAAAAACGTGATTGCAATCACATTGTTTCATGTACTTCTCATTTTTCGTGTAGTAGGATCCATAAATAGTATGCAACATGGGCACTCCTTGGATGAGGAATTAAATTTTTCATCCAATGAGTACTCCCTCTCGAAATTTGAGTTAAAACTTTGGGAGATAAGTTTAAAATACTAGTTGAAAAAGTAGTTTTATTATTTTATTAATTTTTAATCTTTTTACCCTTTTACTTAAAAAATGGTGAATCAACCCCCATGGTTGACATAATCATCATGAATCCTATTAGTTCTTCTAAATTATATTTTGGTTGTACATTTTTCTTAGGAGACCCATTTTAGACCTCAAAATTTCCCTAATGTAAGGCGCTGGTAGCTTATCTCTGAGAAGATATGTGGTGGCTACATGCCTTTGAAATTTTTTACAATGAGGCTTGAGGGCCTATTTATTATTGAGAAATAATGTAGAACCATAAAAATCCAAAAACCTAGCCCTAGGAGATGAAGCACCAAAACTATGGGCCCCGTTTGGGTAAATTGGTGTTTCAAATTCCCAAGGACGTAAATTTGCCATACGATCTCTGTTTGGTGTGCACCATACCTCATTAGAAACATATATTTGAGGAATACAAATTTTATATGAGAAACATCAATCCATGGAATCATGTTTCTGTCGTGTTTCCCAACAAATGTTGTTTAGGGCCTGAAAATGGCTCAAGAAGTTCAAGATCAAAAAAGTTGCTAAAAATAGTAAGTTGTGCCGAAAATGAAAAGTAGAAAGAGACAATGGTGGGGCGCGAAGTGGAATAGGCTGGTGGCCACCAATATCCACCTGGATAAAAAAGAGTAGGAAGAAAAGGAATAGGGAACATCAAAAAAAGAAGATATACACTAGGATCGAACCCTGGGAGTTGAAAATTAATAAATGAACCTCACCATATCCTGTAATGCATTGGTGGGAATTACAAATCCTAAAACTCTAAATATAGAAGGATATCTCAAGAATAAAAAGGTAATCATTTTAATTGATTCAAGTAGTACCAATAATTTTATTCATTGTAGGATAGCCAAGGATTTGAATTTCCTTTCGTATCTAGCAGCATAGTCTCAAGTGATGGTTGTAGATGGAGGAAATATAAATTCCTCAAGGAAGTTCCATAATATCAATATGTTGTCGCTGCTATAACACCCTTCAAAAAAAATTCCTGTACCCAAATTTTGGAGCCTCCTTTGACCTTGCTTACTGTCATTGAAAGCATTAAGACTCATCACGTGTGTTTTCTCTAAGTGCTTTGGTCCTGTTTGCAAGAAAAACTCATTTTCGTCTTTTCACATGTTAAGTGTTGCACACCGTATAAAACCTTGTTTTGGTAGTTTCAAGGGGTTATATTTGTGTAAATGAGTTGATAAAATCATTTAAACATTCATCACACTCATTACCAAATTTTTAGGCATTGTCGCACAAGTTTCGTCGCTATCATCGCAAAGTGTACCTTTAGTGTCGAACTTGTTATAAGTTCTAGCAAAGTTGACACACTGAGGGAAGTGTGCTCTTTACGTGAATTGAATGATCTAACTTGGGTCATAAAGTGTTCTATCTATGTCATCATAGTCAATTCTTATCAATGTTCACATCAGCTTCACCGATCCTACACTTAACCAAATCCAAAAACTTCCCGACGAAGCAACTTAGCCTCATCCAACCCTCCTTAAATGTGCATTGAATTATCTCACCCCTCAAGCCACAACTTTGCCTATTTTCACTACATAATGAAAAATTATTTCCTCGCAGTTCTGTGCACTAGACGATCATAGTGCCCAAGCCCAGCATGTAGTGCCAAAATTTGTGTAATTTATCTCTCTTTTCGAGTCATTACTGTGCATTTCACAATCACAAGGCTCAATCCTCAGCCCTAAACCCTTAAAATGAATAATTATGCAATCACCTAGCCTCCTCTGCCTCCCAGAACTATGAAGTCCGAAAAATCATTTCTCAAGCCCACAGCCTGGTTCCTTGAGCTCCCAAACCATGCAATATTTTTTCTTTGTCCCATCCTGAACTACACATTGTGTAGTCTCAAGGCTTAATCTCAACCCTTGATTGCCTGAACTGTGAAATTTCACAGTCACTGAGCCTCTCCCTAAACCTATCACCTACTATCAAATCAGTTATTGGATCATCACACAACATCTTAAACTAGGGTTTTTTTAGACTCATGTCATCTTGTCATGAGTTAATAGCAAATGAAGGTACTCTATCATACCATGACAAGATGATGAATGACGAGATGGAGAAGGAGGTCGTGCTAGAAGAAACCTTTGTAGCTGGATATGCAAGTTCCTCAATCAAGAGAAATAATAATCCAGACTTATGCAGGAACGCAATAAAATACTTAAATACACATAAATGCAGAGATGCAATAGAAATAAAACTTCATTTCATTAATATCAAATAGCTGAAATATGCTTACAAACATAATGGAAATAAACTAGGTGGGGCATTGTTACAATGAGGCTCAAGGGCCTTCTTATTATTGAACAATATAGGAAAACCCTAAACAACCAAAACCCTAACCCCAGGAGATCAAACACCAAGCGTTTGTGGGCCCCCATGGGGTTAGTTGGGAAACCAAATTCCCAGGGTCGTAACTTTGTCATATTATCTCCATTTTGTGCATACGATATATCATCGTAAATATCTCTCTGAGTGCTACAATTTTTACCACAGGCCCGTGCCTATGGCTATGAGCCTGCTACAAACCTCAAAAAAACGAAGTTTGGGGGGTCAAAACTACTCTGGAATTCCATGACCAGAAAGACTGCTAAAAATACTAAATTCTGCTATAAAAAAAATAAAATGATGAAACTGAATAGAGGTCGAAGTGGAATATTTTTGTGGTCACCAATATCAACCTAGATCAAAGAAAAGGGACATCACTTTTTGACCACAACTGGAGACTTGATATCATTGAAGACTCCTTATCTCTAATCCATATGGGGGTGGATAGAAGACATTTTCAAGAAGACACAAAGCAAGGAGAAACAAGAATGAATTGACATTTTTATGTCATCATAAATTCCATGTCATCGGCGTCCTGTCATGTCATGTCACGAGTCACCATATTCCACATCATTTTGTTGATTATGTAAATTTCTATTCGAAAATGTATTGTGAAGTGGAATTACAAAGGATACATACATAATTTGAAGATTCATGTAAATTCGAAGAGTCATAGGAAATCAAAAAATCATGAGGTTAGTCAAATATTCACAAGGGAGATGAAGCATCACCCACCCATTGGTTAGATATACACCCTAATTGTATGCTAAAAGGACTTTTCACCTTGGGTCCTCTCGTAAGGCATTAGAGAGAAAGGCTAGTTATTTTGTGGAGCAAGGAGTGGCTCCAATGCTCCACTATTGGAGCTAGTGGTGTTTATTGTATACATGTGTCTTGGGAATTTTACTTAATATCTGAAGTCTGATGGCCAACACCTTCTTCATGCATACATTATGAATATTTGTAACATTGTTTTTTGAATGTGTTTAATTCATCATTTTTTTCACCTATGATAAAGTAGTTGAACTATTTCGGTTATTTTAGTACTTATAATATTGAGGATGTGTTGTAATTTTTTCTACAACTGCTGCATATTTGTGGACTATTCCACTGGATGTAGACATATATTTATTTTTTATGTTGGTTGCAATGCCATATCGCATCTTTGTAGACTATTATGCTAGATTTTAGGTGAATCCTTCTTGTTTTGGTGTGTATTTACTATGGTGGTACTATTACCTCTCTCTTAAAGGGTCAATTTGCTTCCCCTCCGTAGTATAATAACCTCAACACGTGTACAACCAAACACTCACCAAGAAAACTCACTTTATTTTATAAGGCACATATGCATTCCTCTCTATTTCTGATAGTTATATCCAAGGAAAAGCTTTAGTAAAATGGTAAGAAATTCGTGTTCCAAATGGCGCTCTTATCCTAAATGGTGTGAGTTCTGATTTGGACCACATATCGGGGAGACCACTTGAATGTTAGCAGGTCTAGTACATTCAATATTTCTGGCACTAGAAGGAGGGTAGCAATATTTTTATGGCTGAAAAATCCACCCACCCTCATCGAAATTATTCCATTCAAGGAAGAAATACTCCCAACACCGCCTTTATTCATATTCCTTAAGTTGAAGAATTGTCTCAACCCGGTCTTGGAAAAACTTGTCAAATATCTTACTAGTATTTCTAGGCCATGCGGCCTATAAGATGTCATTTTCAAAAGGCCATTGGTTTGATCCATATAGTACATAATCGTCCATATTTTACAAAGAATAATGCCACCACTCCTACTGGGATATTGGTTTCAACAGTCGAATATATAGTTCTTGCCACCCTTAAGAGTAACCTGAGACTACAGATAATGAAGAAAAAACTAGAGTAGACTACATATTTCAACAAAGGTGACAAAGACAACATTGTGCTCTTAAATTAAACATTCCATGGGTTAGGCGGCCACGAAGAGGAAGAGGAATATCCTTCATATTATGAATAAAAGGAGGAGTTTAGAGATGAAAACATGGAAGCCCAAGATCTCAATTAGATGTATCAAGGTCCACTCACTCTATCGTGTGTGTTACAAAATATTCCGACGCGGCGTGAGAAATTGTTGCAGAAGTATGACCCTGACAAAGTAGTGAAAGCGGAGGACCCCTTGGAAAACTTCTACCTGTACTTTAAAATGCTTGAGGTACATTATGATGATGTTACATTTATACTTTTCCCTTGTACCTTAGATGGAAGAGAAATTGTATGGAACCACAGTCCACCATCAAACTCAATCCAGAATTGAAGTGTGTTTAAAAAACTATCTATTGAAAAATTTCCTGATGACAAAACCTTGACCATGTTATTGAAAGAGATAGGCAATTTGAAGATGTAGCAAAAATAAAAAGTTAAATATTTTTATGAGAGGTTTAATTTTATATTGAAAAAATTTCCTCCAAATACAAAAGCTCATGACTCCATCACCATTGATTATTATAATTCTTCCTTACCAACAATCATTGCATAGTTTGTCAAGTGAATTGCGAAGGAGACTCTAGCAGAAAAATACAAAGATGATATAGTAGTGGAAAATGACTTCTATGCAATTAGAGACGTTGTTGACGATGAACAATAAAAATACTTCAAAGACATGGGAAAAAGGTGTCATGTCTCTTCAAGCAAGGCCAAGGATAAGGAAATTACAAATATTGAAAGCTTGTTGTAGACCATCTCGTCTCTGTACAACGATATGGGAGAGTTGAAACAAAGGTCAAGCAAGACCACCGTAAAAAACAAGATTTCTAAATTCAACTTCCTGAGAAGGGATTCCACATTTGGTAGTAGTGACAACAACAATCAATTGGCCAAGTCTGCACAAAGGTCAATGTTAGAAAATTAAATATTATAGAGCAATGAAAAGCATAAAATATGCGGAAAATACAAGCACACAAAACACATAAAACCAGAGAGACACAAATATACGTGGTTCACCCAGTTTGGGCTACGTCCACCCCGAACAGCCAGTCCTTCCTTTCTATTATCTATGTAAAATGAAGAGACACAACCTACAGCAGATCCCCTATAATATCCTATGTTCTCTCTCACAGTCTCCCTATCTGTTTCTCACTCTGAGAATACACACACAATACACGGCCGCAATACAATACGCTCATAAAAGCGAGGGGTTTCCTTCTAGGGGAAAAAACCATAAACTAAACATAACTTTTACATTTAGATCATCTGCCTAATGAACGGCCCAGATTGACTAGAAATTACTATATTTTTACAAGGAAAATTTATATATTTTTTTAGCTTCGGGGGCGCTTCCCTCGAAACCCCCCACCAGGGGGGGAGCTTCATAAATTCACAACCGCCCCCCCTGGATCCCCCAAGTAGTGTTTTATTACGGGTGGCGTTGCCGCCCTATTAAGGTACATGGATCCAACGCCGTGATACAAAATAAACAAGATAATCAGGCTCCACACCCAACAATATCCCACTTGGAGATTGATTGTAGCAACTCCACCGCTGCTTCATTTGCTGGACAATGACTCCTCTTTGGACTTGGTTTCTTCTAATCTTCATTTTCATCCTTGAAGACCGATTGAAACTGAGCATAATCTGAATTTCTCCCTGGTTACAACTTTTGTTAGCATATCTACAGGATTCTGGCTAGTGTGTATCTTTTCCAGCTTCAACTGTCCATCTTCCAATACTGACCGTATGAAATGGTACTTGAGTTGTATGTGTTTAGTCCTGGTATGAAATGCAGAGCTCTTTGCAAGATGAATGGCACTTTAAGTATCATTGTATAACGTTCCCATATCATTTTTCTTACCCAATTCATCCATAAACATTTGTAACCAAATAATTTCTTTACTAGCCTCTGTAGCAGCAACATACTCTGCTTCTATTGTTGAAAGTGCAACCACACATTGGATTTTTGAAACCCAACTGACAGTTGTTCCACCTAGAGTAAATACATATCCTGTAGTGCTCCTCATGTTATCTCTTTCACCTGCCATATCTGCATCAAAATATCCCTGAAGAGCAATGTTTGAACCACCAAAGCATAATGCTTGATTTGTGGTACCTCTCAAATATCTGAGAATCCATTTTATTTCCATCCAATGTTCTTTTCCTGGATTGTTCATGTACCTGCTTACAACTCCCACTGCATGTGCAATATTAGGCTTTGTGCAGACCATTGCATACATTAAGCTTCCAACTGCTGATGCATATGGAACTTTAGACATATAATCCATTTCCTCTTGGGTCTTGGGGCACATCTCCTTAATAATTTTGAAATGGCTAGCAAGAGGTGTACTAAATGATTTTGCATTCTGCATATTAAATATTTTCAACACCTTTTGTATGTACTCATTGTAAGACAATGTTAATTTGCAATTTTTCCTGTCTCTAGTTATTCTCATACCAAGAATTTGTTTTGCAGCTCCCAAATCCTTCATTGCAAATGAATTTGCCAATTTTATTTCGGGCACATTTATTTCCTGCATGTTAGACCCTGCAACAAGCATGTCATCTACATACAATAAAAATATAATATAGCTGCCATCATTTTGCCTTTTTCAGATAAACATAATGATCAGAGTGACATCTAGTATAACCTTGTTCAGACATAAACTTGTCAAATTCTAGATACCACTGCCTTGGAGCCTGTTTTAAGCCATACAAGCTCTTCTTTAACCTGCACACTAATTTTTATTTCCCTTTGACCTCATATCCTTCTGGTTGCTCCATATAGATCTCTTCCTCCAAATCTCCATGGAGAAATGTTTTCTTTACATCTAAATATTCAAGATGTAAATCTTCCGCTGCTATAAGACTTAAAATAGTTCTGATTGAAGTCATCTTAACAACAGGAGAAATTATTTCATCAAAATAAATACCTTTATTCTGTGCAAACCCCTTCACCACAAGTCTATCTTTGTACTTCTGTTTTCCTCCATCTTCTTCCTTTAGCGTGTAAACCCATTTATTCTACAATGTAGTTTTACCTGCAAGCAACCTGACTAAGTCCCAAGTCTGGTTATGCATTAAGGAGTCCATCTCTTCTTCCATGGCTAGCTCCCACTTCTTCCTACTTTAAACCTGCATTGCTTCTTCATAACATTCGAGTTCACTAGAATCAGTCAACAATAAATAATATAATGACAGAGAGCATCGTTCAGGGGGTCTACTTATCCTGGTATTTCTTCTAACACCACTTTCCGGTGTTTGAGGTTCCTATTGTTGTTGTGGTGGTTGCTGTTGTTGTTGATTATTATTATTTTTAGGCACCTTTACTTTTTTTGTCATATCATCAAGAACTGTGTATTCTTTGTTTTCTTTTTCCTGTTTCTTTTCCTACAACAGATTCTTATACAATACCTTTTCACTGAATATTACATCTCTGCTCCTAATGATTATGTGATTTTCATAATAATATAAGCGATAGCCAAAATCATTAACACCATATCCAATAAAGGTACATTTCTTTGATTTTTCCTCAAGCTTTTTTATGTTTTCTTTATTAATATGGACAAAGGCCTCACAGCCAAAAGGCCTTAAAAAAGAGTAGTTTACCTTTTTACCTGTCCATGCTTCCTCTGGAATACCACCATCCGAGGAACTTGAGGGCCCTCTGTTTATTAGATAAACAACAGTGTCTAAAGCATCTACCCAAAATTGTAAAGGCAATCCTGCATGCAATCTCATGCACCTTGCACGCTCCATGATTGTTCTATTCATTCTTTCTGACACACCATTTTCTTGTGGTGTTCTTGGAACTGTCTTCTTTCTGCGAATTCCATGCTCTGAACAATACCTATCACACTCTTTGCTGCAATTTCACCTCCATTGTCTGATCTGAGACACTTCAACTTCTTTCATGTCCCAATCTCAACCAAAGCTTCCCATTTCTTGAAAATATCAAATACATCAGATTTATTCTTAATACAATAAATCCATGTTTTTCTAGTTGCATCATCAATAAAAGTAACATAATAATGAGAGCCACCAAGAGATGATACCTGAGCTGGTCCCCATACATATGTATGCACAAGCTCTAATTTTTCACTCTTTTTTTCTTTACCAACCCTTAGAAATCTGACTCTCTTATGTTTTCCATAAATTCAATCCTCACAAAAATCCAAATCAACATTCTTCAAACCCGGCAACAAATTTCTTGAGTGAAGAATATTCATCCCCTTCTCACTCATGTGTCCGAGCCTATGATGCCATAATGATGCATATGCTCCTTTGAAATTTAAAGAATTAACAAAGCTAGAAATACCATTGCATAAGTACAATGTAACAACCTTTTCGCCTTTTGCTATTACTAGGGCTCCTTTGGTGACCTTCCAAGTTTCATCTGTGAAATTTGTCACACAACCATCACTGCCTAACTTCCCTATTGAAATAAGATTTTTCTTCAGATCTGAAACATGCCTTACCTCCTTTAATAACCATTGGTTTCCATTTTGTTGTTTTACAAGAACTTTACCCATTCCAACAATTTTATAGGGTTTATCATCACCCAAATGGACTTGTCCAAAGTCTCCTTGAACATATTAATTAAAATATTTCTTATCAGGTGTGGCATGGAATGAGGCCCCTGAATCTACAACCCAAGAATCAGTAACATTTTCAAAAGAAAGAATCAAGGCATCTTGTAACACATCACCTGTCACATTTGCTTCATGATTGTTTTCTTGCTATGCATCTCCTTCTTTTCCCTTCCGAGATCTACAGTCTTTGTTTAGGTGTCCTTTCTTTTCACATTTCCAGCACACTATCCCTGATCTAGACTTGGATCTGCCTTTCCTTGATTTACTGCAATATCCCGAGCTCTTTCCTCTTTCCATTCTTCTTCCCCTAGACTCTGCACTCAAAGCATTACCTGGTGTCTCACCGAAGCTTTTTCGTCGCATTTCCTTGCTAAGGATAGCACCAAAAACATCATAAAACTTTAAAGTACTAGATCCAGAGACAGAGTTACTAATGGCCATAACTAAACCATTCCAGCTTTCTCGCAATGAGCACAGAAATAAAAGAGCCCTAACTTCATCATCAAAGTATACCCCTACAAAACTTAAATGACTGGTAACTGTATTAAAATCATTTAAATGGTCTGCAACAGATCCACCTTCTGACATCTTCATATTAAATAAATGTTTCATGATAAATACCTTGTTTGAGGCCTAGGGTTTTTCATATAATTTTTCCAATGCCTTAATAAAACCCTTTGTTGTTGTTTCCTTCGAAATATTGAAGGCTACCAATGCCACAAGGCACAACCATACTTTTCTGAGCACATTTCTATCGAGAATATCCCATTCTTCATCTGTCACAGTCGTCGGCTCCTTTGTTCTTCTGCTGAATGGTAAGTACAGATCTTTCTGATACAAATAATCTTCCATCTGCATCTTCCACAATGGGAAGTTTTGGCCGTTAAATTTCTCTACCCTAAACTTACCATCTTCCATCATTGCTCCCACTCGAACCAGGAACCCTTCTTTCCTACGAGCTAATCAGCCAAATCGACCTTTGGCTCTGATACTAGTTGTTAGAAAATTAAATATTATAGAGTAATGAAAAACACAAAATATGTGGAAAATAAAAGCACACAAAACACATAAAACTAGAGAGACACAGATATACATGGTTCACCCAGTTTTAGCTACATCCACCCCGAATAGCCGGTCCTTCCTTTATATTATCCAGCAAAAATGAAGAGACACAACCTACAACAGATCCACTGTAATATCCAATGTTCTCTCTCATAGTCTCCCTATTTGTTTCTCACTTTGAGAATACACACACAATACAGAGCCGCAATACAATGCCCTCATAAAAGCGAGGGGTTGCCTCCTAGGGAAAAAAACCCTAAATTAAACATAATTTCTACCATCAGATCATCTACGTAATGAACGGCCCAGATTGACTAGAAATTACTATATTTTTACAAGGCAACCACCCCCCCTGGACCCCTCAGGCAGCGTTTAATTATGGGCAGTGTTGCCGCCCATTAAGGTACAGGGGTCCAATGTTGTGATACAAAACAAATAAGATAATCAGGCTCCACACCCAATAGTCAAACATTGTGTTGAATGTCAAGACCATGGGCATGTATCAATATTGCTATTTTCATGAGGAGTATCATTTAGAAAGGACATGCCCGCAACATAACAAAAAATTTAATGCTCTAGCTGCACACATCATTGATATGGTGCCTTCAGATGAGTTGAATGAACCAAAAGAAGAGAAGGAAGAAAATTTTGTAGCTGAAGAAATTGCGAGTGTTGGGCACGTAGTGAACACTTTCAGTTGTGTTTATGCAGCTGAAAAGAAAATTTATGAAGAACCACCAAAAAGTGAGGACCTGAATCAAAATTAGAACAATCGATACAATTTTATAAGTCAAGGGTCAATCTCTAAACAAGAGTTGACAATGTAGAAATTGGTAGAAAAATTGCTAAGAAAACTCACACCTCCTTTCAACTCAACTCTGAAAACTCAAGGCAAGTCAAGAAACAATTCTATGACGAAAAATTCTTCCGGCAATACTAAAAGCAAGAAAATCACTCTGGAAGTATCAAATAAGGTTTCTCCTACAGACACTTTAAAAATCTCATCGCACTCAATTATAACATAGTCGAATACATGAATAAAAATCATGCAAACATTTCACTCTTCATGGTTACAAAGTTCTTGATTCAGCGAGAACATCTTGCTCGCACTCTTGAAATTTCTTCTTGGTATAAGAGATCTCGCAAGCCTTTTGGTTCTCTATAATCTGTACTTAATGCATTAACATTAGATGCTATCACACACTGCCCCTCCCTTTTTATTAACGTTTGAAATTTTTAATTATAATATGAAAAATTTCTTAGTCTATCCGGTTGCATCTATAAATGTAATTCCACTATCTGTAGAAAGGGAAGTGAAGGAAAAATGGGACAAGACATATTCAAATATTATTCAGCTACATAGAACTATTTTCCATGGTATCATTGAACTCATAAATGTGCTTATTTTCCTATCATCCGATCAATGAGTCACAAGTGCATAAACATACTAATTGTGGACATTCCAGAAGCTTAGAGTGTGTTTATAAGTGGAGACTCCTCAAGAAAATTACAAGGGTATTTTGTTACTGACTGGTCAGATTTGTGGCTTTTGTATAAGGGTAGAAACAATCAAATTCAGGTGAACTCATAGTCTTACATGAAGCAAACTTTCACACCTCTTGATGGAAAAATTGAACCAACTTCTTTCACAGATCTTATCTTTGGAAATTTTTTCTTAGAGGCTGAAATAGGGTGCTACCTTTCTCGGCCTTCCCTTGTCCCACTAGACACACAGTTTGAATCGCTTCGTAGTCCAACTGGCATAAATGACCTTTGTACAACAGATAGTAGTACTACTACTTCTAGTGTAGGGAGTAGATCCTGTACATATGATGTCTGGATTTTGTATTTTGATGGTTCAAAGAAATGGGAGGGATCTAGAGCTAGTTATTTTTTAGTAGACCTGCTATAGAGGAAACATCCTACCTCATGCCAGTTGGAATTCAAGTTCTCTAATAACATTGTTGAAGACGAAGCACTGATCCTGGGATTACAGAAGGCCATTGACCTAAATGTTGCATTTATTAAAGCAGGAGGTGACTTATAAATCATCGTATGATAGGTACATAACACTATACGCTGTGTGTCACCTCATCTGGAAAGTTATCAAAAATAGATAAAGAGTTTAATTTCTTAATTCCATTCCCTTAATATTGTATATTTTCCTAGAATGTGTAATGCAGTTGTGGATGCATTAGCAAATGATGCTGCTAGGTTGTCACCTCTTAGGGATAGCTTTTTTGTTGAAATTATTTGTAAACCATCCATCCCTGATAGCATTACTAAGATACATGTTTTTAATGATGACCATTAGATACTGCATTTCATGGTGAACACTGATGTATTCAAAGATACAATTATTGATGCCGATGAGTATGAAAAAGCGTTGTAGGATGAAACTCGGGTGAATAGGGAGACACCTGTGCCAAACGACATGGTATCATTAGAAAATTTGTATGAATTACACAACCAATTTAGAGGGTTACTCAATTTCATAACCCAATGTTCAACAATGTCGCATGAACAAACCAATATTGGAACATATCAATATCTGAAATTTGTAGACATCGACACTTTTTGGACACCACAAGAGTGACAAACCTTTATATTCTTATTCAAGCAGTACCAATATGTTTTTCATGGACATATGATAATGTCAAAACTGATGAAACGTGAATAATTCAACATGTTATTCTGATTAAGGAAGGGACCAATCCTTTTCAACATAAGTTGTGAAAGGTTCATCCAATTCTTGAGCCCATGATTGAGAATGAGTTATGAAAACTGTTAGTTGCTAGGTACTTTATAGGATAAAATCCAACATGAGTTTCATCTGTGGGGACCTAAGTCATTGGAGAATCCATTCAGGGTGGAAAAAAATTAAAAGAAAAATTATAGAAATAATTAGGTCTACCATTCAAAACTATAAATATGGAAGTGTTTCCTCTCCTAGCCTTCCACAAGCCATAAGGTTGACACCACAACAAATAGAGGAAAAAATAGAAAATTTTCTTTGTTATAGTTGTGATAAGAAATACACTAAAGGTCATAAGTTTTTTGAGAATAAATTATTTTACATCAAACGAGTAGGAGGAAAAGGAACAAGAAACATCAAAAGAAGAAGATTTACACTAGGAGTGAACCACGTGAGTTAAAAAGGAAGAAATCAACTTGACCATATCCTATAATGCATTGATGGGGAGCGAACCCTAGGACTTAAAAAGGAATAGATAAACCTGACCATATTTTGTAATGCATTGGTGGGAATTACAACTCCTCAAACTCTTAATATAGAAGGATATATCAAGAATAAAAATGTGATAATGTTAATTGATTCAAGTAGTACCAATAATTTTATTCATTTTAAGATGGCCAAGGATTTGAATTTCTTTTTGTATCCAACAAAACAGTCTCAAGTGATGATTGTAGATGTAGGAACTATAAATTGCTCAAGGAAGTGTCATAATATCAATATGTTGTTGTTGCTATAACACCCTCCATATATTTTTCCTGTACCCAAATTTCAAAGCCTCCTTTGACCTTGCTTACTATCGTTGGAAGCATTAAGACTCATTACATGTTTTTTCTCTAAGTGTTTTGTTCCTGTTTGAAATAAAACCACATTCTCGTCTTTTCGCATGTTAAGTGTCACACATCATATAAAATATTGTTTTGGTAATTTCAAGGGGTTATATTTGTGTAAATGAGTTTGTACAATCATTTAAACATGCATCACACTCATTCCCAACATTTTAAGCAATGCCACACAAGTGTCGATGATATCGTCGGAAAGTGTACCTTTATTGTCACGCTCGTTATAAGTTGTCGCAAACTTGTTGCACTGAGGGAAGTGTGATATTTATTTGTTTTGGATGATATAATTTATGTCATAAAGTGTTCTAAGTGTGTGATCGCATTCAAGTATTATCACAGTTCACATTAGTTTCACCGATCCCACACTTAACCAAATCCGGAAACTTCCCGACCAAGCAACTTAGCCTCATCCAACCTTCTTGAATTGTGCATTGAATTATCTCACCCCTCAAGCCATAAAATTGCCTATTGGCACTACATAACGCATAGTTCTTACTTCCTAGGACCATGCACTGCACAATCATAATGCTCAAGCTCAATGTTTGACCCCACAATTTATTCAATTTATCTCTCCTTCCTAGTCAATACTATGAATTTCACAATCACAAGGCTAAATCCTCAACCCCGAACCCTTAAAATTCATAGTTACGCAATCAAATCGCCTCCTTTTCCTCCCAAAACTGTGCAGTGGGAAAAATAATTTCTCAATCCCTCAGCCTGGCTCCGTGACCTCCCTAACTGCACAATATTTTTTCTTTGTCCCAACCTGAACTGCACATTGTGTAGTCTCAAGGCTCAATCTCAACCCTTGACTACCTGAATTGTACAACTACATAGTCACTGAGCCTCTCCCTCAACCTATCACCTGCTATCGAATCATTCAGTGGATCATCATGCAACATGTTAGACCAGGGTTTTTTTAGATTGATGTCATCTTGTCATGAGTGAATTACAAATGTAGGTACTCTATCATACATGACAGGATGATGACGAATGAGATGGAGAAAGAGGACATGCTAGAAGAAATATTTTTAGTTGTATATGAGATTTGATCAATTAGGAGAAAGAAGAATCTAGAGTTATGCAGGAACATAATAAAATATAGAAATACACATAAATTTAGAGATGTAATAGAAATAAAACTTCATTTCATTAATATCAAATAACTGATATATTATTACAGACATAATCGAAATAAACTAGTTAGGGCGTTGTTAGAATGAGACTCAAGGGCCTTTTTATTATTGAGCAACATAGGAAAACCATAAGAAACCAAAACCCTAACCATAGGATATGAAACACCAAGAGTTTGTGGGCCCCCTTGGGGTTAGTTGGGCAACCAACTTCCCAGAGTTGTAACTTGGTCATATTATCTCCATCTTTGCCCGTACGATATATCATCGTAAATATCTCTTTGAATACCATAGGTTTTTCCGCAGACCCTTGCCTATGGCTGTGAGCCTTCTGTAGACCTCAAAAAAATTTCGTTTAGGGGGTCAAAACTACTCCAGAAGTTCAAGACCCGAAAAACTACTAAAAATACTAAATGCTACTATAAAAAAAGAAACTAATGAAACTGAATGGAGGTATAAGTGGAATAGTTGTGTGGTCAAAAATATCCACCTGGATCAGAGAAAACAGACATCTCTTTTTGACTATAGCTCGAGACCTAATATCATTAAAGAATCCTTATCTCTAATGCATATGGGGGTGGATAGAAGACATTTTAAAGCAGAAAAAAAACAAGGAGAAGCAAGAATGAATTGACATTTTTATGCCATCATAAATTCCATGTCATCATCGTCCTGTCATGTCATGTCATAAATCACCATATGCCACATCATTTTGTCGATTATGTAAATTTCTATTCAAAAATGTATTGTAAAGTGGAATTACAAAGGATACATACATAATTTGAAGAGTCATGTAAAGTCTAAGAGTCATAGAAAATCAAACAGTCATGAAGGTATTCAAACAATCATGATGGTATTCGAATGCTCCACTATTGGAGCTAGTGGTGTTTGTTGTATACATGTGTCTTGGGAGTTTTACGAAATATCTAAAGCATGGTGACTAGCACCTTCTTCATGCATGGATTATAAATATTTGTAAGATTGTTTTGTGAATGTTTTTAATTCGTATTTTCTTTCACCTGTGCTAAAGTAGTTGAAATATTTCAGTTATTTTAGTACTTCTAATATCGAGGATGTGTTGTAATGTTTTCTATGACTGCCACATATTTTTGGACTATTCCACTCGATGTAGACATATATTTCTTGTTTATGTTGGTTGCAATTACTATCACATCTCAATGGACTATTCTGCTAGATGTTAGGTGAATCCTTCTTGTTTTAGTGTGTCTCTACTAGGGTTGTACTATTACCTCTCTCTTATAGGGTAAATTTCTTCACCTCCGTAGTAGAAGAACCTCGACACATGTACAACCAAACACTCACCATGAAAACTCACTTTATTTTCTAAGGCACATATTCATTCCTCTCCCTTGCTGATAGTTATATCCAAGGAAAACCTTTAATAAAACTGTTCGAAGGTCGTATTCCAAATGGGGTTCTTATCCCAAATGGTGTGAGGCTTGATTGGGACCACATATCAGGGATACCACTTGAATGTTTGCAGGTCCATCATTGTTAACAATTTTGGCACTGGAAGGAGTCTATACATATTTTTATGGTTGAATACTCCACCCACCCTCATCACAATTATTCCATTCAAGAAATAAATATTCCCAACACCACCTCTATTCATATTCCTTAGGTTGACGGATCACCTCAACCCGATATTGGAAAAAATTGTCAAATATCTTACAAGCATATCCAGGTCACCCAACATATAAGTTGTCATTTTCAGAAGGTTGTTGGTTTGATCCGTAGAGTACATAATGTTCCATATTTTCCAAAGAATAATTCCACCACCCCTATTGGGATAGTTGTTTCAACAGTCGAATATTTAGTTCTCGCCCCCCTTTATGAGTAACCCAAGATTGTAGAGAATGCAGAAAAAATAGAGTAGCCTCCATCTTTCAATGGAGGTGATAGAGACAACATTGTACTCTTAGTCGAAAAATTCCATGGGTTAGGCGGCTATGAAGAGGAAGAGGAATATCCTTCATATTATGAAGAAGAGGAGGAGTTTAGAAACAAAGACATGGAAGCCTAAGATCTGGATTAGATGTCTCAAGGCCCACTCATTCTATAGGGTGGATGAAAAAATATGTTGATGCACCTAAAGAAACTATTACTGAAGTATGACCTTGACAAAGTAGTGAAAGCAAAGGACCACTTGGACAACTTCTGCTTGCACCTGAAAATGATTGGGGTACGTTATAATGATGTTGCATGTATACTTTTCCCTTGTACCTTAGATGGAATAGAAACTGTATGGTACCATATTCTTCCATCAAACTCAATCCGGAATTGGAGTGGGTTTAAAAAACTATTTCTTGAAAAATTTGTTGATGACAAAACCTCAACCATGTTATTGAAAGAGATAGGAAATTTGAAAATGGAGCAAAAATAAAAAGTTAAATATTTTTATGAGAGGTTTAATCGCATATTGAAAAAATTTCCTCGAAATATGAAACCTCATGACTCCATCACCATTGATTATTATACTTATTCCTTACCAACAATCATTTGACAATTTTTCAAGTGAACTGTGAAAGGGACTCTAGCAGAAAAATACAAAGATGTTATAGTCGTTGAAAATGACTTATGTGAAATAAGAGTTGTTTTTTATGATGAAACATCAAAATACTTCAAAGACATGGGGAAAGGTCTCATGCCTCATCAAGCGGGGCCAAGGATAAATATGTTACAAATCTTGAAATCTTGGTGTGGACAATCAAGTATCTTTACAATGAGATGGTAGAGCTGAAACAAAGGTCAAGCAAGACCATCGTAAGCAACAAGATTTCTAAATTCAGCTTCTTGAGAAGGGATTCCAGACTCGATAATAGCGACGACAACATTCAACTTGCCAATATTGCGCAAATCTCAACATTGTGTTGAATGTCGAGACCATGGTCATGTATCAATATTTTTATTTTCATGAGGAGTATCATTTAGAAAGGACATACCCACAACAGAACCAAAACATGAATTCTCTATTTGGAAACATAATTGATACGGTGCCTTCAGATGAGTATATCGAACCAAACAAAGAGAAGGAAGAAAATGTTGTAGCTGAAGAAATTGTGAGTGTTGGGCGTGCAATGAAAATTTTCAGTTGTTTGTATGTAGCTGAAAAGAAATGTGCTCAAGAACCACCATAAAGTGAGGACCTGACTCAAAATTAGAACAATTGATACAAGTTTATAAGTCAAGGGCTGATCTCTGAAAAATAGTTGACAAGGTATAAATTGATGTAAAAATTTCTAAGAAAACTCACACCTCCTTTCAACTCAACTGAGAAAACTCAGGGCAAGTGAAGAAACAATTCTACGACAAAAAATGTGTCTCCCAATACTAAAATCATGCAAATCACTCCAGAAGTATCAAATAAGGTTACTCCTCTAGACACTTTGAAAATGCTTTTCATACTCAATTCTAGCATAGTCAAAGACATGAATAAAACTCATGAAAACATTTCACTCTTCATGCTTACAAAGTTCGTGATTCAGCAGTTTTTACTTGCTCACGCTCCTAAAATTTCTTCTAGGCAGAAGGGATCTGGCAAGCATTTTGGTTCCCTAGAATCTATACTTATTGCATTAACATTAGATGCTAACACACACTATCCCTCCATTTTTATTCACGTTTGAAATTTTTTATTATAATATGAAAAATTTCTTAGTCGATTTGGGTGCATCTATAAATGTAATTCCACTATCTATAGCAAGGAAAATCAAGGAAAAATGGGATAATACATATTCACAGATTATGCAGCTAGATAAAACTATTTTCCATGCTATCAATGAACTTAGAAATGTGCTTATTTTCCTATCCTCCAATCAACGAGTCACTGATTCATAAACATAGTACTTTTTGACATTCCAGAAGCTTACAATGTATTTCTAAGTGGATATTGCTCAATAAAATTACAAGGGTATTTGTTTACTGACTGGTCACATTTGTGGCTCCTGTATAAGGGCATAAACTATCAAATCTAGGTGAACTCAAAGTCTTACATGAAGCACACTTTCACACCTCTTTATGGAAAAATTGAACCAAATTCTTTTGCGGATCTTATCTTTGGAATTTTCTTCTTAGAGGCTGAAATAGGGTGCTACCTTGTTCATCCTTCCCCTGTCCCACCAAACACATAGTTTGAACCCCTTCCTAGTCCAAGTGGCATAAACTAACTTTGTACAATAGATAGTAGTAGTAATACTACTAGTGTAGTGATTATATCTTGTACATAAGATTTTTGGATTTTGTATTTTGACGGTTCAAAGATACAGGAGGGCTCTGGAGTTGGTTACGTTTTAGTATACCCGCTATAGAGAAAACATATTATCTCAAGCCACTTGGAATTCAAGTGCACTAATAACATTGTTGAATATGAAGCACACATTTGGGGCTTATAGAAGGCCATTAACCTCAATGTTGCATTTCTTAAAGCAGGAGGTGACCTAGAAATCATCATATGATAGGTACACAAAAATATACATTGTGTGTCACCTCATCTGAAAAGTTATCAAAAATAGGTATGGAGTTTAATTTATTATTTCCAATCTCTTAATATTTTATCTTTTCCTAGAATGTGTAATGAAACTTCGGATGCATTAGAAAATGCAGCTACTAGGTTGTCACTATTTAGGGATAGTTTTTCTGTTGAAATTCTTTATAAACCATCCATCCCTTATACCACTACTAATATAAGTGTTTTTAATGATGAAGAGTAGATACTGCATTTCATGGTGAACGCTGATGTATTCAAAGATGAAACTATTGATGTCGATGAGTACGAAAAAGATATGTAGGATGCAACTTGGGGGAATAGGGAGAACCTCATGCCAAAGGGCGTGGTATCATTGGATAAGTTGTATGAATTTCAGCACTGCTTTAGAGGGCAATTCAATGTTATAACCCACTTTTCAACAATGTCGCATGAACAAATCAATATTGGAACAGATAAATATTTGAACTTTGTAAATATCGGCACTTGTTGGGCACCACAAGAGAGACAAGCCTTTATCTGCTTATTCAAGTAGTACCGAGATGTTTTTTCATGGACAAATCATAAGGTAAAAATTGATGACACGTGAATAATTCAAAATTTTATTCTGATTCTTGAAGGGGTCAATCCTTTTCAGCAAAAGTTGTGAAAGGTTCATCCAATGCTTGAGCCCCTGATTGAGAAGGAGTGGTGAAAAATGTTAGATGCTTGGTGGCGGAAATGTGAAGTTGGGTTACACTTTTGTGAGAATCGAGGGCAGAAATTTTTTTCAGTAATAGTTCGGCTGAACTTTTGATAAATTTTAGTCGAACTATTGGATAGTTCGGCCGAACTTTATGAAAAAGTTTGGCCAAACTTATTCTTCCATTTAGATTGATGGCACACTAATGGCGTGGGAAAACAGAATTTTTACCATAGATGGGAAAAGAGGCAACAAAATTTCGACTAAACTTTTAGTTCTGCCGAACTTTTACTCTTAAAATAGTTCGGCGAAACGATTTCTTATAAATATATCGCACACGAATTTTATTTGTTTCCCGCATCTATGTTTCTTTGCTATATTTCTTCGCGCGTTTTTGTGTTTCTATTATGTTTGTTTGAATTGTTTTGGTGCTGCTGTTGGTTTGGGGTGCTTATGCTCTGTTGGTGATTATATGTGGTGACATCAAGAAAACTACCAGGTAAGCAGCTCTTTCTGTTGCTGATTCTCCACTTGTGCACAGAAGTTTAGATCAAATTGAAATGTAATTTTGGGTTTATTTGGCTCTGGATGGCACAATATATAAGCCATGTTTTTTTTTCTCTCATGCAGATTCTATGTTTTATGATTGCAAACTAAGTATAATTAAACGTTTTTAGCACAGTATATAAGCCATGTTTTTTTTCTCTCGTGCAGCTTCTCTATTTTATGATTGCAAACTTAAGTATAATTAAACGTTTTTAGCTATGGAATGTTGTCTGAGTGTATAGTTCTTTTGTTTTTTTTTTATGGATAAGGAAGGACCTGATATTTTCTCAATTAATAGAAGAATGGTCTTTCAGTAATGATCTGTTACAATGGTCTTTCCCTTGATATGTGCCACCAGCTCTTCATCAGTAGGTAGCTTGAGATCATCCTTGGTTTGCCCAGATTCCCCTACCTCCTTTTCAGTGACATATTCTTTGCTCCACTCCTCACATTGAATGTTATATTCGACGGGACTATTCCTTTTTTCCTATGGCCATGATTTAGAACCACCCCCACCCTCCCCCACTGAGGAGAAATACGCCTACCCAGCGCTGCTAATAAAAAAAAACACCTTCCACTAAATCTTTATGACATATGTAATATGATTTAAATTCTCTGTCGCTAGAGATCCCCCACCAGTTCACTGGTTCATCCTGACGAATATCCTGCTATAAGCAAAAGGCCTACTCTTACTCGTATTCAAGTTGGGGAATATAGTATTTTCGCATGAGCGAAGGATCGAAGGCCAAATCCAATCAGGAGATCGTACTAGGTCTCGTAGTTCATGTATGAAATTATGACAAGTGCTCCTAAGGTATAAAGCTTATTGTTCCTGTCGATCCATCAATTTCATCCACTCTAGCTGATTCTCCACCTATGCATGGAAGTTTACCACCCCTATTAAACTTATGCCGTTACTTAGCCTTCTCTCCATTCCTTAACGATGGAATGTGAAACCTTTAGTATTTTTTGTAATCAGTCATGGTGTGGATAGAATGTAGCTAAACGACCATAATTATGCTTTAAATTTCATTACTTTTTGCTATAAGGTGTATGTTGAATTTCTGGTAGTATGATATGCATTCGGTTGCTATAGTTGTTACTTTTCCTGTGGATCCATCAATTTTATCTGCTCTAACTGATTCTCCACCTATGCATGGAAGTTTACCACCACTATTAAGCTTATGCCGTTACTGAGCCTTCTCTCGATTCCTCAATGCTGGAATGTGCAACCTTTACTATTTTTTGTATTCACTCATGGTGTGGATAGGCTGTAGCTAAACGGCCATAATTAGGCATATGAGGGTGAAGGGAACTCTGTTTTAAAAGAAGAATGATTGAAATAGAATGATCTACTGCTGTAATGTGACTACATATTGTCTTTTTCGGATGTATTTCTGTATGAGGTAGAATCTGATCTTTTATACTTGATAACCTGTTATGGGTATATCAAGAGGATTTTTTATATGAACTATTATCAATATATGAAATAGGGTTTTTTATCCTCTGAAGAAAGAGTTGAAGTCATTCTAAATTCACATATGTTCAGTGGTGTCACTGTTTCACTTCTGATATTATGTTTCTTACCTTGATGAACAGGTGGAACTCTGTTGGGAGGCCTCTCTGGTTTTTGACTCTTTGCTCATACTGTCAAAGGTCGTTATATGTTATATGGGCTAGATTGTATAGTTATTAGACTACATATCTTCATATAGAACTTGCAAATAGTATGATTGAAACCAAACATAATAATGTATTAGGACATCACAACTTGCTAATTAGTTATTAGACTACATATCTTCATATAGAAATTGCAAATAGCATGATGGAAATGTGAACTTGCAAATAGTATGATGGACATGTGGATCTCATGACTATTCATTATTAATTCTTCTAGAAACCAAAGATAATAATGTATTAGGACATGCTCCTTTAACTTGCAAATAGTATGGTAAAAATGTGGATCTCATGACTCTTCATGATTAATGCTTCTAGAAACCAAACATAATTTAATATAATATGACATAATTTAATGTATTAGGACATGCTCCTTTAGGCTTGGTGGAATTACCTTTGCTTTTTATTTATCTCTTACACACACATATATATATATGAAGAGATAATCCCATTTTCTTTTTTTATTCATAGATCAAATGTCATTTAAATACAAGATTTATCATAATGTACAATGATTCATTCAATATTATTCATAAATTTTTTCATTAAAAAATGAACCCTTTAAAAGATGAACCTAGTTAATGCTTCTTCTTCATGAAGAAGGCTACTTGTATTAGGACATAATTTAATGTATTAGGACATGCTCCTTTAGGCTTGGTGGAATTACCTTGCTTTTTATTTCTCTCTTACACACATATATATATGAAGAGATGATCCCATTTTCTTTTTTATTCATAGATAAAATGTCATTTCAATACAAAATTTATCATAATTTACAATGATTAATTCCATATTATTCATAATTTTTTTCATTAAAGAATGAACCCTTTAAATGATGAACCTAGTTAATGCTTCTTCCTCGTGAAGAAGACTACTTGATCTTTCAATTTGAATTTGATGATGGTCCTTTGTTATCTTTCTTGAATACTTCAAATTATTGACACAATCATATGCTTCTTGTTACTCTTTTTATTCCTTCCTTATATTGTATTCTCCCCCTTAGATATTGTGTACTCACCCACATAGATATTGCACTCAATTTTGATGGTCCTTTGTTATCTTTCTTTACATCAAATTATTGACACTTGATCATATAGATATCATATAGATATTGCGCTAAATATTTATGGTTCTTTGTTATCTTTATTGACTACATCAAATTATTGACACTTGATCATATAGATATTGCACTCAATTTTGATGGTCCTTTGTTATCCTTCTTGACTACTTCAAATTATTAACACAATCATATGATTTTTGTTACTCTTTTTATTCCTTCATTATATCTATTCTCCCCCTTAGATATTGTGTACTCTCCCACATAGATATTGCACTCAATTTCATAGGCTCTTCTTTTGAAGTCAAATAAGTGACAATAATTTACAAGAACTATCCCTAATTTGTTTCTCACATGTTCAAATTCTTCTCTAACAAAATAATTTACAAGAACTATTCCTAATATGTTTCTCACATATTCAAATGCTTCTTGTTAGATATTGCACTCAATTTCATAGGCTCTTCTTTTGAAGTCAAATAAGTGACAATAATTTACAAGAAATACCCCTAATTTGTTTCTCACATGTTCAAATTGTTATCTAAAAAGATAATTTACAAGAACTATTCCTAATTTGTTTCTCACATATTCAAATGCTTCTCTAACAAGAGGCTGTGTGGGTATGTATTCCATATTCACTATTTTCTCAAAGACTTGTTTTGTGAGGAAGTGGTACTTTATCATGATATGTAAATAGTGATTGAAGGAAGTAGAATATTTTAATTTTGAAATTATTATTACACTTCCATTGAAACACCTAATAGATATATAGATTTACCTTAATATCTTGTAGAGCCCATTTCATCCAAAACACTCAAAAGGAAATTTACCTTACCTTAATATCTTGTAGAGCCCATTTAATCCAAAACACTCAAAAAGAAATTTACCTTAATATCTTGTAGAAGCCATTTCATCCAAAACAATAAAAAAGAAGTAAGTACTATGTACATTCCACTTCTACTCACTCAAAAAGAAATTTACCTTAATATCTTGTAGAGCCCATTTCATTCAAAACACTCAAAAAGAAGTAACTACTATGTATTCCACTTATACTCACTCAAAAATAAATTTACCTTAATATCTTGTAGAGCCCATTTCATCCAAAACACTCAAAAAGAAGTAACTACTATGTATTCCACTTCTACTCTAGATAGATAAAGTAACGACTCTTTCTTGCTTAACCATTAAACCAAAGACTCTTCTAAGTAGAATTATACATTGTCCACTTGTACTTTTCACAAGCCTAGTTGAATCTCTATATGTTGTCAATGTAAATTTCTTAACTTCTACAAGTTTTATAAATTTGTCAATGTAAATTTCTTAACCTCTACAAGTTCTATAGGCAAGGTCTGTAAAGGGCCAGGTAGCCTCTGGATCTCATCTTTTATGAAAGGTGACATATCTAGTAAATGCCCCTACAGCCAATCTTTGGAATAGATCTAAATAGAAGTTATTCATTTTAATATCCATAAAACACAACCAATTTAAGGTAAAATATGTACATGTGTAATTTATCCCACAAACTAAAGGCTTCCTCCCATTAATTTTAGATGTTAATTCTACCATAAAAATTTTAAGTCAAACTTTAAGATAAACCATGCACATGTCATTTGCAATAAATTTCAATTTAATATCTAAATTCACATATGTTCAGTGATGTCATTGTTTCACTTATGATATTATTTTTCTTACCTTGAAGAAAAGGTGGAACTACTGGGAGGCCTATCTATTTTTTGACTCTTTTCTCATACTGTCAAACGCCATTATATGTTATATGGGCTATACTATATAGTTATTAGGCTACATATCTTCATATAGAACTTGCAAATAGTATGATGGAAACCAAACATAATAATGTATTAGGACATCACAACTTGCTAATTAGTTATTAGACTACATATATTCATACAAAAATTGCAAATAGCATGATGGAAATGTGAACTTGCAAATAGTATGATGGAAATGTGGATCTCATGACTCTTCATGATTAATGCTTCTAGAAACCAAAGATAATAATGTATTAGGACATGCTCCTTTAACTTGCAAATAGTATGGTCGAAATGTGGATCTCATGACTCTTCATGATTAATGCTTCTAGAAACAAAACCTAATTTAATGTATTAGCACATAATTTAATGTATTAGGACATGCTCCCTTAGGCTTGGTGGAATAACCTTTGCTTTTTATTTCTCTCTTACACACATATATATATCAAGAGATGATCCCATTTTCTTTTTTATTCATAGATCAAATGTCATTTAAATACAAGATATATCATAATGTACAATGATTCATTCCATATTATTCATAAATTTTTTCATTAAAAAATGAACCCTTTAATGATGAACCTAGTTAATGCTTCTTCTTCATGAAGAAGACTACTTGATCTTTGAATTTGAATTTGATGATGGTCCTTTCTTATCTTTCTTGACTACTTTTTTATCTTTATTGACTACTTCAAATTATTGACACAACGATATTCTTCTTGTTACTCTTTTTATTCCTTCCTTATGTTGTATTCTCCCCCTTATATATTGTGTACTCTCCCACATAGATATTGCACTCAATTTTGATGGTCCTTTGTTATCTTTCTTGACTACTTCAAATTATCAAATTATTGACACAATCATATAGATATTGTACTCAATTTTGACGGTCCTTTGTTATCTTTCTTTACTTCAAATTATTGACACTTGATCATATATATATCATATAGATATTGCACTCAATTTTGATGGTCCTTTGTTACCTTTCTTGACTACTTCAAATTATTTACACTTGATCATATAGACATTGCACTCAAATTTGATGGTCCTTTGTTATCTTTCTTGACTACTTCAAATTATTGACACAATCATATGTTTTTTGTTACTCTTTTTATTCATTCCTTGTATCTATTCTCCCCCTTAGATATTGTGTACTCTCCCACATAGATATTGCACTAAATTTCATAGGCTCTTCTTTTGAGGTCAAATATATAGTATTCTCCCCCTTAGATATTGTGTACTCTCCCACATAGATATTGCACTCAATTTCATAGGCTCTTCTTTTAAAGTCAAATAAGTGAAAATAATTTACAAGAAATATCCCTAATTTGTTTCTCATATGTTCAAATGCTTCTCTAACAAGATAATTTAGAAGAACTATTCCTAATTTGTTTCACATATTCAAATGCTTCTCTAACAAGAGGCTTTGTGGGTATGTATTCAATATTCACTATTTTCTCAAAGAATTGTTGTGTGAGGAAGTGGTACTTTATGATGATATGTAAATAGTGATTATTCAGGAAGTAGAATATTTTAATTTTGAAATTATTATTACACTTCTATTGTAACACTTAATAGATATATAGATTTACCTTAATATCTTGTAGAGCCCATTTCATCCAAAACACTCAAAAATAAATTACCTTAATATCTTGCAGAGCTCATGTCATCCAAAACACTCAAAAAGAAGTAAATACTATGTATTCCACTTCTACTCACTCAAAAAGAAATTTACCTTAATATCTCGTAGAGCCCATTTCATTCAAGACACTAAAAAAGAAGTAACTACTATGTATTCCACTTCTGCTCTAGATAGAGAAATTAAAGACTCTTTCTTAATGCTTAACCATTAAACCAAAGACTCTTCTAATTATAATTATACATTGTCCACTTGTAATTTTCACAAGCGTAGTTGAATCTCTATATGTTGTCAATGTAAATTTCTACTAGTAAATTTGTCAATGTAAATTTGTTTATGTAAATTTCTTAACTTCTACAAGTTCTATAAATTTCTCAATGTAAATTTCTTAACTTCTACAAGTTCTATAGGCAGAGTCTATAAAGGGCCAGGTATCCTTTGGATCTCATCTTTTATGAAAGGTGACATATCTTGTAAATGCCCCTACAGTGAATCTTTGGAATAGATCTAAATAGAAGTTCTTCATTTTAATATCCATAAAACACAACCATTTTAAGGTAAACTGTGTACATGTGTCATTTATCCCACAAACTAAGGGCTTCCTCCCATTAATTTTATATGTGAATTCTATACCATAAATTTTTTAAATCAAACTTTAAGATAAAACATGCACATGTCATTTACCTCATGATATTGTGTCATTCCTGCCATGTCATATATATATTTTTTATTGAATTTGTTTTTTTTTCAGGGATAATAAAACCATTAAATATGGTTGAAAAATGGAAATTATGCATAGAAGTTTCTTGCTATCCCAATCTAGGGAAAGCAGTGATTACATATGTGCTTTCCAATATTGCGACTAGAAAAGTCATCCAAAGGAAAATGAATATACCGGGGAGAACGATAAAGAACAAGTCATATTATATTGGATCGATAGAAGGCTTGGGAACAACGATGGAATATGGATCAAATGGAATTGTAGTTTTCACCAATTCTGAATTTTTGTGCAACCAGATGAATGGTGTGTGCCAAGTTAAGAAGAAGAGGCTAAACGAACAGCATGGAATAGAAAATAATATTGTTAGCCAATTTCAATTTTCCATTATAAGGCATTGTACAAATGTGAATAAGATGTCTACCGATCTATTGCGTGGGGAAATGCCAATTCAGTATTCATATATCAAAGATGAAATAGAATTATATAGAACAATTCCAATGCAAGATTAATCTCTCAAATATGAATTTTTTTTGAGATGCTCTTCTTCAAAAATTCAAGATTCATCTCTCAAAGATGAATTAGTGTTCAGATGCTCTCCCTCAAAATTTATTGATGGACATTGTAACATATATTGGATATGTCTTTGTTGTGTACTTATAAATGTGTCTTTTTTAATGAACGTGTGCTTTTTTCAATTATATACCAAGTGTGCTCCCACCAAACCATGTAAAGCACAAATTGGTGAACTTCACATTTGCAACAAGTGGTGAACTTCAAATTTTTATAAAATTAAAATGCAGGGAATTCAACAAATTTTTGTTTAAATGGAGTTTGTTTAAATGTAGTTTCACTTATTTTTTAATGACCATGTGTTTCTTTCAATTTTATACCAAGTGTCCTCCCACCACGTAAAGCAAAATTTGGTGAACTTATCATTTTTATAATTATTTTTTCTTTTGCTTAAATTGAGTTTCACACATTAATTAGTGCTTTGAAACTTGTGTTCTACATAATTTGTGTACACTAAATTACATTAATTTTCTGAAATTTATTTTTTGTAAATGTCCACCAATAGATATATATATCATGGAGGATGAACGACGAATATCAACAAAATCCCATATGTGGGATCAGGGATCGGGGGATATTCATAGTATTTAAATATAATCTTAAATATCCATACATGTGTGTACATATGGAATTGATTTTTTATTAACTTTGTGAGTTAAATTAGTTGTTAATAAGTTTAATTTTTTATTTTTTAGGAGCTAAGAGGAGAAGGGTCTCTACTCCATCCATGGAGCATGCCCATGGTTCACCCAGTTGTGGTATGGTTCATGCAATTTAATAAATGAATATGTACATGTATTTATATTTACACATGAATGTATTTTTAAATTGATTATAAATTCGTATTTGTTTAGGAATCTTCTCTCTCATATCGAGAGATTGGTGGTGGTTCAAGTCCCCTTAGAGGGCCATCAATGAGTGGTAGCAGGTTGCGTGAAGGTGGTGATATTTATTCCCCCGAAGGAAAATCAATGGCTTGTGGTTATAGCTCTCAGTAGGGTTGTTCTAGGTCTAGTTCTCACCAGGGTCATTCTGGGTCTCAACAGTTTCAGGGTGGAGAAGATGCTAACCAACCACGTCGAGGTTGCCATCAATTTCAATATTTTTTTGATTGAATTTGTACAAAATTGTTTACATGTTTTTTTTCTTATATAAAAATTTATATATATATTGATGTAGAGGCTGAAAATGTTCTAAATATTGGTCAAAATAGACGCAGGGCAGAACGCTACATTGAAGAAGAAGGTTGTCTACCCACCACAACTTATCCGGCTGACATTTCCGATATACCATGGGAAAAAAACATGGCGCAATGCACCTTAAAAAGGTGTCAAAAACTTCATGCAAAATTGCAGAGAGATCTCGTGGCTTTGACTCTACCTACTGAGAGTCGACAAAGCCTTGAAATAGTCACACATTCATTGGGAAAATTTGTAAATTTGTACAAAAATCTTGGGCCAACGACTGATACATTTGTAGAAGTGATGAGAAAAAGAAAGAAAATAGTAATGGGTCCCGATAAATGGGAGGATGTAAAACAATGAGTTACAAAAGATATGGCGTAGTCAATGTTTAATTTCAAGGAAGGGCCAAAAAGAAAAATGTTGAAGGTGCAATATTTCAAGCACCCAAATATAGCTCACTATTTGTATGATAGGCACCTTTCGGCCTATGGAAGGCTCCCATGGAATGACGAGGTTCCTGTTTATTTTGCACAATTGTTTTACGCAGAATTTTTTTTGGATATGAAACCCAACTATGATGACCTTCCGTCAAAATTTTTTGGTCCGGGGAAAGGTCGATTGTATGACCGTAAGGGCACTAAGCGAGATGTGGAGTTGCCTCGCCCTGATCCGCCATTGGTGAGTCGACCTTTTCGGGTTGAAACTCTACGGTCATAGATGGATGCGACTTATCATATAAGTTGAGAAGCAAGGGATGTCATGATCGACAATGTTTACAACGGATTGGGTGGAGTCGATGTTTGTCTAAATCGACAAAGAGCACGTGAAAATGCACGTGCCAATTTTGTGTATTGTACAGATGAAGAGATTGACAACATGAATGTTGAAGATCTTTGAATATATGCAAAGAATTGTCGCAATGGTTTTCAAGACCTAATTCTTCATGAGGAAGAGGGCACGGGAACGGTATGTGTTAATGACCTTAGGGTTCAATTATTTTAAAATGTATACATGTGTACAATTTATAATAAATACATGTGTATGTACATGTATACATTTATTTGTATGTACATTAATCTAACAAAAATGTATCATTATATGTTAAAACACCATTTGCAGTCCATTTGCAGTTGTCACGCATGATGAGTGACGAAAATGTTAATATCACGTTCGGGACCTCTGGTTCAAACAATGCAGATGGGTCTCACCATCAAGATATGTTGGCAAATGTTAGTGTTTTTTAAGTGATATTTTTAAAATAAATAATTGTGCACACATGTACATGTATGTATATATAATAATAAAATGTTTTAACAGATTCCGATTCCGTCCGATGTTTTTGGGATGGTGGTACCTTCTTCTTCCTTGGGAGATGTACCTTCTACTTCCTTAGGAGATGTGCCACATCCACAACAAGTATGGACAATTTTTCACTTTTAAAATTTATGTTTAAGTTATATATATATATATATATATATATATATATATATTCCACCTCAAAAAGTTCCATTAAAAATTGAGATATATATATATATCTCTTGAGTTATTTTAAATTTTTTGAATTTAGGTTCCTATAGAAGATTTCTTTAATCCACGGACTCTAGCGACGGAGATAGGAACATCCACACCATTTCAACCATTTGAACAAGTTGTCTAACTTTTTTTTTTAATATTATTGAAAATAAGTTTATATATGTACACGTGCATTTTCATCTGAAATTTTTTAATATATATATATATATATATATATAAAACTGTACATGTATATTGTACAGTTTACCATTGCATATGTTCCCATGGGAGGGGGGAACTTGTAGCACGTGAACAAATGGAGAGGGAACCTCCTGAGGTATTGCATGATTTTTTTTTATATTTTGTTTTTTACATGAAGTTCTATATATATTCTCACTCATTTTTAAAACATCAAATTTTAATGTTTGTACATGTGCATTGTGTACAGGTTTCCCATGCTTCACATGATAGTGTGCGGATTGAGACCCTGATAGGAAAGATGCTACATCCATCTCTATTTGATGGACATGATTTGTAGATTTGATTTCAAGATTTAGATAGTCTTAAATTTACTTTTTTATATATTATCTAGATGCACTGTCATATATATATATATATATAACTTGATACAGTTTGATACTTGTGAGATCTATAATTTTTGGGCATATTTTATGAGATCTACAATTTTTGGACATATTTTATTACAGTGTTAATATAATTTGTTTTGTTCCAAAAAGTTAAGTTTTGGATGGTTTTAGTACTTTTGGCATGTGAATGTGAAGTAATGTTGTTATATAATTTGTTTGGTTTTTAAAACTTTTAAGTTTTGGATAATTGAACTACTAGTAATGTTGTCATCTATAAATTAATGTTTTGCTTCTGAACTACATTTGGCATGTTATGTAATGATGTGTTATAATTTGTTTTGTTTTTAAAATTTAAGTTTTGTTTTTCTTCTGAACTACATTTGGGATGTTATGTAATGATGTGTTATAATTTGTTTTGTTTTTAAAATTTAAGTTTTGGATGCTTGAAGTACATTTGGCATGTGAAGTAATGTTGTGATCTATAATTTTTTGTTAAATTAAAAGTCAAGTTTTGGATGGTTTCAATCTACATTTGGCATGTGATATAATGTTAAATGTTTTTATTGGATAGTTGAACTATAATTTGCATGGCATGTGAAGTAATGTTATGTATGATATAATCAATTTTTTTTTAAAACTCAAGTTTTGAATCGTTTCAATCTACATTTTTCATGTGATATTTAATGTTAAATGTTTAATATTTTTATTGGATAGTCAAGAACTACAATTGGCATGGCATGCGAAGTAATACGTGCATGTGAAGTATTGTTGTGATCTATAATTTTGGATGGTTTCAATCTACATTTTGTATTTGATATAATGTTCAATGTTTTTATTGGATAGTTGACCTATAATTGGCATGGCATGTGAAGTAATGTTGCACAATATATAATCAAAAAAATTTTAAAAATTAAGTTTGGGATGGTTTCAATCTACATTTGGCACATGTGATATAATGTTAAATGTTTTTATTGGATAGTTGAACCATAATTGGCATGGCATGTGGAGTAATGTTACACAATAAATTAACAAAAAGTTTTTAAAACTTAAGTTTTGGATGGTTTCAATCTACATTTGGCACATGTGATATAATATTAAATATTTTTATTGGATAGTTGAACTACAATTGGATGGAATGTCAAGTAATGTTGTGATATAATCAAAAAGTTTTTAAAACTAAGTTTTGAAGTAATGTTGTGATATAATAAAAAAGAGTAAATAAGTAGCTATATGTAAATCCCTTTAATTTTGATTTAATGTTAAATGTTTTAAATGTTTTGATATAATGTTAAATGTTTTGATCTAAGTTTTGGATGGTTTCAATCTACCTATGGAAGACTCCCATGCGTAGACATCAGATGCGTTGTAGAAGGGGAGGTGGGGGTAGGGGTGGAGGGGGCAGGAGTGTTGGCTCTCACCTGCCTCTTTCAATCCATGAGACAGGCATCCACCCTCCTCCGGCAAGTAGTGTCACACAATTTCACTTCACCAGCGCTATGGTCAGACCTCAAATTACGGTGACCATTTCTGTCTTTTTTTAGGAGGAGCCGCAAGATGAAGGTGCCTCTGGTTCCAATAAGTGGCAGATAAAGTCCACCATCCCACCCCATCAGCCCCAAGACAGCAGAAGTCAGCAGCTCTTCCATTCAAACTCAACTCGATGAGCTCCAGCAGCGATGGCGCAAGCAGCAGCAGCTTGGCCTGTGTGGAGAAAAATCTCAAAGATGACTCAGGCTCCTCTTCCGCTTTGGAGAGCTCCTCCCAGCACTCCATGGGAGTAGATAATGATCCAGAGGAATACTGTTGTCCAATTGTAGAGGAGAATCCTCCTACACACATCGATAGCTAGCCTGATGTCAGGTCCTCTTTAGCTTTTTTGAACTTTTGTCATGTTTTGCAATCACTGTGCTTTTGAGCACTCTATGTCTATTGGTTTCCCGATATTGGGCAGCATCTCCTGGGCTGGTTTCCTGGTTATGGGCAACCCCTTTTTTGTTCTTTTTGTTTCAAAACCCCTCTAGTGTTGGCTAGTTAGGCAACCCAGGAGACGAGTCTCTCTATGTACATTATGTTCAATATCTATAGATTAAACCAACTTAGAAAAAAAAATATAATGTTAAATGTTTTGATCTAAGTTTTGGATGGTTTCAATCTACATTTGGCCTAGATGGAAGACTCCCATGTGAAGTATTGTTTTGATTTAATCAAAAAGAGTAAAGAAGTAGTTATATGTAAATCCATTTAATTTTGATTAAATGTTAAATTTTAAATTTTTTGATCTAAGTTTTGGATGGTTTCAATCTATATTTGGCCTATGAAAGACTCCCATGCGAAGTATTGTTTTGATTTAATCAAAAAGAGTAAAGAAGAAGTTATATGTAAATCCATTTAATTTTGATTTAATGTTAAATGCTAAATGTTTTGATATAATGTTAAATGTTTTGATCTAAGTTTTGGATGGTTTCAATCTACATTTGGCCTATGGAAGACTCCCTTTTGAAGTATTGTTTTTATTTAATCAAAAAGAGTAAAGAAGTTGTACATTATCCCTTTAATTTTGATTTAATGTTAAATATTAAATGTTTTTATATAATGTTAAATGTTTTGATCTAAGTTTTGGATAGTTTCAATCTACATTTGGCCTATATGGAAGACTCCCATGTGAAGTGTTGTTTTGATTTAATCAAAAAGTTTTTAAAACTCAAGTTTTGGATGGTTGAAGTACATTTGGCATCTTAAGATTGCTTTTGATCTCTACATACTCTTTTTTGAGTGAAAAAATTTCCAATAGGAAGAACATAGATTTTCAATGCAATTAACCATATCAATCGAGTTCTAATTGAAAAAAAAGTAAAGAAGTAGATATATGTAAATCCCTTTCATTTTGATTTGAAATATAATAATTACATATATGTTTGTTGAATTCGGGTCAATGTCATTAATGCACTCAAATAGGTAGCCTTTTTTATTTATAAATTGGTAAATTGATGACATTAAGTTAATTGCATTCTAGAACATAGAACATATCCGACCATTGGACAGACAAATTTTGTACTAGATCATTTTTCATCAATGCACATAGTAAAACTTCTTGAAAAATTAATTGCATTCTAGAACATATATATCCAATACATGTAACATTTTTCATCAATGCACATTGAACATACCCGACCATTGGACAGACAAATTTTGTACTAGGTTTTCAATCAGGAATAGAGATGTGAGTCAAAGCACGTGCATGTACCAAAACAATTTGTACATGTGCAAAAACTTGCAAAAATAACATAAGAAGCTCAATTTTTAGTTGAGTACTAGAAGTTTTAAAACATATTTAATCCAAAGAGAATAAATTGTCGGGCAGTTCAATCAAAAAAATTCCAATGGAATGCCATCTTCAATAATCCGTTCACGATCAGATTTTGACAATTTCCATTTCTTAATTTTCATTTTTTTCTTTGATTGAACCTCTATCAACTTTATGTGTGCTGAACACACCAAGTGACTATATTGACAACTTATGAAATCAGGTTCATAGTCTTCAAAGTAAAAAAAATCCCCAATTTTATTAGTTTGTCTGAAAAAATAACCTTTCAGTATACTAGATCCTCTTTCATATTGAAATTCGTGATCATTATAGTTTTCTAATAATTTCATTTTTCGTTCAGTGTAATGCATCAAATAATACTTCACATTGTCATCATTGTCAATAGGTGCAATTACAACAAAAACATCTCCTGCACAATAAAAAAAGCATAACAAAATTATATATATTTAAATTTATTTCTAGATCTTTAAATCATTAGAAATAAATTCAAATGTTACCTTCTCTAACAAGATTAGAAACTCAATCACCATCGGATGAGATTGTAGTTTCCTCTGATTGCATTTCTTTAAAGATTGCAACAGACATTTTTCCCTTTGTATTTAGCTCTGTATGTTTCCAATCATTTACATACATTTTGTTTTCACAAACATCATTGGATTTTGTGTTCTCTATGCAAACATGACAAAAACAAGAATATTTTCTTTTATCCAATGCAAACACATTTTTGGACGACTTTGTTTTAATTGAATGAAATTTTCGAGTCCCTTTTATTGTTTCAACGTCATTTCCAATTGATCTATCTACGTCTTCGATCCCAATATGCCAGAAAAACCTTTATATGGAAAATTCAAAGAAAAATGTAAATATTATATCAAAATACAATCAAAGATAATCATTGCATGATAAAATTAGATTTCCAATAAAAATTAAATTGAATGTACCTTCGCACTTACCTTGATGGGTTAGTCTCATGGCTTAGAGCAGCGATGCATCATTGAAAAACTTCTTTGGCCTCTACAAGTCAGCTTGCAGAGGGGTTCATTGGATATCTTTGAAGTGCTTGTTTTATGCATGCCCCTGCACCATCATGTTCTCATTTTCCATGGCCAATCTCAAAGAAATTCCAACAATGTTTAATGCAGGTTTTCTTATGAAGAAAACACAACCAAAAGAATGAGCGTGTAGATTTGAATTGACATGCACATCCGTCATACCATATCCAATGGTCATTGAATATTATTCCACGATTTTTCAAGGAATCATAAATTTTTCCAAAACAATGTTGTACAAAATATGTATCATATGTACGATCGTCATTGATATAAAAGTGATATTGTTTAATGATATTTCGATTTTAACTCGTGATTTATATATGATAGAATATTTTTTAGGCATGTATATATAGAATATGGACGAGCATGGAGAATTTCTCAGAATGATAGTATTCACTCTGAATTTCGTTTTGTGGAACAAACGTCTAGTTTTCTGCAAAATCAATCACTGAAAAAATAGTCCCTGGTGGAAAAAATTCACGATATTTTTTGAATTTCAAGTCTTTCCATCGAGCTCTATGGGTATGCTTGGTGTATTTGTAAATTTCTACCTCAAACTTTCTCAAAAAGTCTATCACAAAAAATTTTTCTTCTTGTAATTCAATTGTTTTAACACTATTTGCACCTTGAATCGATGTATGGATATATTCATATCTCTTCCATTTCACTTTCATGTTGGGCAATTATTGATCATTTATATCAATACGACATTTGTTTTGAAATTTAATCAATTTTCACAATCATCGCATTTTTTACCACCAACACATTTATTTTTGTAAAATATTTCATCGCTTTCTCTTTCACATAGAATTTTAGACATGAAATCACAGATAGTAGAAGGAGGAGGTGAATCCTTCCATAATTTTCTACCAAAATCAAGGAATGTGTCATAATATAACTCAAATTCCACATGATAATGGCAACAACAAGTGTCGCGTACGGTGATAGGTTTTACATACCATGGTTTTTGTTGAACAAAAGCATTGATTGAAACATGAATTTCATGATTCTCTTCTTTGAAATTGTTGAATAACTCTATCTGAGTGGTTTCCAAGAAATATTTTTCATGTTCTTCATACTAATTTCATGATATTTTTCTTCGCATCACATGCTTTGCAGTTGGCGAAACATGCAAATTGTTCTTCCAATATTCATATATTATTTTTTTAAAATTTTCTCCAAGTCTATCTTTGTATGGTTTCCTACAAATAGCTCTCCAACAAGTGAATTCATCATTTACATCTATTTGCAGCGAAAATTTTCGATGTTTGTGCAAAGTTTTTCTTGATGTTCCTAATGCTCGTGCCATAGATGTTACCAAATGATTCTCTTTAGTAATTGATGAAACCATTGCCATATGTATTCCTCTACGTACAATTGAAACATTTTTCTGTCTAGATCTCCTAATTGAATTTATAGCACTACTTATATTTTGTATCACATTTTCCTTCATTTTTCCTTATATTTGGTTGATTTTCGAATACCCAGTAGTGTCGTAGCTTCTTTTAATTTCCTTAATGATAGGAGACCTTTCAACATTTGAGCTTGAACTATCACCTGCTCCTTTATGAAATACATTTCAAAAATGCGATTAACACGATATCGTATACAATGGTCAGGTTTTTTATCTCATATGTGTAAAAGTTAACATTTTCTAACATCTCATCATCGACATTGATTTCATCTGTACATATTCGAATAAATAGTACATAATAAGTTTACATATTCAATAAATAACTAAATTAATAATATATGTATAATTTCAATAATACGTGCATGTGTTCAATATATATGTGTGTGTGTGTGTGTGTACATACCTTTTGATTCAATTTATTCACTTGAATTTATTTCAATATTTTCACCATGTTCAATCATTTGTTCAATATCTCTTTCACTTTATCTTTCAAAATTTTGTATCTCATCATCAATGTTTTGAGGAATATCTCTCTTTGTTTATATTGCAAAATATTTTTCAAATTAGTTCATCAGATAAAAATTAAGCTTCACATTTTACACAAGGAAAGTTTTAAATATATCAATAGATCATAATATTTACATTTACATACATGCTTCAATTTCTAGTTGAGGTTGATTTTCCCCTTCAATATTTGAGAGTGCTTCTATCTTTCTTTTGCGAAATTGTCTCATCTCTTCTCTACGTTCATCAGGGTCTCTTTTTCGATCATATTTTCTCGCACAATTCCTTCGATTTCCCATGATAATAGAGTATGAAGTTCAAAAAATTTCCTTCAGAAATTTAGACAATAACTCAATTAGAAAAAGCATCAAAAAACATTTAATTTAAAAAAAAAAACGCATTTCAAAAATTTTGCAAAAAATACATTCTCCAATCCAAAAAATTTACTTTAAAAAATCCGAAAAAAAAAATTATGATAAAAATGAAACGAAGCTCAAAAGATTTACTTCAACTCAAAACACTTACTCTAAAAAAATGTCACTTCGAAAAATTCTTCCAACTTAAAAAAAAAAACGTCAGTTTAAAAAATACTTTCAGAAAATGTCTTTTCGAAATTAAGCACAAATCCATACTTTCAAAAAAAATGAAGCACAAAAAATATCCAAAAAAATGCATTACATACCTCTAAGAAATGTCCTTTGAATGTACGTCCAAGAAAATTCCTTAAACCCAAAACAATTCTTTTCAAAATCAGACCGCCTCCAATAAATGTCCTCCAAGAAAAGTCTTTAAACCAAAAACTATTCTTTGCAAAATTAGACCGCCTCCAAGAATTCAAAATTAAGCCCAAATCTATACTTTCAAAAAAAAATGAAGTACAAAAAACATCCAAAAAAATGTATCACATACCTCCAAGAAATGTCCTTTGAATGTACGTCCAAGAAAATTCCTTAAACCCAAAACAATTCTTTGCAAAATCAAACCGCCTCCAAGAAATGTCTTCCAAGAAAAGTCCTTAAACCCAAAACAATTCTTTGCAAAATCAGACTGCCTCCATGAAATGTCCTTAAACCCAAATCTCCAAGAAAATACATTAAACCCAAACCAAGACCTTTGTAAGATCATACCAAATGTGTGAAATGTGCGAAAATTATGAATGATTTCGCGGAAAGTTATATTGCCACGAAATGTTTTTTTTGAGGGGCTCCGCAAATTTTTTCGGCTAATGGAAAAGTAAGCAGAAGTTCGATCGAACTTTGAAAACAAGTTCGATCAAACTATTAAGGCGTGACACTTAACGGACCATTTGTGCAAAAAATATTTTGACCGAACTTTTTATAAAAGTTCGGTCGAACATAGCATCACCAATTACGTAGATCCTAGCTCTGAATAAGTTTCTGCAACTTTGGACTGATTAAAGTCCATGAAACATTATGAATTAACTATCGAAACCAAGACAAGCATTTTCAGAATTGAATCTACTTTCAGGAAATATAACTTTTATGAAATTTCATAAATATTTACTAATTTTAATTAATTTTGTAATGAAACGGGTGCAAACAATTTCAAAGGGTCATTGTGATTCAATGAAATCAAAATTATTTATCTCCAAAAATACATTTTAAAAAAAATTGAAAAAATTATGGGGCGTTACATTCGTCCGTCGTCTCTAATGGGTAGCTTTTAAATTTTTAGTTTATAACTTATATGTCAAGAAATTTCTTGCGTCGCAAAACATACTCAAAATATGTAGTTTTTTCATATTGGACCAGTTTAAAAAATTCTAGTAATTATGATATGCATCCATTGGATTTTTAAATATGACGAAACCAAAGTAGACTCTGTTTAGATTGTTGTAACACATTTTGTTTTCTCAAAAACACAAATTTTCAAAGAATACAACATTGTGTATTAACATGACTTCTTATGAATCATTTGATTGTTAAAAAACACACACTCAAAGAAACGCTAAGTTGATATACCAAATGTGCATAAACAAATTCCAAAAAATAAGTAATAGTAAGCTAACAAAATTTTTGACAACTTTTATTTATATCGCGAAATGAAATTCTAAACAGAAAAATTGTTATAGTTTGCAGAATGTTGAAGAACCGAAAAAAATGAAAGTTTTTCTCAAAAAAGGGAAAAATGTGTAACCCAACTTCACATTTTCACCCTTGGATCATTTATAAAGTGAGACATTCAATATAGGTATCTAATTTGGTCCCAGTGAGAAATAAGTCTAGGGAAATACCTGTGTGCAATGTGCATTAATTTCCAAAATCTCAATCGTGACATTGAAAAAGAGCACTACCTTGTGTCATCTATGGAATACATATTGCACATATTATCGGGCTCTGAATTTTTCTCCTTGTTGGATGGATATTCCAAATACAACCAAGTTCTATTCTGAAAGCCTGATAGGCTAAAAAATACCTTTCGAAAGAAGTGGGGCATATTCTCATTTATAATAATACAATTTAGGCTATTCAATGTGAGTGCAACCTTTCAATGTTTAATGGAAATCACATTTCATGGTTTGATTAGAAAGAGCCTGGTCATATATATTGACGTTGTCATAGTATTTTTGAAAAAGATACATGACCACTTACACCACTTGAAGAAAATATTTAAGTGATGTCGAAAATACGGGATATCAATTAATCCCAAGAATAATATCTTTGCAGTGTCTGATGGAAACCTCTTGGGCCATATCATCACTAAAAGTGGGATTAAAATGGATCATAAAAGGGTCAATACTCTTATGAAGATTATGTAGATAAAGGGTCAAGGCTATTATTTTTAATTTTTTGAATTTATTGTGCAAGATTTAAACATTTACACTCATTTACAGAGACTACAACATTTCTCACTATGTTGTATATTAATTTTAACAATTTATTATTTTGTAATTGAGCCTAAATAAAAATGTTAAATGTTATATTTTACAAACATTTACGATGACACGTCTCCTCCTATACTGTGTTGCAGAGGGCCTCTCCATGCAATTTAAATTATTATTGTAAATTTTATTCATAAATGTGAATGAGAGAATGAAAATATGGCAACATATTTAAGTATATTTGAAAAATACGAGTCTAACGTTTTTCCCTAAGGATAAGGCTATTAGCCTAAATATTTAGAATTATTAGAATAGTTTTGCTATTTTAAATATTATTAAGAGTGTAAGTTTAAGATCGATGTTAAGGTAGGGTTCTTTAAATCCATAATAAGATTATATTTGCGTGTAAACAATTTAGAGAAGATAGTAGAATTATAACATGCAGAAGATCCATGGTAAGTAATGATTACGTTTTAATTTATCAAAAAGTTTATCTTTGTTGGTAAAGAGTAGAATAATAACATTCGAAAATATAGAACCTACTAATGGGTAGGTTGCTGGTTAATCCATCTAGGAGGTATGCAAAGTATATCGACTTATGTTTCATATCATCACAATGTTGTGGAGAGGTGGAAATGCAATCAAGTTCAATATGAAGAAACCTTATGTATGCTAGATGATATAGTTAAAATAACAAACAAGGCGTTTTACAGAGTAACTAGTCTCTCTCATAAAATTATTGAATTTAAGTTAGTGTTAAGGTTTAGAATATGGTCAATTTAGGTTTTTATTGATTGATAAATTGGGGTATTTTGTTATTTGTAACTTTGTGTTGTTTTCATGGATAATCCAATCTTATCCAATGACAATAATAATGTGTTATTAGTCCCTCACATAACATGAAGTATAAAAGTTGATTTCCATGAACATTTTCAATAGTTATAGTTACTTTTTAAAAATATATTAGATTTTCTATAACTTATTATATTTATTTACAAAATTAAATAATTATTAGAATATTGCAGTTAAAGAAACAATTTTTTATTTTAAAAATATAAAATTATAAATTTTTGGTTGATTTAAACATATGGAAATATTAATTAATTGTAGTTTAATATTACACAATATAAAAAAAAAAAATAGATTTTTTTTATTGAAAACCAATTTAAATAATTATGAAAATATTATAGTTAAGAACACAATTTTTTATTAAAAAAAAAATAGGGAAAACATATAATTAGTTGTAATTTTACATAATGGTATAGAATTAACTAATATTATGGTCAATATGTTATGTAGGTAAAAAATCTTTGTCTAAGGTACTATCCCTCTATGATTTACCAAGAAAATAGTTTCACCCGTGATTAATTTAAATAACCAATTGCTAGCCATAGTACATAAGCATGCTTTTTAAGCCTACTATGAAGAGGTCAAACAACCAAAGAAATAATGACTATAGTGTAGTACATCAACATTACTCATAGCAAGACCTTGCAATAAAATCATGGAAGAGATGGAACTATCAATTACAAGGTATGAATTCCAAAATCCTATTGAAATCTATGATTTATCTTATATCTTGACGAACATATTTAAAAAGATATTTCAATGGATTTAGTTATTCTCTTAGATTACCACATGCACACACAGATAATTTTTTAAAAAAAATTACATTAATAATCTAAACATATCTATTGCAACTTGCTTCTTTCTGTGTAATAATAAACACATATTTTCTACATTCCATCAAATGTACTATCGTATACTACAAAAATAAACACATTTTTCTACCATCCATGAATAATACTCTTGTTAAAAGTGATGTTGTAAATCTGATGGTCTTGCATTAAAGTGATGTTGGAAATCACTGGTGAGTTGTATGGACGATGAAGATATAAATGTAGATATTGAATTTCGTGTCATCTTACGTTATGAACCATCAACATTCACAAGGTATAATAAATATTTCCTTCTCATTATTATTCCTAGTCATCGAACCTTTAAAAGAAAAAATAATACACTTTGATTTTTGTTGGAATCAAAATATTGGAAAATGATTTCAACTATATATTAATAATGATGTAAATTGTACATGTATAAATACAACAATGAAACTGTTGAGTTTAGTTTCTAGGTTTCTTTGACATACATTAATTTTCCACCAAAACCTTGACAAATTAGGTGGCGAACAATTCCCCCCTTCATCCAAACTTTTATATATGAGACTACAATAAGAGAGCTAAAACAAAAAAATTCATGATAGACAATGGTTGAATAAGCTCTGTAAAATGTTGGGTTTTAAGATAAAACCACAAAAAAAAACAAAAATATGGGAGAACTTGAGGTCTCAACTTGTGGCGGTTTTAGGTTGACCACCAACTCTAGATCTATCAAAGTAGTTCCTAGAACAATTCCTAATATGGCTAGAAGTTCAAGTCTTCGTCTAGTGGAAGTGCTCCTTAACACAAACTTTAGAAGACACCAAAAACTTCTGCAGGTGGTGGTTTAAGAAAGGCCACCAATAAAATAACATCAATCAAAATCATGCTCATGGGACATTTCTCTATCTCTGGATACAACTCTAAATATAGTTGTGGTTGTCTCTCATTGTACACTCAGACAACAGGTTCAAGTTGTGGTTCAAGATCACTTGATAAACCTCTGAATGATGAATCTTCAAAATTTCTAACTAACAATCAATTCCCCCCCTGTCAAATACAAGGTGAGAAGATGAATAAACTTTCACTGCAGTATTAGACAATTATCGCGAATAAATTTTTGGGTATGATCAGTATATCTTGTTGGTTCTTGAATATCATTTCCAAGAAACAATGCATCCATGGTGAATCTACGGTCTTGCAGGAGTTTTTTTCTAGAACATTTGTCTAAATGATGAGGGTGCTTACCAAAATGCTCATAAGGATGAAGATCAGAACACTGATATTTCACATGGGCAACACGATCACAATGTTAGCATCTAACAACCTGTATATGTTGTGCAATAGTAGCAAGTGAAGATTGATCATCCTTAAGGAATCATGTGTTGGAAAATTAGATGGGCTTGGAATATTCTCCAATATGAAAGGACATGTCATTTTCATATCATAGACCAATTTTATTCTTGTTTTTTCCAACTTCTTTTCCAAGGTCTGATGAAGTTCTTAGGAATTCTAGGTTGAACCTTCACATCTACATGCAAATCCACTCCTGAAATGACTCCATTATTATGATCAATCTTTGAATGTTGATGGGATTCAGGCTCAAACGTGGAGTTTTTTTTAACAAGAACCAATTTAGAATTACAACTCTTCTTTTGTAATTCATCTAGTCGTGGTTATGACTCAATCTCCAAAAATTCAATATTGTCTTAAGCATTTTGTAAACATATTTAAATGCTAAAGAGAGTTTTCTTCCTAGTTTGGACACTATTATGAACAATATACAACATTAGAGTGCTTAATAAATCTAACAAATAATTGATGCTCATCATTTTGTTCAACTTCCTATCCAAAAAAAGAACTTGCAATCAACTTTAGGTGTTCGGTTCAACTGAAAATGCACATGTTCACAATGTAATTCAACAATTAAAAGATGAATAGTAGTTGGTACAATATTGAAAATGTTGAGGTAGAATCAGAAAAGAGAAAGTACAAGCCCTTCAAACTGAGAATAAACACCCTTATACAAAGTCTAAATCTTTGTGAATATTTTCCATTGCTTTCACTATCATCAACCAATTGACCCATTTGAAGCCTTTTTCACATAGATCAAATAAGCCGGCCAATAAAATTATTAATACTTTACTTCACAAAAATGCTTCGAAAAAATGGTACTTTCATCTTGACACTAATTAAAAATTATTTTTGCCCATTAAATTTTAAGATTTTGGCCACTATTGAATTTATCTCATCTCATATATTTTGAGGAAGTGCTTTCTCTCACTATATGAACACTTCTTCATGAACTCATGTAAGTGCAAACCCAAAAGGTTATATTTTAAGGTTGAATTGCCTAAGATTAAGCTAGAAATAATATCTATTGTGCACCTATAAGAGTTATGTTTGAGATATTTATGACCACAAAATCGAGGTTGAAAGCATGCTAAAATGTATACTAGTGTCATAAATTTATGAAAAATGCCTTGGTTGAAGACATACTATATCCCTCTCAAAATACCATACCACTTTTGTTAACTGGACAATTTAAAGGAGCCACACAATAGTATTAAATATTGTACCTATGTTTTTCTCTTGTAGTTTTCCATCCACCATAAAGACTTACGATAATTTAGAAGAAATTGAATGTTTTGATCTTGCCCCTGTCTAGTGGAGTTTGAACTCCTGATTTTCAGGAGTTAATTTCCATCGTTGCTAGCTAAAGATAGGCCTACTTTCATATTGCATATTCCTTTTGGAATATAAAGGCAATCAAAATTTTCAAGGGTAGTGAATATAATATGTGCATTCCATGTGAAAATACAAAAAAAAATCAAGATCGTTGTAATTTAGGAAACTTTGAAGGACATGACCATTAACCTTCCTAGAACATATTCCAACATGTCATGGTGAGTGACAAAAACGATTTAATTCAATTCGCTAGCTTGATGAGTCGGATTCTCCCATATAGATGATAAGTCGAATGCCATTAGTGAAGCAAATATCTCATCTTATCGTTAATACTTGGGATCTAAATACTATTACTCTCACTTTTCCCATGCAAATTATTCCATATTAACAGTTTTGGACATTTTTTGGTAGAAACAACAACATAAATGACTCTTTACAACAACAATTATTTATAAACTCCATACCTTTTTTTATGGTCTTAAACCATCGAAATTATCTCCTATATTAACAAAATGGCTTACATAATTCGAACCCTAGCATCATAAACAACAAAACTAAGGAATTAATTGAAGTAAAAAACCTCAATCTCTTTCACATAAGGCCTAGCCGTCATTCAAAGCATAAAATCAGTTGACTCCCGACATACACAAGCTAGTAAGATCTTCAATAGTTAAGATAGGATCTTCACAAATTAGCGCTTGACTAATACTTGTTTTAATGCATAGGTCACAACCAATTTCGTTACACTGTCGACATGCCAAAACAACGAGTGTGGACATGCCAAAACAACGAGTGTGAAACAAACATGAATAGGAGCGCACAAGAAGGCCACAAAACTAGTCGCTCAACTATCGAAGGACACAAAACTCGTGGCTCAACTTAATCAATAGGGTGGATGAACCACCACTATGATACAATTGTTGGAATCACAATATTGAAAAATAACTTCAACTATATATTAAGAATGATGTAATTTTACATGTGTAAATTAGATTAATGAAACTGTTGGATTGAGTTTCCAGGTTTCTAAGATATGCATTAATTGTCCACTAGAGCCTTCACAGATTAGGTGGCTAACACTTTTTACTCTCCTGCGAACCAAAGAATATTGATGCAATTTGTGATTTTCTCCATGAAGTTGGCATACAAATATTTGCAAGGTTTCATACATGGAGTATGTATATAACAATTTTTATCAGTAAGATTGATTATATAATTTTTGCGGAATTCTAACTTTCATGAGTCTTGTTGAATTAATTTTAAACTAGTACAATATCTACGAAAGTTAATGCTTCAGATATTGTTAAATTTTTGGTCCACCTAATGTGTTATACAATCTCATTAGTGATCTTAAAAATGCATCACCCGTAGCTTGCTATCATCCTAAAACCGCACTAGTGATATGACCCTCGTACGCCTAGCACCGTTTATAGAGGCATTGGATAAGAAGATGTGCTAACTGATTTCCAATTGTTTCATAGAAAAATATGATTAAATTAATTGGCAACAAATAAGAAAATGATTTGATAATGTTACACTTTAGTAAACTGAAAAATATATTGTATGTTTGACTGAATTAATACAAATCTAGCAATTTAATCAATGTGTTATAGCAGCTTCGAGGAAAAGATAATAATACTCATATAAATGGCTCCAAGAGTTAGCTCAACTGGTCGAGTCCTCCCTTCTAAGTACTTTGACATCTGGGAGGCCACCGGATCAAATCTCCTTGATGCCCTTGGGGTTAGGCCTTGTGTGTAAGGTCGATGGTTAGATCCCTCGGGAGGGTCTGCCGAGATTTTCTCGTGGATGTAGCGGGTATATATGTGTGCAGGCATATTGGATTCGTGAACCACAACTTAAATAAATAATAATAATAATTAAAAAAAAAACTCATATAAAAAATAAAAAATAATAATAATAAAGAAATTTATTTCATAAAAACAAAATATTTTTGTTTTACTTAATTTTATATAAGCATAAATTTATAAAAAAATTGTGTTTTAGATTATAATGGATTTATGGGAGATGTGCAATTTCCTCACAACTCAATATATAATTGAAAAGTGACATGCAAGAATAATATTGATATTATATTCTTGTATAAAAGAAAAATGCTTAATGGTTAAGAGAAGGGCTTCTCCTTAACCATTAGGCCCACTCATTCCCTTAAACAGATTACATTATATTTCAGGATGATGTGGATTGCAAGGCTTGGTAAACGTGAATGAAATGAAAGGCTGTTAGCCTTTAGGCCATATGGATTTTATTAAATTTTATTTTATTTATATTAATGCATAAGAGGCCTAAAGTAAATATGGTATTTTTGAAATTAATTTTGGATTATTTTATTTTTTTAGTTCTTTTAAAATATGTAAGGATTACAAAGGAAAAGAAGGAAAATTTGAAGGATCTTCATTTATAATAAATTGGGTTATTGTTTTGCTACAAAATAACTTTTTTGTAATCATCAATCTTCATTCACCATACTCCTTTCTCAAATTTCTGATTTTTATCATCAAACATTGGATGAAATCAATAATAATTTCCTTCCGTGTCACCAAACAACTTGTAGTGCATTAGTGTTGTTGTCTAGGTTGATAAACATCCTCGTTTTCTCTTTATGCTTCCATTTTTGTTGTTATGATAGGGAATTACTCTTGTCCTTCTTCCTTTAAAATTATTTAGACATATAGCATACATATTGCTTCTCCTAACAAGATTCCACATGAAGCCCTTTCTTCCTAGAGGATTAACATATATATGAGTACTAATAATTGGAGGCATTATGAAATTTCTTCTTGCAAAAAAAAAACAAGGAATTCCATGCTTGATGCAAGATCGCTGGTTTTTATTTTCTTGTTTCCATATATATATGGATTACTTTCTTTGAAATATGGTGTAAGTCTAATACTCAATCTCTTTTTATCACCAACCTTCCACCATCTACCACAAGAAGGCGATGGTGCTAATGAGCTACCATTTTCATATTATTGATATTTATTCTAATAAATGTATTAAGATTGGATGTCTTTCTCCTTCATAAAAATGGGTCTTCATGGTCATTATTTTACCCTCTACCATAAAAAATTAAGACTTCATTATTCACAAATATCTAGGTACAATGGGGCTTAGGATGCCTTGATTTCTCTTTCTTAAATATTTTCCATTGTAGCCCGTCTCTCATAATAGTTTGGAACCAACACATCTAGTATTCTCTTCAAACTCACCAAAATTATATTGAGAAAATTCTAAGGAAGGTGAACTTGCAAGATTTGTTTTAATCATAGTGCTAGCTTAAGAAATTTCAATAGAAAGTGGTATTTCTTCATCAATATTTTCGAAATTTTCGTGGATATCTCTCAATGCCTCCTCCTTCTTTACCTATAATTGTTGCAATTGAGTCTTCACCTAAGTAAACCTAACCTCCTACTAGCTATCCATATAAATAAGTTTTTATCCCATGTATAAATGTAGACTCTATACCAGTCCCAATCTACCATCTCATAGTGAGAGAGTATTTGCATTCATCAAATTGCTTCTTTAGTAGTGGAAATTGTCTTGTCACATTTAATGAATGTTCCTCTCCATCTCTATCATCCTTTCATTAAATCTATGGACCTATTATTTCAATCACTACTTCCCTTCTTGAAGCTAAATGTTGATGGTTCTTAATTCTTCCATCTATTCTTTATTTTCTTTACCCATGATAGGTCTAGAAGCTTAACTTCAAAGTATTAACCATGGCAACATGGTCAAGGATTCAACTTCTTTAATACCTTATGATTTGTAAACGATGGAATTATATCCCAGTCACTCAACCAACACTAATGTTATGTGGAACTAAAATTTGATCTATGTTACCATATATATATATATATATATATATATATATATATATATATATATATATATATATATATTATTCCTTAGAATGACCCGTTCTTGGGTGTAATAAGGACTAATCAAGTTCCTAACAACATAGTAGCAAATAATCCAATAAGAATCAAGACACTAATATTCTCTCTCTAAGAACTTTGTATAGCCTAAATTAAAGAGTTAAAGACCAAATAACAATGTGACCTCATAATTCTTATACCTTTTTCAAGTTGTATAAGGTTTATCACCTTATTTTCAAAATTGATCTCTATTGATTCTTCACTCAATGCAATTATAACTAAAATTTCAAGGCTTATGTTTTTTCGTGCTTTCTCATTATGTTTCCAACTAAGTGACACACTCCAACTCTATATCTGTAAAGCTCCATCAAAGATTCAATTGATCAACTTAAATGTGTACTACAAAAATATAAGTATGTAATTGCTTATTCAAATTCTAATGGTGTATTTTTTGCATATCATTATTCAAATAAATATTCAAAGGCTTAATTCCTCTTACCATAATCTTAAAATTTAATGCAACTATTTTGTGCTAAAACACTCCAACAATCCAATTCTCATTATTAAGGAAACCCAACATTAAATTTCAAATTCCATTCAATTACATCTACTCACAACTAGCATTCTCTTAATTACAATTAATTAATTTGGATTCTTCACCATCCAAAACTACTTATGCCCAAAAGTCTTAACCCGAAACATTCTTTCAAACTCCATGGGTTGCTTAGCCTATCATACATTCCGTTTGATTGGAAAGGATGGATGTAACTTATTGTTTTTATAATGTGATGAAAAAAAAAAAATTCTTTTACCAACTAATTGTTAGAAAAAAATTAAATCTCAACTACTTAAAAAAAAAAAAAAACTTTCTCACAGAATTTGATTCTCCTGAAATCATGCACACTCAAATGTGATTGCAATACGACATTGAAGCATTACAAGATATCTGCATCCATGTATGGTCCCTTAATCTTTAGGTGTTATGGAATATGAGTTGTAAGAAGGTGTATAGTCCTTTCAATATTTGTATTACTATATTTAAATTTTTATCGATGTGCATAGCCTCTAAACTTATTTTCATTAATAAATGCTCACAGAGTTTGATTCTCCTAAAATCATGCACACTCAAATGTGATTGGAATACGACATTGAAGCATTACAAGATATCTGCATCCATGTATGGTCCCTTAATCTTTAGGTGTGATGGAATATGAGTTGTAGGAAGGTGTATAGTCCTTTCAATATGTGTATTACTATATTTAAATTTTTACCGATTTGCATAGCCTCAACAATCAGTAGTTTACTGTCTTTTAATAAATAGGGTTAGGAATTTACCAAATTAATTGCAACAAACAATTCAAGTTAGTCCTATTCTCATACTCATATTTGAGTGGCTGTCATCGCATTGTTGTTTACATTCAGATGTCTCATTCATCTGTTAATTATATTGAGAGATTGAGTGGAAACAACTATAGACTTAGCTTCGATAGTTGGTTCCGTTCAAAGATCAAATAGTTTTCTAAAATGATAAAAGAACATACGGCCTCAGAAAATTGCAGATGAGTCGCTGGCATTCTCGAGTTGAGTTTCCAAACATTCAACTTGGCAAATATCTGATTCACTAAAGGTTTAAACATTAAATTATGATAAAATTTCCACTAATCAAAATGATGTGATAAAGCCTACGACACCATCAACCATTGGAATACTTTTTTTCAGCACTACAATAAACCAAATGTAAACATTTCATCATCACGTAAAAGCTGGTATATAGTAGAGAAATTGGAAGCATCAGGAAATTGATGCTAAAGCCCTAGTAATGGAGGACGGTAACATTGTATTCAACGACTGCGTTGCCAGTCTTTAGATGGAAGGAATGAGTGCGAGCAAGAACGTAGCCTCGTCCCAATCGAAACAACCCACTACCTCCCACGATGGGCATTTCTCTCACTTTATCAAAAACAGCATTCTTCCCCACCATGGACAGGGTGCTGCCATTGTACTCTCCACTCTGAAACACAAACATGGAGGCCATGAGCAGATGGACATTCTGTTGTCAGGAGGAAACGTAAATACCCTGCGCTCTGCCCACCATTTTGGAGGTCACCTCCGGCCCTTCGGTAAGCCAGTCGTCCATAACCCTCACAAGCCAAACTGAGTAAAGTATGAATCCGTGGTGGTAGCGGAGGCCACTTCCACAGCTGTCGCGTTTTTACCCGACACTATGTCGTGAAAGAAGAAATGAAGCTGCTTTATCTTCTCCTGTCCTAATTTCGTTGTTGTCTCTGCCTCCGTTATGTGCACGCAAAACATCGAAAACAACAATAGAGCAGCCACTGTAATACTAGCTGCCGAATACCCCTCCTTGGCCATCCGTCAAAACAGAGTACCTCAATGCAGAGAAGCAGAGAAGAAACGTGTGGTGATGAAAGTTGAGATCCACTTTTATAGTGTGGACGCCCGCTAAAGACGCGTTTACTTAATTAGCCTTAACGTTTCTTCTCTTTTTTGGTCTAGGTACCAATGTCCTGTGTAACGGTGTGAGCCTTAAAATCCTACCGCACTATCACCTGAACCGATTGATTTTTACTGCGCGTGCTAGAGTGCCAATTATATGCCAGACTGTCTTCATCTATCCACTGAGAAAAGTCCTCCCATGGTCATTTTGATTATAGAATATGGGATTGTTTTGCCCAACAATTAGAAACTTCTATCAGCAAAGCCAGTAAATATCCACCCTAACATTGGATTATTGGTTCAAGAATTACAATTTCTTATTCAGAAATATCCACCAGTATACCTACTCCATGCAGAAATATATAAAAATATGTAATGGGTCAACTGAACTTTACAATGGCTCTTCAGTGCATGGACTCTCTCTGCATCATAGTGACTGAGGTGAATGATATTTTTGGACATTTCGAGGTGCCGTTGTGCTCTAATGTTCAGTGATATTTGACGACACTTGTATGCAATCCCCTTGGGATTAGACTTGAAGATTCGCACCGAGATAGAATCAACCCACTAAATGCCATTCTATCTTAACGAGATATTCCCATACTTGTATGCAATCCCCTTGTGATTAGACCTGATGATTCGCGCTGCGATACAACCAACCCACTAAATGCCATTCTATCTTAACAAGATATTCGCAGACAACGGGTTACGTAATGCAACGAGAAGTAGCACACGCACAAATGGAGTGGCTAGGAATGTAAACGTGTAATTCCAACGAGAGCACTCACTCATTATAATTTTATGTAAGGTAATTAATAGTAAAAAAATTTAAGTATTTAAAAAATATTTAAATAAGTTATTTGAAGATTTATGTTAATTAATTTATATTCATATGCATTAAAAAAAAATGTTAAAAGAAAATATTTGAATGTGATATACAATATAATATTCATTATGGTTTATCAATAAAATATTTTAATATAAATTAATATTGAAATATACTTAAAAACATATTAATAATAATAAAACCATTTTAATTTGTAGTCAAATTGAATGTACATGTTATGCAAAATATTTTAATGTCAATTCTGTATATATTATACATTGTTTAAAAAAATATTTTTTTATGATTAAAAAATTTAAAGTAACCTCAATATTTTAAGGTTTAACCCTCCATATATATTAAAATATAAAATTTAAACAACCAAATATTACACATTGTATTTTTAATGTAAAGTCATTTATATGTAAAAAAAAAATAATTCCTCTCCACTTATATTAAATTTGTACTTAAAATACATCTATATTAATTTAAGAGTGAGAGCATCCGAAATCATTTAAAGTGGATAACTGTCCATGTGATCGTATTTTCTCACATTACAACGAAAGTACACATAATTACAACACATATTAATTACAAAATAATTACACCATAAATTAATTTAATTTATATTTAATTTAGATTATTTTATATATTGCTATATATATTTTATAATAAAAATTCAATGTCGTATCAAAGCAAATACAAGTAGAAATAGGACGGCGTGTTTCGTTAGCAAGTTAACTATATAATATTATATGTATTTAGAGAAAAAAAATACCTAAAACAACTTTATTAGCAATTACATACTAGCCACTGTTACATCATAATAAATCCATACTTAGAACACGCCATCGTCATTTAAAAATCACATTAAATTAATATTACTACTATTAAATCAATATTAACGAAAATTTATTGTAATTTAAAATAGTAATAATGAATCAAAACTTTAATTTATTCATATTATTAATTATGTGAAGAAGCATCGAAAACATTGTGATGATCCAAATAATATGCACATAAAAAAGAAAAAGGCGATAAAAATATATTTTACTTGTGTATTTGTCATAAAAATTATATACATTTCTTTCTTATTTTTTCCAAAACTTTTATAGGTTTAATTTTTTGGGAAATTTTATTGAAATTATAATTTTTTATTTCTTTACCATATAAAAATAATTTAATAAGTTTTAATATTTTCTGTTTATTAGATTATGTGAATTGTGAGATGATTGGTTACTACTTCGAAGCATTTAAATTGTCAAAATCACTGAGGGAAAGTGTCTTAAAAAAAAATTATAAATAGGTCAAAAACTAATGTAAATATATAAATTAAATGGTTAATAAACATGGATACACATCAATCCATAATAAATATCAAAACACTTCATCATACATTCCAAATTGTTAAAATTAAAAAAATTAAGTATATTATTATTACTCGTGAGAAATAGAATTAATATATAAGTTAAGCATATATAAATTTTAGAAAAAACACGTAACAAGATTTTTAGCCATAGAGATTCACTGCAATTCTATCATGGATACTTTAATTTATAAATAGGTTTTATTACAATATTACAATACCATGGGCTAGTACCATGGTTCATAAATACCACATGCCCCAGAAAACCGTAACTTATGTTGTGATATTTTATAATTAATGAATTTAATTAAAAAGACAAAAAGGCATAATAATTTTGAAAGTAAATTACCAAAAATATTTTAGAGACTATTTTGAAAGTTAAATCCTAGCATCCACATAATAATTATTCATAATTAAATTAAAATGATATAAATCTTATTTCGAAATAAACATACCTAAACTTAAATATTAATATTTAATATCTACAATTTTACTCACATAAACTAAGTCTTATTAAATATTAAAATATTTTTAAATTATATATAAATTTTTTTGGTGATAGTGACATATAAACACATCAAAAAAACATGTTTATATATATGATTATCACCAACAAATTTTATATAAATTTTATATACATTTTATAGATCACATAAACCAAATTTCAAATATCTTTTAATTATTAAATGATATATTATAATTATACATATATTTATTTTTAAATTAAGTTTAAATTATATTTATATATAAATATATATTATAATCCTTTAAACAAATATTTGTGGATAATATTTTAATTTAATATATGTTACATATTTTAATATTAGTAAAATTAATCATTATATATGTGCTTTCGAGCCCGCGGGAGAGTTCAGAGTATATGTTTCAATGTCAACCATTTTTATTATAAATGCGGACAATGTTTCTTGGGTTTTTTTTACCTAATTCCTAGAAGTTTAATAGTTTAAGCATATTTTATTAGGATTTTTTTAGTTTAATAAGCATATTTGATGAGGATTTTCTTTTTTATCAAATTACATGTTGTTTAGAAAACCTAAGTTTTCGTATTAAAGTTTTAATAAGTATTCATTATTAATATTGATTATGGTTAGGCTGATTGCATGGTATGTTATTTTATCTATGATTTACAATAAAGGAGATTTATATTTATATAAAATATATATTTATTTTTTATGTTAAATTTATAATAAGTTATTGATTTTTTATCATTTTGAAATTGTTTGGTTCATAATATTTGGTATTAAAGCTATTTCTTAGTATTGTGTTTCTTTACTCAAAACATTATGAAATTTTCATTGGAATTTTTTTAGGAAGTTTTAGAGAAAGAAATTTGGAAAAGAGTGCCCAGAAATATCAAGATAGGTGATCAAAATTTCAGATTTTATTTTTTTATATTTTTGGAGATATAATTTTAAGAAAAATTAGGTTTATGACTTATCATAAAATCCATTTTAAGAATCATTTTAAAAATTTATTATAATTATTTTTTCGTGAAGTTTCAATTGGTGATTTTTTTGCACAATGACGAGAAGTGTCATCACTTGTCCAGTTAAAATATTAGATTTTGATTTGATGCATATTTAAAGATATACTCTTCAAAAAATAGAGTTTGTCACTGATTCTAAAATCAAATTAAAAAAATTATCTGAGAAATTTCCCTATAACATTGTTTTAGTGATGTTTCAAACTCTAAAATTTTCAAAATATTGAGATCGAAAATAAGTGACATGTGAATTTATTTTTTATATTTTGACTCATCATATATATATATTGGAATTTTTGGTTTCTGAGTAATCAATTTCGAGTGATATTAAGCGTTTTTTCTAGGTTTAACAGTTTCATTTAAAAGAAAAAATTAGAAATGTGTTTAAATTTCTCTAAATAACATATTGATTTATCATTTAATGAATAATATTTCTATCAGAGAAGAATAAATGTGAGAACTACATTGTTTCACCTAGTTGGAACTCCTATAATTCTTATTGGTGCACCTTTGAGTAGTACGGCATAGAATTTTTGTTTCACGTAAGATTGGGTACATACGAATTTCTATATGTATCTATGAAACCAAGTTTACATAGGTCAATTAGTATTTTTGTTGTTATACAACACCGAGAATGTAACACCCTACGAGGACCCCTATTTGTAGTGTATATATCAAATTTAGTTTTGTGAAATAAAAAATATTTTGAGGCTTTTATAACCATGTGGATATGCATTCAGGATAATGTGATTATGTATATATGTTTTTGAGCTAGAGTTTCTATGTGACTTTAATACAGTGAACCCATGTGCGAAAAGGCTAGTGACCCTAGCTATGTAAATACGTTATTAGAATAATATTCGTAAAAACACTTTTTTCTCACGGACAAAACCAAACAAGATAGATGAATGTCAAGGACTCCATGAATGGGAAACGTTTTTTTAAGGAAGAGTTATGGTAATATTAGGGACCTAAACCATTATTAGAATGATTCTAAAGTAAAAAATTCACATGGTTTTATCTAAGTCCCCTAAATGACTTTCTTTAGTGCCACTTTTCATCCTTGGCATGCGTGCATAAAAGTGAGAGATTTAGTTTTATTGCATGTTGGCTTGTATTAGAGTGATGTAAGCCATTTTATTTATGGTATCAACGACATATCAGCCAAAATTAGAGATAAAATATTGGAAAATAGATCAGCATAGGTTGTAATGCACCATATCCATGATAGGTTGTGGTCTCATAGTGAAGATTCCAATGCTCACAGTCTATGGGCTTAAAATTATCTTATATAAGAAAACATATAGTTGCAATAATCTATTTAATAAAATTTATCAAGGAAAGAATTTGGGGAAAAAATGAATTTAGATATGTTAGGGTGGATAATGATCAAGGAATTTTAAAAATCACCAATAGTGAAACTATACAAGTATGAATTATTAAATTTTTCACCAAAATTAATACTAATTTGCCAAATTAAAAAGTTTCATAATCATTCATGGAAGAGAGTTCAATGAAATTTCCAAGGATAGGGAAAATTTGGAGCTTAAATGGCTCAAAAATGTTAGCTCGATTGGCAATGGTGTCAAATCGATATTCAAAAATCAGATTTGGTGAAGAGAAGCCATGAAGTTCATGAATAAAGAGTTTTACAAAATAAGTTTTATTAAAATAATATGAATAAAATGGGAAATTTGTGAAACTTAAAAAAAAATGTCATACTCTGACATCTGTGATGATGTTGGGATTCTAGGTGGTAGTAAAGTGAATAAATGAAAAAGTGTCTGTAGAAATTACACCAATGGATTCAATACGATCATGCAATGTACTAAAACAATATACTGAATCCTTCGACAATATTTGCAGAATATAAATCACGATCGATCAATCACATCCAAGTAAGAGAAAGAAGTAAATCAATCGCACAACCAAAGATTTTTCTGGGGAAAGAAACTGCTCAAAACCCCTCTATCTTTATTGTATAATCAACCAAGGAATGATTATCTTTATAAAACCCCTCAAAACCCCTCTATATTTATAATTCCAACCTTCCTTGACTGCGCAATCCATCATGGGCTTCCCATGGCTTTATAATTGCACATGAGTAGTTCACTAATAATAAAACTGATAGTTTACTTGCTTTTAACCTTTGTCTCAACTGGGTCGCCATCACAATTGACATGCATGCAACTATGAATAGTGAATCATCAGTTACTTGGTAGATCACTACTTGTTAATTAAATCTATTTTAATTCACTTCATCTTCCACTAGCTCATCAATCTTTTGAGGCTTAAATCTAAATTATTGACCTAATTAAGTCTATCACACCTAGTTAACTATTACAAGTTCTTATGAGATAAGATTACAATTTATTTTCCAATTTATTTAAAAATTGGACGCTCACATTAGCACTAATGTGTCACTGAATTCCTCATTCATGTGTGACCTGGAATCTCACACTATTATGTGGTGCATTTTCTTGTTCAATTTCAACACTCCCTGTCAACAAGAAACAGATTATATGTTACCCCGATCCTGCCTCCGTGGTATTCGAATTTTCTCTTTGTAAGTGCCTTCGTCAAGATATCTACATTTTGATCCTTCGTGGGAATGTAATGAAAAAACATAATGCACCTCTGAACACAATCTTTGAGCTGGTGCTACCAGATGTCAATATTCTTGGACCTATCATGGAATACTAGATTAACCGAGACATTTATGCAACTCTGGTTATCAGAATGTATCACTGTCATATCCATATGATGACCAAACAAAACAAAAAGTATCTTCCTCATCTAGGTGGCCTCGTGTGCAGCCTAACTAGTTGCCATGTACTCTGCCTTAGCTAAATTTAGTGCAACTGATCTATGCTTCCTGTTGTACTAAGAAACTATTTTTGATCCTATGTTGAAGATGCCCCCTAATGTTTTCTTCCTGTTTGATGAACTACCTGCCCAATTTGCATCGGTGAAGCCTTGAAGCTTCCCTCCTTCTATTCATTTCTCCCATAATCCATACTTTTTCGTGCCCCTAAGATCTCTCAACACATGCTTCCCTACCTTCCAAACGATCTTCGTAGGCCTAACCATAGCTTGACTAAGCTAGTTAACTGTGTAGCATATGTCTCGTCGTGTGTTCACCAAATACATAAGTAAACCCACAAGCTGCATGTAAATAGTAGCATCCACTACCTCACTTGAACTAGCATCCTCCTTCCTCCAGTTTCCCACAAGAGGATTCTCCATGGGTTTGTTGCCCTCCATGTGGAACTTCCTTAGCATCTCCTTGGCATACTTGCCCTGAGATACAAATAGCTCCACATCTCATTTCCGTATATCCAAGCCAAGGAAATAATGCAAGAGCCCCATGTCCTTCATCTAAAACTCTCTTGCAAGATCCTCTTTGCAAGAAGTTATGAGTTTCTCATCACCTGTAAGAATAACATCATCAACATAAAGTACAATAATTAAAACCTTACCATCAACCACAATATGATATAGGTTCGCATCCACTTCACTCTTTGTGAAGCCCAACCTAGTGAAATAGTTTTCTATCCTAATGTACCAAGCACGAGGTGCTTGCTTCAACCCATATAGTGCTCTCTTGAGTCTGTACACATGCGAATCCCTATCAATGGTCTGAAAACCTTCTAGCTACTCAATGTACAATTCTTCTTCAATAACTCCATTGAGAAAGTTTCTCTTTACATCCATACGATGTATCTTCCACCCCATTTGTGCTAAGAAAGAAAGGATAAATCTAATCAATGAGTACCTTGCAATCAGTGCAAAAGTCTCCTCATAGTAGATCCCCTCTACCTCTGAGAATCCTCGGGCCATAAATCTAGCCTTGTATTTTTCCACACTCCGATCTAATGCTTGCTTCACATTGTAGATCCACCTAGATCCAACCATTGATTTCCCCACTGGTCTTGGGACCACTTCCCATGCACCGTTTTTTATAATGGAGTCATATTTCTCAACCATGGCATCAACCTATGTTTGTTGTTGCACTGCTTCCTCAAAAGAGGAAGGTTTTGTCACAATATATTCTCTCATAAGATCCATGTATCCGTTATACATGTTTGGGGACCTTCTCTATCTAAGCTATGATGTACGTGCACCTACATGCTCTCTCGCATCTAGCATCAATCTATCAACCTCTCTGGTGCACTTCCTACTATTTCTGGTGGATGGCTCTGCATGAGTGATTTATACCACTCCGTGATCCTCTGCTTGTGGTTGCTCCACATCCTTAGGCTCATCCTTTTTAACTAAGACTTCCTCATCTGCATGCAATTCAAGCTCCCTCTCGAGGGACAATCAAATGGCTTTCCCCTCATCAAATTTAACATCTCTCCTGAAAAATATCATCCTGTTAGACGACTAATATATCCGACAGTTGTGGGTACTATTAGTGTACCCCATAAATATCCCAACCTATTTTGTTGGTTCTAGATTCTTCTTGCCATCTTTGGTCACATGGCAATAGAGAGATGAGCCAAAAAGTTTAAAATATGAAACATCTGGTTTCTTACCTCAAAAATCCTCCTCTGGTGTACTCATGCCAAGTATCCAATCTGGACTACATTTCCACACAAATATTATTGTATTGCATGGCTCTAACCACAGATGCAATGGTCTACCTTGATCATGTAACATATCTTGTGTTACTCACATAATTTTTCTATTCTTTCTTTATGCAACCCCATTTTGTTGTGGGTTATGAGGTGCAATCAATTCTCTCCTAATTCCTTCTTTGGCACCAAATTTCTTTAATTCATTAGAGATATACTCACCACCATTGTCAATCCTTAGAGCCTTCAACTTTTTCCTTGTATCTTTCTCTACCAGTGCTTTGAACTCACAAAACTTGTAGAACGTCTGATATTTCTTATACATAAATAAGATCCAACACTTTCTAGAAAAATCATCAACAAAAATCACATAGTACATATTCTTTGTTGTGGAAGCTATAGATAATGGTCCACACACATCTGAGTGAACTCTCTCAACGATTCCCACTGCTCGTTTTCCCTGTCATGAAAAATTGCTTTAGTATACTTCTTGATGGTACATCCCTTGCATGTGTCTATCTACGCAAGAGTACCCTTTGGAAGACCTGTAGAAATCCTCTACATGATCCTCAACGCATTGTGGTGTAGATGACCCAATCTCCTGTGCCATAACTTACCTGTATCCCAACTCACCACTTCCCTTGCTTTACTGCTCAATGTTGTGCAACCATCTACATCAAGTTTGCAGAGGTTCTTCACATGAACCCCAATCTTCTTTACCTATCTTGTGGCTTTGTGACGAAGGAACACCTTTCCTCCATTGAAAACCACATCATATCCAAGATCCTCTGACATCGCAACTAAAACTAAATTATTTTTCAATCCTGGTATGTGCACGACATATTTTAATATGAAAGGTTTACCCAACTGTTTCTAGAAACTAAACGTACCAATCCTTGTAGCGTTATACCTCCCATCATCACCCATCTCAATATGCATCTGAATATCTTTCTCCTCCAAGCTACTAAAGAGTTCTTTGTTTCCCATCATGTGGAAATATGCTCCAATATCCAAGTACCACATAGATCCCATCATAGTTGATGCCATGCATGCGATGAGAGAGAAGTCCAACCCAAATTGTGAGGCCAAAGCTTCACCCGCTGTACCTCCCACAGCCTTCTTTTTGTTCTTCTTCTTTTGTGGACAATTTGTGGCATAGTGTCCATGATCATGACAGTGAAAACATTTCACTTTTGGCGTGTCACGCTTCTTGCTTCTTTGTCGGTCTCAGATTTTGAATAGGAATTCTTCCCCTTCCCCTTCTTTTCTTTACCAGCCAAGGCACAATTTTCCTCATCATCATTCTTGAATGAGGACCCATCCATGGTATTTTGCCAAAACTCTTGTTCTACTAAATCTGACCATAATTTCTACCAATCTGGTAACTTCTCCCTCCCATTCACATATTATTGGTAGCTATGCCAGCTCTTGGGAAGGCCTAGAAGTGTTATGCTCACCAAGTCATCATTAGCTACAGTAATCCCAACACTTCCAAGCTAACCTCAACATTGAGTGAACTTGGTCAAGTATTTTTGGATTGTGCTGCCTTTCTCCATTTTGATTTTCCTGAGCTTGTCCTTGAGTGCCAATTTTTTGTGGTCATTGCTGCTTTGAAACAGATCTTTCAAGGCCTTCCACAAAGCATATGGAGTTGCCTTTCCATGGATAATTGAGACAATATGATCTCAAACTCCCTCTAAAAATATCCCCCTCGCCTTTTCTACCTTATTCTGCCATGCATCAAGAAGTTGGGCATCTATTGTTGTGGGCTTGGGAATATCATTTTCTATTAAATACTTCAATCCGTTGTCCTCCAACACTGCCTCCATCCTGTCCTTTCATGAAATATAGTTTGAGCTACCCTCGAGTGCATATTTGATTCTCAAGCCATTGAAAGACATCTTGATCCACCTCTATCTCCAAAGAAAGTATCTGCAAATTTGAATATTGTTCAACACAAACTCAATTTCATCTCCACTATTTTGATTCATGGAACTCTAATACCATGTTTAAATTACACCAATGGATTCAACCCTATAATGCAATGTACTAAAACAAGATACTAAATCCCTCTACAATATTTGCATAATATAAATCATGATCGCTCAATCACATGCAAGTAAGAGAAATAAGAAAATAAATCGCACAACAGAAGATTGTCCTGGGGAAAGAAACTTCTCAAAACCCCTCTATATTTATTGTATAATAAATCAAGCAATCATGAAACAATATAATGCATGTGTTCTCACCACAATCTCATACACTCTACCAATTGTCTCACACTGATCTAGGCAAAATTGGACCAATACATAGCCAATTTCTTGCCCACCTTCAACCTTCCTTGCTTACGAAATCCCTAGGAAAAATAATTCCTATTAAATAGGAATTCCAAACTTCCTTGACATCGCAATCCATCATGGGCTTCAAGTGGCCTTATAACTACACCTAGGTAGTTCGCTAACAATAAAATTGATAGTTTACTTTCCTTTAACCTTTGTCTCAACTGGGTCATCATCAGAATTGACATCCATGAATCTATTAATAGTGAATCATCACGTACTTGGTTGATCACTGATGTAGGAATAAACAACACATGATTTCTACCAATCAATTCATTGTAGTAAAATGTATAATTTTATTAATGCCAAGTTTATACTTGAATTTGGTTGCCTTGTTCTTTATTCACCCTTTAATGGCAATGTCAAATTAATTTTCCAAATCCCAAAATGGACTTTGGGCACACATTTTCTGAGTTCAAATGGCATGAAGCTCCATACTTCTTGTGCTTTTACTACTACAATGTTGACTTCCCACCACCATGAAATATAATTGTCTAACATATATGCCTCAATCAAATTGCATTAGCAGCTTAAATATTTACAAACTCAAATCTGTCCAAGAATAGTCACCCACCAAACACCTTGAATTCATACTCAAATATTTCAACGCAGCCATGCCTACAACGTAGCCAACAGCGTGTGGATCAATTAAAATTCGATTTAAAGTTTGTGGATCATACCAATGAAAACACAGTCATAAAAACACACTTCTGTCTGCGCATATATATAACTTCACGGTTTTATAAAATTATTTCACAACACTCCCACGCTAATATAAAATAGATTTGTTTGAATATACAAGGCAAACCCAAGCGGTTGATTTGTTGACTGTACAGCAATCAAAATGAGAGCTATTTGGAAATTCGCATTTATTTTCTCTGGCATCAACTCTTACAATCAGACTTAGCAAGAAATCGATCTCAACTTGGAAATATGTGTTACCTACAAGCACCCTAACTCTAGCAATTTGTGCCACCACTTTAACGTTTTTCTTAACACCCTTCAACGCAAATTAACCTTGCCAACACAAGCTTTGCAATAAAACACAGCTATAGATTTTCATAGTGAACGTGTGAACCACACTCACGCAGAGTTTTTCTCATGCAGTGCGCTCCTTCAAGTTACTACGGACCGTGGACTTACGCCCTGTATCTAAAACAAAGCCACAATTTTCAATCCAACGTTGTCACAATTCTTTTCCTGTGCCTTATACCTGTAATATGTCAAACACATATACAATATACACAGAAATCCAATTTTATACAGAAAATAAATGAACAAGCTAAAATTCCAATTGACAGAATATTGCATGGGCGAATAGGCATTAGCTGCCCCTCTGCAATTTTAATATATCATTCAGATTCTCTCACATACACACACACATTCCTTCACACCTCCAGCTTCTCTAATTTATACAATTATGAGAAACTATTCTTCTCAGAATAGATTTTCTTCTAGAGTTTCTCAACAAACTAATACCTCCATATTATTTAGCATTTATCCCTATTTTGGTTCTATTCCACGAAGGGAAAGAAACCAACTCTATTATTATTCCATATTTAATTAAATATAAAACAAACTAACAATTCTCCTAAAATAAATAACAAATTTAATAAAATATATTATTTAAACTATTTCTAAGTCTAATTTATTTTTAACTAGCCACAACATGTGACCAAGATGTCACATTGCTGGCTAGGTGCTTGATGCTCCTGCATCAGACTCCCGAGGAAGAAAAACTGATCTTGTAGTAATTTGGAGTTGATCCCCAATCTCTGTAGCTCTGTTGGCGTCTTCTACTGGTTTCTCTTTCCACTTGATCCAATACTGATAATGATTCTGACTCCTGGTTTTCTTTAGCACTCTCTTTTTCCTTTTTCCTACTTTGGGCTTTCGTCTGTTATGGCGTCTCTTTGTGGTCCTTCTTCTGGCTTTTAGTATAGGTACCATTCTGCAATACACGACTAAGTCACCTACTTGGAATTCCTTTTTCCGCCTCTTCATATCTGCTCGCTGCTTGTCTTTTCTACTGCATTCCTGCCATCTGCTTTTGACATCTCCCTCAAATATGCTTCTAGGAGTTAGCCAATTCAGAACTACTTGGATTTTCTTCGGATCCAATTTCAACTCTTCTTTAGAGACTGCATATTCCTCCAAACCTTCATTCATCAACCTGATGGTGATTTTATATAAGGCTTGAGAATCTGTACTCATGCGCATTTCAACTTCTTTCTTCAGACTGAGTACTGTTGGCACAGCACATGGATTAAGGCTTCCACTGATTAGCCATTTATCCATCAACTCTCCCACTTGTCTTCCAGCTTCGGCATTTTCCTGCATTACCCTGTAGGCTACTTTATTTGACAAACTAACTCCATGTATTAGATCAATATGGTGATTAATACTCCTAATGCGTAACAACTCATCCACAACAATATCAGCACAATCATTCAATAAATTCTGAATTTCTTCAGGTAAATATTATGAATTTGTAGAAGTTAAAATTACCTTGGGTTTTCCAACATTAGAAAAATGCATCTCCTCACCCTTCTCATCTTCCTGCAACAGGATCTTCTTATTCATCAACATAACGTTGTTTCCAAGTGCTTCTTTATTAGCTTCAGCTTTTAACGGCAGTAGTGTATGCTTATTCCCATATTTCTCCAAAGTATAAGTATTTCTTCTGCCATCATGTATGGCATTTCGATCAAACTGCCAAGGCCTCCCTAGCAATATGTGACATACATTCATCGACATTATATCACATAAAATGACATCCTTATAAGTACCAATCTGAAATTCAACTTGACATTGTTCAGTTACAAAAATTTGATGGCCTTTCTGAAGCCACGATACTTTATAAGAAGTGGGGTGTACTATTCTCTCCAACTTCAACCTATCCACCATCTCTGTAGAAACAAGGTTGCCAGTACTACCGCTATCAATTACCAATTTGCAACACTTACCCTTGGACTTACATACAGTTCTGAATAAAGTCTTTCTTTGAATTATTTCTTTGGCTTCCTTAGCTTCTTCCAGTAATACCCTCTTCAGTAACAGGGACTCTCCGGCTTCTGGTGGTTCCTATTTAGCTTTAGGTTGAGGAATCTCCTCCTTGGCTTCAACAGCATTCACGTTGCACTGGTTTGCTGATTTCTGATGAGGGCAATCCCATTGCATATGTCCCCATTCACCACATATGTAACACCGTACATCTCTTCCTTGCCCTCTTCCTCTGGGCATGAATCTTCCGTGGCCAAAATCTCCTCTTTGTGGTGCTCTAGTGCTTGCACTCCCTGCCTCATTCTGAAAGTGTTGAATTTTGGATTCAAATGTCCCTCCTTCTTTTGTTGGATTCTTACCTTTATTCCTCTAGTTTTGTTTGCGCAATAGTTTTTCCTCTGCCCTCAAAACTGCTTCATAGGCATCTTCAATCGATGTCAAATTCAATAAGCTGATCTCATCCTATATTTCATACCTCAAACCATTTATATATCTAGCTACCTTTTCTAGATCATCTTCAACATGGCCAGATCTAATACTCATCTTATAAAATTATTCAGTATATTCCTTGATTGTCATCCCTTTCTGCTTTAAGTTCTGCAATTTTCTAAACAAATTAATTGATAATCCTTCGGCAAAAATTTATCTTTCAGCTTACTTACCATTCTATCCCATTGGTTGATTTTGGGCTTCCCTTTTCGCTCCCTTGATAGCTGCAATTCATCCCACCATAAGGCTGCATGTCCTTTCAATCTCGTGGCTGCAAACTTTACTTTCTTCTTGTCATCGACCTCTTCATAGTCGAAGTACTTATCTAATGAATTGATCCAGTCCATTAGCACCTCCACACTAAGACTTCCGTCATAATAAGGCACGTCTATTCTTGGTCGATTACTGGCTTTGACTAGCATCTTCATGACCTTAGCTGAGTCATTCTCTTCCTCCACTTCTTCGTCAGTAGTCTCTTCTTCATCGACACTGTTGACTGCACCATCCGCTGCTCTCCATTGAGTAGTTTCCATGGTAGCCATTCTCATGCGTAAATTCCGGATCTCATCCAGAAAAAGCACATTTGCTGTAAGTCTCCCTCAACCTATCCCAACTCCTCTTTTGGGCGGCATTTCTGCAATACTTCAAAACAGCTTAACAAGCTCTGATACCAAAAATGACGTAGGAATAAACAACACACGATTCCTACCAATCAATTCATTGTAGTAAAATGTATAATTTTACTAATGCCAAGTTTATACTTGAATTTGGTTGCCTTGTTCTTTATTCACCCTTTAATTGTAATGTCAAATTAATTTTCCAAATCCCAAAATGGACTTTGGGCACACATTTTCTGAGTTCAAATGGCATGAAGCTCCATACTTCTTGTGCTTTTACTACTACAATGCTAACTTCCCACCACCATGAAATATAATTGGCTAACATATATGCCTAAATCAAATTGTATTAGTAGCTTAAATATTTACAAACTCAAATCTGTCCAAGAATAGTCACCCACCAAACACCTTGAATTCATACTCAAATATTTCAACGCAGCCATGCCCACAACGCAGCCAACAATGTGTGGATCAATTCAAATTCGATTTAAAGTTTGTGGAGCGTACCAATGAAAACACATTCATAAAAACACACTTCTGTCTGCGCATATATATAACTTCAAGGTTTTATAAAATTATTTCACAACACTCCCATGCTAATATAAAATAGATTTGTTTGAATATACAAGGAAAACCCAAGTCGTTGATTTGTTGACTGTACAGCAATCAAAAAGAGAGCTATTTGGAAATTTGCATCTATTTTCTCTGGCATCGACTCTTACAATCAGACTTAGCAAGCAATCGATCTCAACTTGGAAATATGTGTTACCTACAAGCACACTGACTCTGGAAATTTGTGCCACCACTTTAACGATGTTCTTAACGCCCTCCAATGCATATTAACCTTGCCAACACAGGCTTTGCAATAAAATACAGCTGTAGATTTTCATAGTGAACATGGGAACCACACTCACGTAGATTTTTTCTCATGCAGTGCGCTCCTTCAAGTTACTACGGACCGTGGATTTACGCCTTGTATCTACAACAAAGCCACGATTTTCAATCCAACGCTGTCACAATTATTTTCCTGTGCCTTCTACCTGTAATATGTCAAACACATATACAATACACACAGAAATCCAATTTTATACAGAAAATAAATGAACAAGCTAAAATTCCAATTGACATAATATTACATGGGCGAATAGGCATTAGCTGCCCCTCTGCAATTTTAATATATCATTCAAATTCTCTCACATACACACACACATTCCTTCACACCTCCAGCTTCTCTAATTTATACAATTATGAGAAACTATTCTTCTCAGAATAGATTTCTTCTAGAGTTTCTCAACAAACTAATACCTCCCTATTATTTAGCATTTATCCCTATTTTGGTTCTATTCCATGTAGGGAAAGAAACCAACTCTATTATTATGCCATATTTAATTAAATATAAAACAAACTAACAATTCTCCTAAAATAAATAACAAATTTAATAAAATATATTATTTAAACTATTTCTAAGTATAATTTATTTTTAACTAGCCACAACATGTGACCAAGATGTCACATTGCTAGCTAGGTGCTTGATGCTCCTGCATCAATCACTACTTGTGAATTAAATATATTTTAACTCACTTGATCTTCTACTAGCTCATCAATCAGTTAGAACTAGTTAAACTGATTTTAACTCAATTAATTTGAGTGAACTGACTGCACTCACAACACATTAGTGCTACAATTGCAAATGGACCATGTAAATAATAGAATCACTCTACATGCCTATCATTTGACCCTCAACTCGAAGTTATTGAGATAAATAATTCTATCACACTTAGTTAACTATAACAAGTTGTTATGAGATAAGATTACAATTTATTTTCCAATTTATTTAAAAAATCGGATGCTCACATTAGCACTAATGTGCCACTGAATTCCTCACTCATGTGTGACCTGGAGACCCACACTAGTATGTGGTGCATTTTGTTGTTGAATTTCAACAGTGTCAACATGGGGTAGATATAAAACATAGGAATTTAATGGTGGTCAATCACATTTAAGCGTAATGTTAATATGAATAGATGAATTGGGAGAATACCCACCATTAAATTCATCGTACGGTGGCTAGTTTGTTACCAAATGCACATATTGGAGTCTAATACTAATTTGTGTTGTTGCATCATGATAAACCATAGTTCTTAGATCCATCAATCACACATGTAATAATAACCTCTTGCATGCTCATATATGATATGCATTCATAGCCATTGATCAAAGATCAACACCAACCATTAGACCCGTCATCTGCATACGTTTAGGTTAAATTTTAATAAATTTGATTTCCTATGTGAAATATTGATAATATATCTAAGATAAAAATTTACATTTTCATCTATTAAGAGTAAAGTGATGCATTAATGTGTGATCATATTCATTTTCAATATTAACCTAAACCATTAGAATGATATCAACCCCACCCATTATATGTAATGGAGGAAAGTTGCATGGTTAACACACAGTTAACATCCCCTTATCGTGAAGTTCAATATCATGTTTAGAACATTTGATCACAATCACCCTCCATTGTTAGATCTATTAGAGATCAAATATATTTTAAAATTTGGGCACATGCAAACCCAAAATGGATCATGGACATTAAATTCAGCCAATTATATGCACTATATCTATGAAAAGTGAAAATTATGATGAAATACCTCACACTTTGTAATAAAATATGAATTTTGGATTATTGATACACAACAAAAATCAACCATTAGATATTGTGGGTGTGGAAGTCACGTGTCTAGGGAAAGGAAATCGACCACACATGTTGTCAAAGATAGTAAATGGTGAAACCTTGACTAGTGGTAGATGAAGTGGGAGCTCCCATATCAATTAATGTTAGAAAGGTTCTAAATAAAACATGGGTCCTAGGTGGCGTCCAAAAATAAAAATAGGATTTTAATTTGTGCTAAGTTTTAGATAATAGGAATTCAAACCCTAATTTTTCCCAATGGAATGTAAAGGATATATATATATATATATATATATATATAGCGATAATTACCATATGATAGGGAAGTGAATAGGAATTGTTAATGTAGCTACTAAAATCAAGAAAAATATAGTTTATAGAGGATATTAACTAATTTAGTGCGCCACATCAGCATAAAAGCTTAATAACTTCTTAGTAATTCTACTATTTTTCTAGATCATTAACTTGGAAGGAATTTTGTAGTCCCTAAATGACATTTTTATATGTGGAAAATATTAGGAGCTACATGTTCTTTTAGAACATAAAATTCCAAATATTTAAAATTAAAGGGATTTGAGTTTCCAATAAGATTCTAAAAATGAGAAACTGAGTTTCAATAATGAACTTAAATTTAAAATAGGGAAGGGGGCGAAGCAAGAACTAATTTACTTCTAGGAGGCCTATTTCCCTAACCAAAAATCAAATTAAGACATAGAAGGGTTGATAGAAATATCATGCATAATAGAATACAATTATAGAGTTAGATTTGAAATTTGGGTATACAGATTCTCAAGAAATTAGCAGGAGTATGCTATGGTACTAAGAGGAAATTGGAAAGAATAATCTGAAATTCCACAAGCCATAAATTGGAACCTAAAACTCATATTTTGGAAAACAAATAGCCAAAATAAAGCTATTGAGGTGGAGAATACACATATTAACCTAGAATTATATATTTGGAATGATACTTTCTTAGAAAATCAAAAGAACTTTGTTAGCCTACATGACAAGATTCAACATGAGCACTAAGAGTATGAAATATGCTCATGGGTCCCATAGCCATGAACAGGAGGTCATAGAAATGAATGTCATGGGAAATGTTGAAACATAATAAAATTGGCATGTAAGGCATATATCAAAGAATAGATATTTGGTGAATACCATGAGGAGCCTCAAGATGGAGGTGCTTAGCTATGAGGATAAAAATAATGAAAGGTAGATTAGGGTCCAAGAGGAGAAACACAATGTTCCTACTCAAATTTCAAAAATAGTAAATAATTTGTAGAGGGAGACACATATGGGATCTAATTAAAGATAGGAAGGATATCACAACACTCAATTCAAGACGGATAATGCCAGGGGTTCAAGGAATTATAAGGGTGTTTGTAGGAATTAACACCAATCACTAACAACCAAGAGGAATTATGTTTCCTTAGAGTTTAGAAGTATCCCAAGAATATCACTAGTCAAATATAAATGAAGGATATCTTAGTTGAAATACTGCAAGGAGAGCTTAGGATGGTTAATTCACCCACATTTCTTAGTCATAGTAATAAGGGAGAGAAAGATGAATCTTGGTTGTTAGGGATGAGGAAGTATCTCCAATTCAACAACCACTCAAACAACTTAGAGTCTGAAATGTAAATCTATCACTTATAGGGAAAGTGATCAATGTGGTGGGATAAAATGAAAGAATTCAACACTCATATGAGAAGAAAATATCATGGAGGTAGTTTAAGGGGTACTTGTAGAAAATATCTTGTTGTAAATGTTGTCATTGATGGCACAAGAATTAGCAAAGGAGGAGCATCTGAAACAGTAACTAGGAAAAGAGAAAAGAAAAGTAGCAGAGTCCAGAGACAGAGTAGGAGAAAAAGGCCATAGAATAGAATAAGTGAATGTTCTTGTAAGTGGTTACATTTGTATATAATGATGAGGGATTGCTTCTAAATTCTCTGTGAATTATATGTATATTCTTTATTGAATTCAGGAGGAAGGATACTTGAGTCTCTGTGGACAATTATGCTTATGTAGACTGCTTGAATTTATTGTGGAAACGTGAATTTGTTACTCATGGTTTGTAAACATCATAAGCTCTGTGGAAGGGGTAGATTCGTGAATCTGTATAAGATATCGGGTTGCCACGATACAGTAAGAAATGGGGAATGTATAACCTGATGAAGCAGCGCGTTATGGTGTGTGAAGGAGTCGTGTTGAAACATCGATGAACCAAAGGGTTAGAATATAAAAGGAAGACGAAACCCGGTAGCGAAACACGAAGTTAGGCGGAACCCCGAGCCAAAAGGGTGGAATCATGACCAGATGAACAGTGACGGCAGTTTATGGTTTTCATCGCACCACCTTTACATGGTGGGCGGTATTTGAGGAGTTGGGAGTGATTCCACAGGACGGATGACGTGTGTCCTAGAGAAAGTTGGCAAAACCACTCTCACTATGTGCCATCGTGCATTAACTCTCGACTCAGGACCCCGTGCGATATCGATACAAGCCGTCGATCTGGAGGGAAGCCATCAGACGGTGATCATATTGGGAAGATGCGCGAAGGTTAAATTAAGGTACAGACATGTCTATTTGATTGATTCCATCGATTTTATGGTGGGGCCGAGGCCTATAGTAATTTATTAAAAATGTCAGTTATTAATATAAGGGCAGAAACCTTATTATAAGACAACGACTAAACATATTTAAGGGTTTCCATAGTCATAATATGGAAGAGGATAAATTATAAAATGCATACGTATGACTGTGTGTGTGAAATCAAAAGGAAGTTGAGGAATACCACGTAGAGGACAACGGGGTATAGTGAGAGCTAAATGGGACTGTGGATGTAAGCATTATCAAGTGATATATTTAAGTGCAGAACGTAATACAGTTTGATGATATAAAGGTTTTAAAACCCGTGATCATGCTTACGTTGGGCGCTAAACAAAAGCCACGGTTTATTAATAGTTTTTAATGTTTGACTCGGAGATGGGCATACGTTAAAGTAAATACATGGGTCTTCACATTTGGTGGGAAACATATACATATGCTAATATATATACTACGTTGATATTTAATATAGTGAGCTGTAATATTGCTTCGAAATTGTATTAAAACATTGATTGGGTTTAATACAAGAGCATATTATGTATTTTATGGGACTTATAATCGTGAGTATAAGAAGCCTCCACAGTTGATTAAAGTGCCAGCCCAAGAGATTAGAACCTTGAGAGTTTTCCCAGATTTAAAATCAGCTGTTATATTAAAAAGTAGTTATATATGCAGCAGGTGCACAAAAGTACAGTGAACAGGTGAATGAACACAGGGATGAAAATGTGGGCCTAATAGAGGTAAACAAAGAATGTAGGAACTGTAAAAGTCACAGGGAATTTTGTAGGCATGATGAACAGAAATATACATAACAGTCACTCAACAGCATCAGAAGAGACAAATCCAGTAAAGCCGAAGAAAGTCGAGAAAACAAACTGAGTGGTATTGAAATGTGCAACTGAAAATGTAAATAATTTTTGTTTTATATTTTTTGTGATGCAAAGGCAAGTATCCTAAGGAGAAGAAAAATCCCACTGTAGCATGGAAAGTTTTACATATTATTATAATTTTAAAATGAGTTGGATAAAGGAATGAGAAGAAAGAAGTCAAAAATTCAAGACTATTCACTTCAAATTCCCTGAGGAATGTAAAGAGTCATATGATGAACTCTATATATAATATCACATTGATATGCACAAGTTGGAGTGAGAGGATAAGGATAGAGAATGAAAAGTATAGAAGATCAAGGCAGAGAAGATAAGGTAGATAGGAGCAGAAAGAGATGCTACAGAACAGAGGTAATATCTGAGGTAAATCAACAAACATTCAGTTTGATAAATTGAGGAAGTTGGAGCTTCCCTATCGAGTTGCAGCTTGATAGCTGTTAGTGGTAGCTGACTGAGGTTGGAGCCTGCAGAAAATTGAAGGGATTTGGTGCTTCCTTGTAAGTTGTAGCTTGCAGAATTGAGGTTGGAGCCTCCTGTAGGTTGGTGCTTGCAGAAAAACAGTGGTGAGAGGGAGTTGGAGCTTGCCTTTGCATCACAACAATAATAATATGTGGTTTTCTCCATTTATAGGTTTCCACTTATATATGGTGTCTCTGTGCATGATGTTTATGTGTTGATCTAATTTATATCATCTGCTTAATTCCTGCTGCTCTCATATTAAAGTCTATTGTTATATTATATTAATACTTGCTGCTCACATTCTAAGATTACTCACATATTAAGTTGGACATGAAATGAGGGGTAAATAAGTTTTAATGAAAATCTTCAAAATCCATGAATGTGTTAAACTGATTCACCCCCCCCCCCCTCTCAGTTTAACTAAGAGTTCGACAATTGGTATCAGAGTAGGTTCCTTTGTACCAGTTTATGAACTGAAAGGAGATTCTAGGTTCTCAGAATGGCTAGTAAAGAAGGATGCTCAACCAATAAAGCCCCTTTTTTTACAGGTGTAAATTATACCTTCTGGAAAATCAGGATGAGGACATACATAATGTCTCTAGGAATAGAAGTTTGGGGTGCTGTGGAATTAGGATATGCCCCAAAGTCAACTGACTCAGAGAAAGAATCCAAACAATATTTTGTAGCTAACACAAAAGCCATGAATGCTATCTTGAATGGATTGTGTGAAGCACAGTTTATCAAAGTAATGCACAAAGATACTTTCAAAGAGATGTGGGATACTCTGGAGAACATCCATGAAGGAGACAAGAAAGTAAAAACTGCCAAACTTCAAGTCTATAGAGACCAGTTTGAGAACTTAAAAATGAATAATGATGAAGACATTGACAGTTTCTTCCTAAAAGTTGCAGAAATTGTTAACAATATGAAAGCTCTTGGAGAAACCATGCCAGAAAGTATAATTGTGCAAAAGATTCTAAGATCCCTTCCATCCAGGTTTAATCCCAAGCTGTCTGCAATAGAAGAAATAGTTGATTGGGAGATCTTGACCATGAACCAGCTACTTGGAAATTTAACAACATACGAGATGAGGCTCCCACAAAAGAAGCCAAGTACGAGAGAGGAAGCCTTTAAAACAGAAAATAAGAAATAATAAGAGGAAGATATGTGCTCTTGCTCGGATGAAGAAGAGGCAAATTTTGTCAAGAAATTGGATAGAGGCTTAGGTAAATACAAAGGTAAACTTCTTTTCAAATGCTTTAATTGTGGAAGAGTGGGACACTATGCTGCTAAGTGTCCTCACAAGAAAGTAAGGAATCAGGCTCAAGAAACAGAGAAAAATACATTAAAAAACTGGCAGAAAGGAAAGAAGTTCAACAGAAAATCCTTTTATGATCAATAAGATAGCAGTGCATCTGAAGACGCAGATGAACCTTCAAGTGAAGAAGGAACCTTTGAATTCTTATTAATGGCCATAGAAGAACTTGAAGGTCTCTTGCTAGAAGATGAAGAAGAAGAAGGTGAAGTCGACCTTGAGGGGGAGCTAAGAAGTGCTCTGGAAGAGATTGATAGACTCAAGCTGAAATGCAGAAAACAAAAGGACATTCTCCTCAAGTTTGTACGAGAAGAACATAATTCATAAGTCCTGATGCAGCTAAAGATAGAGCTTGAAGAAGCCAAGAAGATAGAGGACATGTTACTTAAGCTAATCAAAGGAAATGCTCAAGAACAAGAAAAGTTGGAAAAAGAAGTAGTATGTCTCAGGAAGAATTTAGAAAATGCTCAAAGGAAATTGGTTATAAACTCTTCCCAAACAACAAGCTCTAGTAAGTTGAATGAAATTTTGGTTGCTCAAAGATCGCCTATGATAAAAATTGGAATAGGCTATGAAGGAGAATCAAGTAAAGGCAAAGAAAAGGTTGACAGAGAGATTATTTTTGTAAAAGCAAAGAAGAATGATGAAGCAGCTCAAAAATTCCTACAAAAGAAGAAACTTGTAATAAGGAAGACAGAGATCAGAAGAAACCACCAGTAGAAAAGAATGTAATAAATACTAAGACCCCTGAGTATGTAAAATTTGGAAACCATCAAAGGAGATTCTTCCCTCCTATGAAGAATGCCACCTGTTATGCTTGCCACAAGCTGGGACACATTGCTGCATATTGTCATGCAAGGAGGAGTAATTCAAACCAGCAAAAGATGAAAACATTGAAGAGACTACCTCAAGCAAACAAATGGAAGAGACAACCTTACATCAGGTATGCAAATAGTTTCTATGGTTACTGTTTTTATTGTAAGTAATTTGGCCATAAAATCATTGAGTGTAGAAAGTATGGACAAATATTGATGTTTAACACCTCAAGGAGGTTTATGAATCAAATAAATTCTATTCATACTCATAATTCTACAAAGATTATGATCAAATGTTGTGTATGCAATCAAGTTGGACATATACCTTCCAAATGTCCTCTAAGAAGATGTAGTTCATCACCTCACAAAAGATACCAAACAAAAGGGTGCCTCGAGTGGATAAAGAAGGTGAATAAATGTGACTTGGCTCTAACTGCTCAAAACCTGAAAAGCCAGTGGTATTTGGACAGTGGCTGCTCTAAACACATGACTGGAGACAGAAGCAATTTTATAACTTTTGATGAAAAGAAAACTGGTAATGTTACTTTTGGCAATGATAAATCAGGAAAAATCAAGGGAAAGGGCTCAGTCAGCTTAGATAATGGTAGAGGTAAGGCCCAAGATGTACTATTTGTAGATGGGCTAAAAGAAAATTGACTGAGTGTCAATCAAATGTGTGATAAAGGCTGCGAAGTTATTTTCAGAGCACAAGACTGTGAAGTCAGATCAAGCACCACAGGTAAGGCTCTGATCAAAGGTGTTCGAACAGAGAGAAATTTTTACATCGTGAAAGAGAAAGATGAAGCATGCCATCCTAGCAAACTTGAGGAGTCATGGTTATGGCATAGGAGATTGGGACATCTCAGCTTCGATTATATTATCAGACTGAGCAAAAAGAAAGCGGTTAGAGACATGCCAGAAATAAAAGGGCCTTCTAATACCATATGCAAATCTTGTCAATTGGGTAAACAAACCTGTACATCATTTAAGGCCAAAGATGAGTTATCAACAAGTAGACCACTCCAGCTTGTGCACATGGATCTGTGTGGGCCTGCAAGAACTAAAACACCAAGTGGAGAATCCTACTTCATGCTAATAATCAATGATTTCTCCAGAATGACATGGGTTGCATTTCTCAAGAATAAATCGAAAGCTCTGGACAAATTCAAAATATTCAAAGCATTAGCTGAAAATCAGACAGGATGCAAGCTAAAATGCATCAGATCGGACAGAGGAGGTGAATTCACAGATTATGACTTTGCAGATCTATGCAATGAATATAGCATATAACAACAATTTACTATTGCAGGGAAACTTCAGCAGAATGGAGTAGAAGAGAGACAAAACAGATATGTTCAACAAATTTCTAGAGCCATGATGCAGGATAATAATATTCCGCAAACCTTCTGGGCAGAAGAAGTACACACAACGGTGCATATCCTGAATAAACCTCACTTAAGGCCAAGCAGTGACAAGACTCCCTATGAACTTTGGCATGGGAAACCAGCTTCAATCAAACATTTTAGAATCTTTGGAAGCAAGTGTTACCTAAAGAATAATGATGAAAATCTTGGAAAATTTGATGCAACAACAGATGAAGGGATATTTCTAGGATATGCATCCAAAAGTAAAGGGTACAGGTGCTACAACAAGACTCTTAGAAAAATAGTAGAAAGAACTAATGTGAGATTTGATGAAGAACTTCCAAAAAATACAAGAGATACAGACTGCTGCAGTCCATCAGACAACCATGAAGAAGAAAACCAAGATGATGAGGAAACAAGCAAGAAAACAAAAGACACAAAGTTGAGTTCTAAAGTTCCCTCAAGATATACTCAGAAGAACCATCCTAAAGATCAGATCATTGGAGACAAGAGAGTAGGGGTCCAAACAAGAAGGTAGCTAACAGAACAAACTAAAGAGGTATACATAGCCATGTTGTCACAAATAGAGCCAAAGAAATTTCAAGAAGCCAACAAGGACAAGTCTTGGGTAAATTCTATGAATGAAGAATTGGACCAAATTGAGAAAAACAATACATGGGAATTAGTTCCTAGACCCACTGAGAAAAATTTCATAGGCTCAAAATGGGTGTTCAAAAATAAAATGAATGAGCAAGGACAAGTAATCAGGAATAAATCCAGACTGGTCTGCAAAGGATATTCACAAATCGAAGGACTTGATTACGATGAAACATTTGCCCCTGTAGCTAGAATGGAAGCCATCAGAATGTTTCTGGCCTTTGCTTGCTACCAAAACTTCAAAGTATATCAAATGGATGTGAAATCTGCATTTTTGAATGGAGATCTAGAAGAAGAAGTCTACATGGAACAACCAAAAGGTTTCTCTTTAACAGACAAAGAAGACTATGTGTGTAGACTGAAGAAGGCTCTATATGGACTGAAATAGGCTCCCCGTGCTTGGTACTCAAGACTGGATAAATATTTGCAAAATCAAGGCTTTAAGAGAGGTGGAGTAGACAACAATCTATACATAAAAGCCCATGAAAATGAACTCCTGATTATTGTAGTATATGTTGATGACATTATGTTTGGAAGCAATAGAGAAGAACTAGCAAAAGGGTTTGCTGATGAGATGAAAACAGAGTTTCAGATGTCTATGATTGGAGAGCTCAGTTTCTACTTAGGACTTCAAATTCAGCAAAATAACATAGGTACATTCATCTCATACGAAAAATACTTAAAAGAAATGTTGAAAATTTTCAAAATGGAGGACTGCAAACCTGTGTCAACTCCCATGATCACGAGATGCAAGCTGTGTGCTGATAATGGATCTATTGATATAGATCAAAATCTCTACAGATCCATGATAGGAAGTCTGCTGTATCTGACAGCATCAAGACCATACATCATGCTAGTAGTAAGACTAGTGGCAAGATATCAAGCAGCACCTAAACAAAATCACCTTCTTGCAGTAAAAAGAATAATCAAATATCTACAATGAACAATACTATATGGGTTTTGGTATCCTAAAGGCAAAAACTTCACTTTGACAACATACACAGATGCAGATTGGGCCATCTGTGTGGATGACAGGAAAAGTACAGGTGGAGGTGCATTCTATCTAGGAGAAAGTCTGGTGGCATGGTTAACCATGAAATAAAGATCTATCTCTCTGTCCACAGCAGAGGCAGAATATATAGCAGCAGCATCATGTTGTACACAAGTCATGTGGATGAAGCAAACCCTCCAAGACATGAAGGTAAGAATTGATGAACCTATCCTAATCAAATGTGATAATACAAGTGCTATAAGTATATCTAAAAATCCTGTGCTTCACTTAAAAACTAAGCATATCCCAATCAAGTGTCATTTTCTCCGAGAACAAGTGGCTCAGAAGATAGTAAAGCTGGAGTATATGCCAACAAAAGAACAAACAATAGATATATTTACCAAACCTCTTGCTAGAGAACCATTTGAATATTTGAGAGATAGACTAGGGGTAGTATATGTAGATGCTACTCTCTGATATAAAGAGAAAGCACAATTTCAGGGGTAGAACAAAAACGAAAATATCATTCCAGGGGGAGATCAGCCAGCAAGGCAAGCATGAACAAGTCCTTAGGGTCAAAGGATTATGGAAAGAATGCACCCAACATAAAAGAGTTAAAGAAAAGGCTACAGGGTCAGAATTTTAGATTTAATACAAAGTTTGGAGCAGCAGGGTACAAATTCAGAAGATCTCAGAAAGAGGAAATGCAGAAAGCAAACTAGGAAATGACCAACCCTTTGCCATTGATGTCAAAGGGGGAGGAAAATAGAAAAGGGGCTTCTATAAGGCAAACAGGGGAAGATTATTGCCATCAATGCCAAAGGGGGAGACTATTGGAAATGTTGTCATTGATGGAAAAGGAACTGGCAAAGGAGGAGCATCTGAAACAGTAACTAGGAAAAGAGAAAAGCAAAGTAGCAGAGTCCAGAGATAGAGTAGGAGAAAAATGCCATTGAATAAAATAAGTAAATGTTCTTGTAAGTGGTTACATTTGTATATAATGATGAGGGATTGCTTCTAAATTCTCTGTGAATTATATGTATATTCTTGATTGAATTCAGTAGGAAGGATATTTGAGTCTCTGTGGACAATTATGCCTATGTAGACTGCTTGAATTTATTGTGGAAGCGTGAATTTGTTACTCATGGTTTGTAAACATCGTAAGCTCTGTGGAAGGGGTAGATTCATGAATCTGTATAAGATATCGGCTTGCCACGATACAGTAAGCAATGGGGAATGTATAACCTGATGAAGCAGCGCATTATGGTATGCGAAGGAGTCGTCTTGAAACATCAATGAACCAAAGGGTTAGAATATAAAAGGACGACGGAACCTGGTAGCGGAACGCAAAGTTAGGTGGAAGCCGAGCCAAAAGGGCGAAACCATGACCAGATGAACAGTGATGAAGTTTTATGGCTTTCATTGCACCACCTTTACATGGTGGGCGGTATTTGAGGAGTTGGGAGCGATTCCACAGGACGGACAATGTGTGTCCTAGAGCAAGTTGGCAAAACCGCTTTCACTGCACGCTATCGCGCATTAACTCTCGACTCAGGACCCCATGCGATATCGATACAAGCCGTCGATCTGGAGGGAAGCCATCGGACGGTGATCATATTGGGAAGATGCGCGAAGGTTAACTTAAGGTACGGGCGTGTGTATTTGATTGATTTCGTCGATTGTATGGTGGGGCCAAGGCCTATAGTAATTTATTAAAAACATCGGTTATTAATATAAGGGTGGAAACCTTATTATAAGATGGTGACTGAACATATTTAAGGGTTTCCATAGTCATAATATGGAAGAGGATGAATTATAAAATTCACACGTATGATTGTGTGTGTGAAATCAAAAGGAAGTTGAGGAAGACCACGTAGAGGAGAACGGGGTATAGTGAGAGCTAAACGGGACTGTCGATGTGAGCGTTATCAAGTGATATGTTTAAGTGGGGAACGTAATACAGTTCGATGATATAAAGGTTATAAAACCCATGACCATGCTTACATTGGGCGCTAAACAAAAGCCACAGTTTATCAATAGTTTTTAATGTTTGACTCGGAGATGGGCATACGTTAAAGTAAATACATGGGTCTTCACATTTGGTGGGAAACATATGCATATGCTGATATATATACTACGCTGATATTTAATATAGTGAGCTGTAATATTTCTTCGAAATTGTATTAAAACATTGATTGGGTTTATTAAAAGAGCATATTATGTATTTTATGGGTCTTATAATCATGAGTATAAGAAGCCTCCACAGTTGATTAAAGTTCCATCCCAAGAGATTAGAACCTTCAGAGTTTGCCCAAATTTAAAATCAGCTGTTATATTAAAAAGTAGTTATATATGTAGCAGGTGCACAAAAGTACAGTGAACAGGTGAATAAACACAGGGATGAAAATGTGGGCCTAACAGAGGTAAACAAAGAATGTAGGAACTGTAAAAGTCATAGGGAATTTTGCAGGCATGATGAACAGAAATATACATAACAGTCACTCAACAGCAGCAGAAGAGACAAATCCAGTAAAGCCGAAGAAAGTCGAGAAAAAGAACTGAGTGGTATTGAAATGTGCAACTGAAAATGTAAATAATTTTTGTTTTATATTGCCTGTGATGCAAAGGCAAGTATCCTAAGGAAAAGAAAAATCCCATTGTAGCATGGAAATTTGTACATATTATTATAATTTTAAAATGAGTTGGATAAATGAATCAGAAGACAGAAGTCAAAAAGTCAGGACTATTCACTTCAAATTCCCTGAGGAATGTAAAGAGTCATATGATGAACTCTATATATAATATCACATTGATATGCACATGTTGGAGTGAGAGGATACGGATAGAGAATGAAAAGTATAGAAGATCAAGGCAGAGAAGATAAGGTAGAGAGGAGCAAAAAGAGATGCTACAGAACAGAGCTGATATCTGAGGTAAATCAGCAAACATTCAGTTTGATAAACTGAGAAATTTGGAGCTTCCCTATCAAGTTGCAGCTTGATTGCTGTCAGTTGTCGATGACTGAGGTTGGATCCTCTTGTAGGTTGGTTCCTACAGAAAATTGAAGGGAGTTGATGCTTCCTTGCAAGTTGTAGCTTGCAGAATTGAGGTTGGATCCTCCTGTAGTTTGGTGCCTGCAGAAAAACAGTGGTGAGAGGGAGTTGGAGCTTGCCTTTGCATCACAACAATAATAAGATGTGGTTTTCTCCCTTTATGGGTTTCCACTTATATATGGTGTCTCTGTGCATGATGTTTATGTGTTGATATGATTTATATCATTTGCTTAATACCTGCTGCTCTCATATTAAAGTCTATTGTTATATTATATTAATACTTGCTGCTCACATTCTAAGATTACTCACATATTAAGATGGACATGAAATGAAGGGTAAATAATTTTTAATGAAAAGATTCAAAATCCATGAATGTGTTAAACTGATTCACCCCCCCCCCCCCTCTTAGTTTAACTAAGAGTTCAACATATCCTTGTGTGAGAACTAAAATGATAGGAAAGGGTAGGCTTATTTGAACTAAAGAAATTAAGTATGATGATGGAGGAGTATGGAAGGAAATTCCTTAAACTGTTGAGATATGTTGATACCAGTAAGGACAAGAAGTTTCAATAAAAATTCTTTTAAGTTCTTTACCAGCATTTAAAAATAAAATTAAAAATTAAAAATTTATGAGAGAAATACTTTTGAGGAATCTATAAAGAAGGAAAATTACCTTTAGGAGTAGGAAATAGACAATAAATCCTTCCAAAAACCCTCGAATGAAAAGAATAATATGAATATGAAACAAAGGCAGATTGGATACAAACCTTCATTTTTTAGGAGTAGTTCTCAAGATAATGAACTAGCTCATCTACCCTAAATGGTAGTGAAGAGAACATATTCATTGTGAGAAAATACAATATTTCATCCCATTCGGTGTTTCGCTTGTGAGGGATAACATATGTAATAATACCACACTCATTGAATAGAGAAATTTAGGATTGTACACCATATTCAACGAGATGGTATGGTTGAGGATATAGGCAGAAACATGTCTATAATTTATGCAAACTTGGAAAATAGGTAGGATGATCATTACCCTTGCATGATTTAATTTCAGGGTAAGACAATTAATCATCCCAGTACCATCTCTCTCTCTCTCTCTCTCTCTCTCTCTCTCTCTCTCTCTATATATATATATATATATATATATACTAAACCTAAACCTAAACCTAAACCAGTCCTCACTTTAATAAAATAATTATATTTTAATGTAGTCCTAAAGAGACAAAGTGAATACCATACACAATATTAAAGGAGATTAAATAGTGGAGGATATGGGTATAAATATGCCTAGAATTTAAGCAACCTTAGAAATAGGTGGGGTGATCATCAGCCACACACGATTGAATTTAAGGGAAAGATAAGTAATCATTTCACTACCATCTTAATTGATTCAAGAGATAGATATAGTTATATTGAACACTATCTATGTTGGAATAATGGATCATTTGTGAAATATTAAATAATTAAAGTTGTTTTTAGTGAGAGATTTATAGACATATTAGTGGAATTATAAATGAAATATTTTTGCATGATTGTTGAGATAATTATGGAGTGATTTGTGGAATTATTAATTGAGAAATTTGTAGAGATAAAAATCCCAACTTCTCTCCTCATGTATAAATATATATTTATGCTAATGAAATTTGACAAGAGTTGTTGTTTGAAAGCTGTGTGCATCACTGATAAACATTTTATGCTGTGTAGTTTATTTTTACTATAATATGATTTCTTTCATTCGGTGTAGGAGACATAAAGCCATTTTTTTACAAGAGTTGTTGTTTGAGAGCTGTGTACATCACTGATAAATATTTTGTGCTTTGTAATTTATTTTTAATGTAATGTGATTTTATGTTGTGTAATTTATTTTTACTATAATGTGATTTCTTTCATTTGGTATAAGAACCATAAAGCCATTTTTTTAGTTTCAAATTTTTATTTGATTGTTTGAGCATTAAGTCCTTTTGGAATAACTCTGCAAATTACACGTGGGGTAATTACACGTGGAGTGCTGAAGCAAGAGATCTGCATGGAGACCTGTGCGTATGTTTGGAAGTGTTAGAGGACCTGAAGCCAGAGATCTGCATGGAGAAGATCGGCATGGAGACCTGTGCGTATGTTTGGAAGTGTTAGAGGACATGAGTAGAATCCGGTGGCTGCGTGGGTTGATGCTTGGATTGTGTGACCATGTACACAATGTTGGAGGGCGTGAAGCAACATTGGAGTTGGTGGGAGTGCGTGAAACAAAATTGGAGTTGGTGTATGCATTGCGTTAAGAAATTTTCTTGCAAATAATTTTTGACATGCGTGGAAAAGAAATCAACATTGGTGCATTGTTTTTAGACCAGCATGAGGTTTTTTAAAGCTCTGCATTATATATATATATAAATATGTCAATACGCATGATATTTCTTTATGCATAAAATGGTGTGAATTAAAAGGTGGAAAGATAATTTACAAAATTTCGCATGGAGTGAATAAGGAGTGAGACTCACTGGAGATACAAGAAAGTTTGTTTTTATTGAATATTTTGGAGAGAGAAATTTTACTACTTTGAGAATTAGTCTTTTCTTAACAGAGAAATAATGTGAAGGGAGAGTTAAACTTGAGTTTGTATATGAGATTATATATTTATGCTATCATAAATATTTCTGTAAACGGTTTATTTTCTTTTGAATATGCATTTATTGTACTGAAATATTAATAAAAAATTGTATTTTGTGGTGGTGGTTGAGTCTCAATATTTTGGGATATTGGCTCTTGTTCCGGTTTGTAGTGGGACACGTTGTGTTTATTGTGCACTTTCTCTCTCTAATTCTCTAAATCTTTCCTACTCTTTTCATGGCGACAATATTGTATTGCCTAAACTTGTTGGCACAAACTACTTTTATTGGAGCAAACACATGCAACCTATATTCATCACTAAATATTTATGGGAACTTGTAACTAATAGACACACTATGCCATCTCCTGATGAATTCAAAGCATTAAGTGATGATGAAAAGAAATCTCCTAAGGAACTTATTAAGAAATTTAATGAAGCACTTTCACTTATAGGAAGTGCTCTTGAATAATCTATATTTCCAACAATCAGTGGTGCAATATCATCTAAAGAAGCATGGGATATCTTAAGGAATACATATGAAGGTGTTGTTGTAGCTAAATGGCAAACATTAAGGAGGAATTTTGAAAATGCCCATATGCAAAGTAATGAATCCATTCATGATTACATCATAAAAATGAAATGTATTTCTACTCAGATGAGATCATTAGGTGAAGATGTTCCAGAAAGAAGGCTAATTGAGAAGATTTTAAGAAGTGTTCTTCCTAAGTTTCAGATGGTCACTACCAGTATTATGGTCTCTAAAGATTTAAATACCATGAAAATTGATGAATTAAGTGGATTCTTGTTAACTGTTGAAGAGAATCAACCATCTGAGCATGTAGAACATGTCTTTTCTGCAAAGCATAGAAGAACAGGAAGAAGTAGGGGTCAATATCATAATTGGAATCAAAACAGAAATCAACATAGTTCACAAGGAAATGCATCACCTTTGAGAGGTAGAGGCAGGAATCCCAGACAATTTAGAAGAAGAGGCATAAATGGATCTCGTGGAAGAGGACAAGGAAGAGATGGATGTAGAAATGGAGGAAGAGGTGGAGGACCACAATGTTATTATTGCCAAAAACTTGACCATCTTGAAAGAAATTGTTATGAAAAATGTGAGATATGGAGTGAAAATGCGCTAATAAAGTTGTTGAAGAAACTAGGAATGAGAAGTTGTTCATCTCGAGTTTGATGACACGTAGTGAAAAAAGTAAAGCATGGTATATTGATTCGGGATGTTCGACTCATTTGACATCTCAACAAGAGTTTTTTACCAAAATTAGTGACAATTATTCTAGTAAAGTTGTATTTGGTGATGATAGTGTTTCTCAGGTGAAAGCGAAAGCCACAGTTGCAATACTAGCATTACATGGAAAAAGGAAGTTAATTGAATACACTTTCTTGACACCAACATTGAAGAAGAATATACTTTCTATAAGACAAATGATGGATAAAAACCACAAATTAGTGTTTGATAATAAAGAATGCCTAATCATGGATAAGTTGAATAAACATGTGGTTGTAGCAAGAGGTGAAATGACTAAAGATAGAATTTCCAAACTCTCCTTTGATTCAAGTAATTCACAAAACTTTGAATGCAACTGAAGAAGAAAATAATAAGCTTTGGCTTTATAGGATGGGACATCTGAATTTTCATAGTTTGGTGTCGATGAGGAAGAAAAACATGGTGAATGGTATTTCTCATATCAAGTTGGATGATAAAGTATGTGAAGTATGTATTTTCGAGAAACAACACAGGGAAAGTTTCTCAGAAAGAACATAGAAGGCTAGAGAAGGTCTAGAATTGGTGCATTCAGATTTTTGTGGCCTAATGGAGGTTGTGTCTTTTGGAGAGGCACGATATTTTCTCACTTTCATTGATGATTATTATAGGAAGACCTGGGTGTATTTTCTGCAAGATAAGTTTGAAGTGTTTTCTCATTTTTTTTTAGTTTAAGGCTTTAGTTGAAAAGAAAACTGGTTTAAAAATTCTCACCCTAAGAACAAATAAAGGGGGAGAATATAAGTCAAATGGGGTTTTGAATTATTGCAGGAAGAATGGAATAAAGCGAGAGTTTACCAATTCACATTCTCCTAAAAAAAATGGTGTCTCAGAGAGGAACAATACAACCATAGTTGAAATGGCTAGAAGCATGTTAAAAACTAAGTCACTTGGAAATGTGTTTTGGGTTGAAGCAGTACACACAACAATATACACTCTTGACCGATGTCATACAAAGGCAATGTTGAATTTTCCTCTAGAAGAAGCATGGTCAGGATACAAACCAAGTGTTGCACATATGAAAGTTTTTTGTTGTATTGGATATGCACATGTTCCTAAGGAAAAGAGGAAGAAATTGGATGATAAAAGTGTGAAGTGTATCTTTATTGGATATAGTACTCAAACAAGAAGTTACAGGTTGTTTGATCCTTAACCAAAGAAGGTGATAACAAGTAGAGATGTTTTTTATTAAAAGGGAATCTATCATCCAGAAGAGGTATAGTTTGAATTGAAGAAAGATGCAGTGAATATTGGTGATGAATAAAATTCTAAGTTAGTAAAAGAAGATGAAGTTAAGAAGAAACCTAAGTGGCTTGAAAGAGGTTATTCAAAATGCAGTATGTTAGATAGAAAATTTGAAAGAAGGGTTACTATATATCTCAAGTTTCTCTAGTAAATTATGCACTTATGGGTCACGTAATGAAAATGGATGAACCAGATGATTATGCAGAAGCATCAAGAAAGAAAGAAGGGAATGAAGATATGGAAGCAGAAATGAATTCCTTAGTGAAAAATGATACATGGGACTTGATAAAATTACCAAAGGAAAAATATGTAATTCGAACTAAGTGGGTTTATAAAACCAAGTATAAATCAAATGGCACAATTCATAAGTATAAGGCTCGTTTAGTTGCAAAGGGATATTCATAAAAAGAATGAATATATTATACTGAGACATTTTCTCGAGTGGCAAAGTTGGATACAATCAGGATGGTTCTTGCATTAGCTGCACAGTACAAGTGGCCAATTTTTTAGATGGACATTAAATTAGCTTTTCTAAATGGTTATGTGGATGAAGAAATTTATGTGGATCAATAAGAGGGTTTTGAAATGTCGAGAAAATATGATTATGTTTATAAGTTGAATAGGGCCCTATATGGTCTAAAACAAGCACCAAGGGCATGGTATTCAAGAATTGATAGGTATTTTCAGGATCATGGCTTAGTTAGAAGTTTATCTGAGCCCAATCATTATATCTTTCAGTCAGGACAAGACATTCTGATAGTTTTCTTATATGTCGATGATTTGATCTACACATGGAAAAATACATAACTATTTCAAAGGTTTAAGTCACATATGATTGCTGAGATTGAGATGATAAATATTGGTGAGTTGCATTATTTCTTGGGTATTGGAGTTTGGAAGAACGAAGATGGTATTTTCATGTCACAAGCCAAGTATACTTGGGACATTCTGAAGAATTTCAGAATGTTGAGTTGCAAGCTAGAAACAACTCTTTTGGAAGTTGGGTTGAAGTTATACAGACATGATGACTCCAATTTAGTTGATTTTACTTTGTATCATCAATTGGTTGGAAGTTTGATATACTTAACTACAACTCAACCAAATATTTATTTTGCAGTCAGTATGGTATCAAGATTTATGGCAGAACCCAAGGAATTGCATTGGAAAGCAGCAAAGAGGATTTTAAGATATCTACGAGGAACAGTTGGTTATGGTTTAGTATAGAGGTCTACAAAATATTTTAGGTTTATTGTTTTACAGATCCGTATTGGGCTGGATGCATGAATGATAGGAAATCAACTTCAAGGTATTCATTCAGTATGGGTTTAGTAGGAGTTGTTTGGAGTAATAAAAAACAACCTATAGTTTCTTTGTCCACGACAGAAGTAGAGTATAAAGCGACAACGATAGCAACATGTGAAACAGTTTGGTTAAAAATAATCTTATAATATCTACATGAACAAAAAAAGCAACCCACTCAGTTGATGTGTGAAAATCAAAGTTCTATTCAGATGACCAAGAATCCAATTTTTCATAAGAAGACCAAGCATATTGATATTGAGTATCATTTTGTTCGTGATTTGGTTCGGCAAGGAGTGATCGAGATCAACACTGTAGAACAAATGAATAGATAATTGATATATTCACTCAGTACTATCGTAGGGAAAGTTCTGGAAATTTAGAGATGACCTTAGAATATTTCCAAATGATCATTATCGGGGAGAAATGTTGGAATAATGGATCATTTGTGAAATATTAAATAATTAAAGTTGTTGTTTTTAATGAGATATTTCTGGAAAAATTAGTGAAATTATAGATGAGATATTTGTGGATGACTGTTGAGATAATTATGGAGTGATTTGTGAAGTTATTGATTGAGAAATTTGTAGAGATTAAAAATCCCAAAAACTGTCCTCATATATAAATATATATCTATGTTACTGAAATTAGAGTTGATGTGTGAGAGCTATATGCATCACTGATAAATATTTTTATACTGAGTAATTTATTTTTACGGTACTGTGATTTCTTTGAATCTATTTGAAATACTTCAACCAAAAATAACCAAAAATGGAAATATTTGGTTGGTTTAACTAACTATAAGGGCTACTCGGAGGATAAGTGAATTAGTGAAATAATTTCAACTAGACATGGAATTGATTGGGCACAAAGCAATATTTAAACATCATACGTTTGGGTTCATATAATTCCCTAATCGGTATGGATTAGCTGGAAAATTACGATGTTGTCATATTATAATACAATGAGTCATTAAGTTTCCTTAATGAATAATTGAAACAAAGAAAAGTGTAGATGATTCGAAGGCCAATATTTAATATCCATGTAGCTATAGAAGAATTCTAGAAAAGGGTTCCAAATTTTTGCAACCCACAAGATACATCTAAGGATAAGTACCAAAAATTGAAGACCATATACTACTAAGACATTATGAAAATGTGTTTACTAAAATCCCAGGTTTAAGACAGAAGGAATATCAAATTTTCCATAAATTTGGTACCTTCAGCTACCTTAGCATCCAAGAACAATAACACTCAAGCTTAATGAATTAACCTCTTTTCTTAAATCATCATTTCCAAAGGTTAATATGTTCTTCTCCGCAATATAATCCACATTAAAGGTATTGATTGGATTTGAAATTATTATCATCAAATGGAAAATAAATTGTATCATATTAAAACCTTTGTTGACTATAAGTATTGATGATGAAAAATATTTTATTTTATATTTATGTTGAAGTCATATTTACTTCATTTGACGGTTTAAATGCTACATGAAAGTTCAATGTTTTGATGAAAATAAAAGGAAAATATATAAAATTTATGGAACATTTCATTTTAATTTAAAAGAAATCAGTATTTAAATGACGTGCAATTTCAATTCAATGAAAAAATTAAAGGTAGAAGTGTACTTAATTTTTTTGAAATAATCCTTACCATTTAGATTTTTAATACACTTGCATTCTTTATGTTATTTTTAGATTTGATGGCTAAGAAATTCAAGTTAGATTTGTGAACCAATGTGATCAAGTAATGTGATGTAATTAAAAAAAATATTATTAATAAATAAAATGTTAGAAACTACTAGAGGAAAGAGAATTAGAGTTCAAAATATTTATTTCAAGATGTAAACAATTGTAGGTGGATAAATCCAAGTCGCACCTTTCCTAAAATCTCCTAAAAAAATTCACACGAGAAATAATTAGAAATAATAGTTTTATTATGATGGGAGAGAAACATCATAATAAACCATTTAGTTGGGGAAATATACTGAGTTGGGAGTGAAACATCATAATAAACTATTTAGTTGGAGAAATATACTGATTTGGGAGTGAAATACAACATCGTGGGATAAGAAAGAAGGCTCTAAAGAAAAATGAAAGTATCATTTTAAAAAAAAAGAAAAAACCATAGGGAGTTCAGATAATAGACCCAAAAGGCAGGATGTTAGGATGTTCCTAAAAATATGTTGGGAAAGAAACTTATAAAATATACCATTCAGGAATCAATGAGGTTGTTGGCAAAATATCATAGCTCAGGAGAGAACTAATAAATTCAATTTGTGATTGGGAGAAACGTGCTTATTTCTAGAGTAATTTTCCGAAACAAAAATTCTGGTTAGGATTTTGTTACTTTTTCTTTTGAGTTATGTTGTATTTTAAATATCTGAATTTTTGTTGAATTTCAAATGATAAGGATTTATTCTTTAAACTCTATGCATATCTAAATTTGTGTTTAATTTCAGAAGATAGAGTATTGTTTCGTTAAAATACATGTTACTTCATTAGTGATAAAACAGACTAAATGCTCTCTTTTAAGAAACTAAATTTATTTTAAATGAACTATGTATTCATATATGCTATTTTATTAGTGATTAAACATGCTAAATGCTCTCTTTTAGGAAACTAAATTTATTTTAAATGAACTATGTTGGGAAGGAAACTTATAAAATATATCATTTAGGAATCAATGAGGTTGTTGATTTTAGTAGCAAGAATATCGTAGTTCAGGGTTGAATTAATAGATTCAGTTTTTGGTTGGGAGAAACATGCTTATTTTTCTTATTTTTCGAATAATTTTCCAAGAAAAAATTATGGTTAGTATTCTCTTATTTTTTCTTTCAAGTTATGTTGTATTTTAAATATCTAAAGTTTTGTTGAATTTCAGATGATAAGGATTTATTGGTTAAACTCCATGCATATCTAAATTTGTGTTTAATTTCAAAAGATAGAGTATTGTTTCATAAAATATATGTTATTTCATTAGTGATAAAATAGGCTAAATGCTCTCTTTTAGGAAACTACATTTATTTTGAATGAACTATGTATTCATAATTAAGGTTGAAATTTTGGGCGTGTAATTATACACATAGATAGTTTAAGAGTATCAAAAAATCGTGAGAATATTTGTTAATTAATACGAATGATTAATGGATGTAATTCAGATATACTTAGATGTAAGTGTAGTTATTTTATTTATGATAAGGGAAGTATCCATGTTTATGTTGGAACTTATCCTTAATCTATATGTATATATATAACAATCCGATGTTTTTTTTTCATTGTCTAGTTGCAATTATTTGTTTTTATACTTTTTCAAAAATAGGGGAAGGATTAATGTAAGACCTGTAAATCTGTAAAGTATACGAGTACCTTAAAGAAGTATGGAGTTAGGAAAAATAACTTCTATAGGAGAGAATGAGGGAGTCCAATTATGGTAAACTATTATAGCATTCTTGAATGCATTAAATTAGAAAAAAAACATTGAAAGAAATTATTGAGAGTCAAACTATGGAAAAGAATTTCTATCAAATTAACAATAATGCGCTTGTGGTTATGACTCTGCATACATAGAAATGGAATCGAATGACTAAAAATTGGATAGAAAAATGATTAATATGACATGTTGATACATATATAGGGGCTTGGAATACCAATCTGAAAGAAAATCAAACAAGTAAAACACGCACGTTCCCCATCAAAAATATTTCAATAAATATTTAGGGAACTAATTGATCATATGTAGTCCTTGTTCATTAATAAAATCGTAAGCGATTATGTGAATTAAATATCAGGGGTTATGACCCAAAAGACTATTGAACTACTGAATCATTACTAGATTCAGGTAGATATAATTGAGGAGCCCCTATTAGTTGTAACTAAAAGTTCAAACTGTAACAGTTCAAGTCACAACATTACACAAAAATTAACAAAAGTAAAGTACGAAGACCATTCCATAACAACTACCTGTGTAAACACTAGGATGTTTCGTTTTTGGAACAAATCCCTCTAGTAAATTCGTGGGTGATATACATTGCCTCCGGAAAAGCATAGAAAAAGAGAATTAGATGAATTTCCAATTATTAATGATTTTAAGGATGTTTTTCCAGAAGAGATTCCATGTTTACGTCCCTGTAGAGACATATATTTCTCTATTGATCTAGTTCCAAGGGAAACCCTGGTTTCTAGAGTGCCTTATCAAATGAGTATTCTAGAATTATGGGAATTCAAGATGCAGTTACAAGAACTAATCAATAAAACTATATTATACCCAACTTCTCATCATGGGGGTGCCTGTGTTATTTTTGAAGAAGAAGGATGGCACATTCAAAATGTGCAAAGATTACCAACAATTAAATAAATTGACCATTAAAAACAAATACCTAATGCCCTGTATTGATGATATGTTCGATCAGGTAAGAGGGGCAACCATATTCTCAAAAAATTATTTAAGGAATGAGTATCATCAGTTAAGAATAAAGGATGAAGACATTCATAAAAAAAAAAAATTGAACCAGATATGGTCGCTATGAATTTGTAGTGATATCATTATGTCTTACTAATGCACCAACAACATTTATGTGCTTACTGAATAGTGTGCTTAGTAAGTACCTTGAAAATTTTGTGTTGGTATTTATAGATGACATTGTGGTGTATTCCAAATATGAAGAAGAGGATAAATAACATTTGAGTGTATTGCTACAAACATTAAGAGAACATAAACTATATTGTAATATTAGAAAATGTGAGTTTTACAAGAACAAAATACAATATTTAGGCCATGTCATTTTAAATAAGGGACTGACTATTAATCTTGAGAAGGTTAGGGAAATTTTGAATTTTCCCATACCTGAGGATGTTTGAATTATCTGATCATTTATGGGAATCACATGATACTAGAGAATATTTATTGAAGGGTTCTCTAAGCTGGCCCACCCTATCACTTATTTACAGAGGAAGGGACTATAATTTGAGTGGACATCCAAGTCTTGGGAGTTTTCTTACAAATTAAAACATTTGTTAACATTAGCACCTATTCTGTAAATCGTAAATATGGAAAATGAATTGGTTTAATGTATTTATGGTGGTCTGGAAGGTATAGGAGGAGCCTTGATGCAAGAAAATTTGGTAGTATCCTATGAGTCTAGGAAACTAAAACCACATGAAAATAACTATGCAGTGTATGATTTAGAAGTGGCTACTATAATATATGCTTTAAATATGAGGATACACTACCAATTGGGAAAAAATTTCACCTTCATAACATATCATATCAGCTTAAAATATTTTTTTATCCAACTAGATCTTAATGCCAAACAAGCTAGGTGGATGGTTTTTCTTAATGAATTGGAATTTGATATCAAACATATTAAAGGTAAAGAAAATAAAATAGTAGGACTTTTGAACCCACTACCCATTCCCGAATGCAAATGGGAAGTGATATTGCTGGACTTTATTACCAGGATTGTGAAAAATAAAATGACAACATGACTTCATCATGGTTGTAGTGGACACACTAAGAAAGGGTACACATTTCATCCGTTTACAATATACCAATGGAACAACTCAGATTGATTTTTCTTTTTTTTTATGAAGGATATATTTCGATTGCATGGAATAAAAAAAATGGTAGCGTCTGACAGAGTTTCTAAATTCATTTCAAATTTTTGAAAGCTTTGTTTGGAGGAATGGGGATATAGCTAAAGTTTAGAATTTCATAGCACCCCAAAAATGATTGGAAGATAGAGAGGAAAAATCATATTTTATAAGTCATGTTAAGAAATGATTTCATGGAAATACTTACGAAATGGGAAGATTTACTACATTTAGTATAATTTTCCTATGACAACAGTTATCAAGATTTGATAAAAATGAGTCCTTTTGAAGCCTTTTATGGTAGGAAATTCTAAAAACCTCTAATATAGATTCATCCAAAAGACATGATACTCTTGGGACCTGATGCGTTACAAGAAATTGAGTAAGCGATGTTAAAGGTTAGACAAAACATAAAAATTTCACAAGATAGACAAAGACATTATGCTAATAAAAGAATGACTGAAAAGGAATTTAATGTTGGAGATCATGTATACATAAGAGATAAACTTAGGAAAAACACTTTAAGAATGGGAACTTGTAGAAAATTAACCCCATGGTTCTGTGGGCCTTTTGATATTCTCGACAGGGTGGGATTAGTAGCATATAAGTTGGAATTTCTCAACCATATAAAAGTAAAAAATAATCTTCATGTATATTTATTAAAAGAATATGTGCATGTTAATTCTTGTATAACTGATTGGAACATAATATAGGTGGAACTAGAAGGATAAATCCTTGTATATCCACTTCACATACTAGATCAAAGAGATATCTTGCTTCAAAATCGATCCATCGCACAGGTTAAAGTGCAATGAAAGAACTTTACACCTGAGGAGGCCACCTAGTAGATGGAGAACAAACTGTGAGACGCCTTTCGAGCATTGTTATAGAAGAAAATAAATTGGACAATAAACAACAAGGATGGTGTTGAATAAATTTGGGGGAAGATGTAATACCCCTCCATTATTTATGTTAATGATTTACTATTTTTAGGCCTGGACTATTTTTATATTTGATGGCTAATAAATCCATGTTATATTTGTGAACCAATGTGATCAAATATAAATTACTGTGATGTAATTAATATATTATTATTATGAAATAAAATGTGGAAATTACTCAAGGAAATAGTACCAGAATAAAAATAGTTATTTGCAGTTGGAAACAGTTGTGGGTGTATAAGTCTAAGTTGAAACTTCCCTAAAATATCCTAAAAAATATGGGGAAAAATAATTGGAAAATAAAAAATTTATTATGATTGGAGAGAAAGATCATAATAAATCACTTATTTGGATAAAGATACTAAGTTGGGAGTGAAATAAAGTGCTACGAGATAAAAGGGTGGGCTTTAAAGAAAAAGGAACGTTTTTTGAAAAAAAAAATAGAAAGGCCTAGGTAGTTGGGCTGGCAGACCCAAAAGGCAGGATGCTGCCAAAAAATTACAAGGAAGGAAACATATAAAATATACCATTTAGGAATCAATAAGGTTGATGATTACAATGGAAAGTATTTCTTAGCTTGAGGGAGAACTAGTGGATTTAGTTCATGGTCGAGAGGAATGTGCTCAATTCTCGAATAATTTTCCCAAGTAGAAATTCTGGTTAGGATTCTAGTATTTGTTCTTTTGAGTTACATTTCATTCTAAATATCTGAAGTTGTGTTGAATTTCAAAAGATAGAGAATTGTTTCATTAAATTGTATGAATATGCATTACTGATAAAACGGGCTGAATGGTAGCTTCTAGGAAACTAAATTTATTCTTCATGACGATGTATTCATAATTAAGGTTGAAATTTTTTCCATGTAAGTATACACACAAACAATTTAAGAGTATCAAAAATCCATAAGAATACTTGATAAATAATACGAATGAATAAAATATGTAACTCGTATATACTTGGATGTAAGTGTAGTTATTTTCTCTATGATAGGGAATTACCCATGTTTATGTTGGAACTTATCCTTATTTTGGATGTATATATATAGCAATCCCATGTTGTTTTTTACACTCTCTTGTTACAGTAAGATATTCTAATACTTTCTAAAAAACAGAGGAAGCATTAATATATGACCAGGAAATATGTAGATTATAAGAGTACCTTAAAGAAGTACGAAGTTAGGAAAAATAAATTCTATAGGAGAGAATGAGGGCATCCAACTCTCGTCAAATCATACCACACTTGATCGTACTCAATTAGCAAACAAAACATTGAAAGAATTTATTGAAAGTTAGGATATGGAAATAAATCTTTATCAAATTAACAATCACGTGGTTATGACTCTCCGTGGAATCAAATGAATGAAATTTTGATAGAAAATGGATTAATATGACCCGTTGATAAATATATAGGGGATTTGAATACCAATATGAAAGAAAATCAAATAAGTAAAATGGGCACAATACCGATCAAAAATATTTTAATAAATTATGGTTTTCAAGATTTTGTGGTTGTTAATTAAAGAATAGCAATTCAGATTATCCACGGTGTTAACAAAACTTTGTCGATGTTTCAAATCCTAATGGAGATCCATCTTCAAGACACATTTTGAAATGAATATGGATCCCCATTGGGATTCGAAATGTCGACGAATTTTTTTTAATAGCGTGGATAATCTGAATTTCTATTATTATATTTTAATAAATGTTTAGGGGAACTAATATATCATATGTATTTCATATCTCTTAATAAAATCATAGGAGATTATGTGCATTAAATATCAGGTGTTATGACCCAAAAGGCTATTGAGATATTGAATCATTACTAGATTCACATAGTTATCATTAAGGAGCCCTTGTAAGTTTTAGCTATAAGTTCAAACAACAAGAGTTCAGGTTGTGAAGTTACATAAAAATTAACAAAATTAAAGTATGAATACCATTCCATAACAACTTCTTCTATAGACACTAGGATATTTATATTTTGGAAAAACAAAGTCCAGCAAATTGGTGGGTGTTACACATTGTCTATGGAAGTGTGTAAATTAGAGGTTAGATTATACTGAAATTCCATCTCGAAACAATAGTCTGATACAAAAACATAATCATTAAATGATTAAGGAAACCTAAAAGCTACTTTATGATAAATTTAAATTAAAAGTGCATTCTACTTTCAATTTAGGTTAGAGGGAAAGGAATCCCTGGTTAAACCCTTTGCTGCCACAGAGAAGACACATAAACAATGTTTCCTCGAAGAGTAAAATAGGAAAATAGTGGAGAAAACCCTCAAAGTTACTTACAAAACGAAAAAAGAAGTTAAATAAAAAAACATTAACCATTTAAACAACAATATATGTATCAAAAAACAACTTTATAATTCAATAATAGGAAAAATAACCCATGAGGTTTCCAATTCAATATATATATATATATATATTATTAACACATCACCACTTAACAAGCTTTGGTACTAATTCCCATAATTCATACATAATTGAGATTATTTTAGAAAAACAAAATCATACAATTGCATGTTAGAGGCCACGCAACCGATGTACATGCCAACAGGGTGATGGGTCCCCTTAACAAATTTTGTCTAGGAGAAACACTAACGTAACTATCCTACACTGAATAACTAACAACATAAATGGCAGTCCAATTGACTACTATGACATAACCAAACATTAAGGAACCCATGGCCAGTATGTTGAAAGCCGACTTGTAGGAACAGTGTATAAAAGTTAGAAGTGGAAGTCTGCCTCAATTTTATGAATCCAATATATCATAACATCATTATATATGTCATGATTTATTCTAATAGGGTAGTGAGTCCTAAGAAATTATGGTTATAATAATAGTACATAACTTAAATAAATTAACCCCTACAACATAGTGATACTATACCTGTAGTTTTGGAGAATTTTGGTGCCCTACCCCTGCAAAAACCATATCGTGTCATTAGTACCTCCATAATGGAATAACTTACAACACCTTAAATATAAGGGTAAACTACATAAAACAAGGTTTTGAAACCTGAGGAAAAAACTATAAATCTTTGGTTGAACTTTCTAGGGCCTCATAACCTTTTGAAAACAAAAATGATGAAAACCCTTGAATAAATTACTAGGAATCTACACTCAAGCAAGGATAAAAACCAAAACAAAGTCTAAACAAACCCTACATTAAGAATAAATGACATCAGAATCCATGAAACATATGAAAGAGAGGCAATGAGTATCCATTTAACATGGTTGCTAGGAGAAACAAAAAATTTCGAGCATATGATTTCACAATAAGTGTAAACCCATTTTTACCTGTAAGAAGATGTTGTGTTAGTAGTGCTCAAAGGTCTCAGAGATAAGTATAACTTGGCTTGAACTCATAGTCATATAGTAGGCTAGAAAACAGCCTAACATACTATAAAAAGTAGGTTAAATCAAGAGAATGCAAACATAGGGTGTTGAGGTATTACCAAAATACAACAGAAAATAATTTTCAACTCTTACCAAGCATACTGCTGGAGAATAACCCTAAATCGAAGAGAAGTTATACATGTCACAGAAACCTTGATCAAAATCACAACTTGAAACATTCTATAAATTTTCATGGCGGTACTCTTCAGGCACGACATCACCCCACATTGGCTAAAAATACAGATTATAAAGAAAGAAACTCAAATTGTAGGGTTAGGGTTGGATGGAGGATCTCTACCTTTGATTTTTGAAAACACAACTCTATCGTCCATCCTACTAGAGTACTAACAATCATATGGGAATCACATGAACTATGAATATGTGTAAACCTTTAGTTCTATCACGTAATCCAATGACCTGACCATCAAACCATTAAATCCCACATATATTCTTCGACAAAGGAAGCCAAGTGATAAAGCTTCAATCAAACACACCTTTTATCAAAGGTTTAGCAATATCACCTTCAAAAGATTCCTTCCTTAGGTATTAATGAATATTATTTAGTATATATATAAATTTAAAATGATATAATTTCATTTAAACACTTTAGAAGTAATATAGGTCATTGAGGATGAGATGACCTCCTTATTAAGGGAGTCTTGTAGAATTTGAAATAGGGAACTCTTTAATTAATAACACACTTTTTAAATACAATGCCATAAGTATCTTGAATATACAAACCATGTGTATCTTAGGTGCACAAATCATGAGTGAGAAGACTTAAATTAGGAAAAAAAATGGTGGAATCCATGTTTGTGACAATATTTCCATTTTTTTATTAAAGTGAATTGTATTACATTAAAAAATAGAAATTACATTGGAGTAATATAAATAATAGGCTGATTTTTTCACTTGGGAGACACAAACATAGCCAAAAATAAACTATTCATAGAGAGATATTGGATAACTGAGTAGTGGATTATTCCAAAAGTTTACAATAAAGAATATTGATCATAACTAGCCTAAAGAAAAAATTTGGAGCAAAATAAGAATATTATGAGATCATGTAGAATAATTAGGAAAATGGGTCTGAGTCCATAGCAACAACCTGGATGGGGTATTTGTTGTCACTATATGTACCATTCATGGAGGATGGGATTTTGAGATGTTTCTCTATGCACTCCTTAGGCTATCCAAGTCCTTCATTTTTAGGTCCCTATATTACTAGTGTAGTCCCTTATTGTTGTTAGTATAGCCCCCTTATTGTAATTTGTGTACCCCTGTAACCCTCATATTGTTATTATTGTGTCCTTACATTATTATTGTTAGGTCGGCTAGGATTATATTGTGACCCCATGGACTCTTATATATAGAAGGAGTTTTTGTCATTTGTATCATCCAAGAATTTTTCATTTATGTAATGTAAATGTGGTTTCCCCCTCGAAGTGGCTTATTTATAAGGCATTGATCTCTTTTTTCTTCTATTTTTGGAGCTGTTTTCCTAACATTTATTATGAGAGCTTTGGATTCTAGGGTTTCACTGCTCCAAACAGGTCATCGTGGAATTTCTGCTATAACCTTTTTTCTACGAAGGTGTAGAAGATGAAATTTTTATCACACAAAGCCGAAATTCTGAGGATTTTCTTGTAAAAATTTCAGATCTTGTTTCGCAATATTTTCGGAGATATGATCTGTGGAAGTTAGGGTTTTCGTAGGCTCCCGAATTTCATCTAAATGAGTTGACCTTGGGAAAATCGTTGTAACTCTCTCTCTGAGCATTATATTGGAATTTTGTAAACCGTGGCTGAAATAACATGGACTATAGTTTATTTTGTATCAATTTTAGAGCCAAAGGAGGAAACAGTGGCATGTGGCACTACGTACAATTTCGATCTACTAAACTAGTCCATGATTAGGTCATTGTGGGAGATTGGGAATAACTTTGTCTTGAAGCATCCAAATCAGGTCAGACAAGTGGCATTATAAAGAATATTCAGAGAGATACTACAACACCGAATTTCAGATATTGAAGATCCGAAATCACAGAGATAATTTAGTTTCAATATCAAGCTCCTTAAAATCAACAAAAAGGTGTATTGTTTTTTTCAAATTAAGTCTTGTTTGAAAAATCAGTTTGAAGTGATTCCAAGGACATATTAAAGCATTGATATCAGTATTGGGTTCTAAAACTCCCCTTAAAAATAATTCAAAACTCTTTAAGCCCTCAGAATACTCTTCTTTGACTCATGAAGATGAAGAAGTGCAACATGATATATCAAAATTACAAGAGAAAGTGCACCAAATTTCGCTCTCACAAAGAGTAACAAAAAATGAAATGGAAGTTTTGAAGAAAGGTGTGGAAGCTAAGATGGGTGGTTTGAAGAAAGGCATGAAAGCTAAGATGGATGGTTTTAGGAATGGAATGGAATACATGGAATCTAAGATCGAAGAAAAAAATGAAAGACAAGATGGAGACATGAAGAATGATATAAAATCAGACATGGAAGGTTTGAAAAAGTTGATACCAGAAATTATTCCTAATGCCGAAAATATAGTAGAGGAAACTCACAATGAGAAAAAAATAAATTTTAATCATGATTTCATAAACTCGAATGTTGGATGGAAGACCCACCATATTCCAAAGATTGATATGAGGAATTTTGATGGCAAGGATCCCGTAACATGGATACTACATATGGAGCAATATTTTAATCTTGATAATGTGTAAAACACACAAAAGTTACGCAATGAAACTCTATATTTAGAACAAAATACATTTGTATGGTATCGATGGCTTTGCTCCCGTAAAAAAATTGTCACTTGGTCATTTTTTATGGAGGAAATGATATAACATTATGAGGATACAGAGAGCAATAAATTCTTTAGCCAATTGATAAATCTCAAACAAAACGGTTTGGTGGTAGACAACATTGAGGACCTAGAAAATTTGAATATAAGGGTAATTGATATTCCATAGGAATACAGGATTGATGTCTTCATAGGGATGTTAAAGGATAAAATCCAACATGAGGTTCACCTTTGGGAACATGAATCATTGGAGAAGGCATGCAGGTTGGAAAGAAAAAATAAATGTAAAATTATGGCGGCAAGGAATCCTACCACTCACATCTATAAATATGGAAGTGTTTCTACTCTTATAATTCCACAACCTACAAGGTTGACACCACAACAATTGGAAGAAAAGAGAGAAAAAGGGCTTTTCTACAGTTGTGATAGAAAATACACTAAAGGTCATAAGTGTGCTGAGAAGAAATTGTTTTACATAGATTGTGAATAAGAGGAAGAAAATGAACAAGAAACTTCAAAAGAAGAGGACATACACTAGGAACCAACCCTAGATAAAGAAGAAATGAGTCTGACCATATCATGTAATGCATTGGCAGGAATTACCACTCCTCAAACTTTGAAGATAGAAGGACATATCAAGAAGAAAAAGGTAATAGTTTTGATTGATTTGGGTAGTACCCATAATTTTATTCATTGTAAGGTAGCCAAGGAAATGAATTGCTTCCGATACCCAACACCAGAATGTCAAGTGATGGTTACAAATGGAGGAACTATAAATTTCTCTAGAAAATTACATAATATGAAGCTAACCATGGGGGAATATGTATTGAATAGTCCAATGCTTTCCATTCCAATGGGAGGAGATGATTTTTCACTAGGAGTACAATGGTTACAACCTTTGGGGATGATAGCTTTTAATTTTCAAGAACTTTTCTTGAAATTTTTTTCGGAAGGAAAGGAAGTCGAATTACGGGATATCACAGGGAAGCCAGGAAAGATAATAAGATCTCATGAAAAAGCTTCTGAATAAATAAAAATAAGGTGTAATTGCACAAATATGCTCACTAGAAATTCCAACATCAAAATCATCTATTTCTCCAGATCTCCAAAAATTCTTGGAAAATCATTCCAAGGTGTTTGAAACTCTCAAAGGACTCCCACCTATTCGTGATCATGATCATGGTATTCCTTTGATTCCAGGAATTATTCCTCCAAACATTGGGCCTTACAGATATCATTATTTCCAAAAGAGCGAAATTGAATGAATGATTCAAGAAATGTTAGAGACTAGTATAATTCAACCTAGTCAAAGTTCTTTCTTTGCTCCAGTAGTATTGGTGCACAAGAAGTATGGATCATGATGCATGTGTCCAGATTATAGGGAGTTGAATAAGCTCACTATTAAAGACAAATTCCCCATTCGTGTGATTCATGAATTATTGTATGAATTAAATGGAGAAATTTATTTTACCAAGTTGGATCTTCGTTCGAGATATCATCAAATTAGAATGAAGACTCAAGATATTCCAAAAACAACATTTCAAACTCATGAGGATCATTATGAATTTTTGGTCATGCCTTTTGGCCTTACCAATGCACCTTCTACATCTCAAGGGTTGATGAATTTTATTTTCAAACCCTTTCTTAGAAAAATTGTGTTAGTATTTTTTGATGATATACTAATCTACAATAGTTCTTGGAAGGATCATGTTCAACATGTTGGCAGGATGCTCAAAATATTGGAGGAGAAACAATTATATGAAAAAACCTCCAAATGTTCCTTTGGAGTACAAGAGGTGGAATATCTGGGTCATATTGTATCTCATGAGGGTGTTAAGGTAGACCCTAACAAAATAAAATCCATTAAGAAATGGAAACTCCCCACAACCATAAATCATTTGCGAGGATTTCTCCGGTTAACAAGGTATTATCCCAAGTTTGTTGAGAATTATGGGAGAATAGCAACACCTTTAACAAAATTATTTAAGAAAGATGCATTTTCATGGACTCCTGAAGAAACTAAGGCCTTTGAACATCTTAAAGAGGCAATGTGCCTATCACTTGTCTTAGCTACACCAGAATTCACAAAAACCTTTATTGTGGAATGTGATGCCTCAGGAAATGGAATTGTTGTTATTTTAAGGCAAGAAGGAAGCCCCATTACTTTTGAAAGTAATCTAATCAAAGGAAAGTATTTACAAAAAACTATTTATGAGAAAGAAATGTTGGAAATACTACATGCACTAAATAAATGGAGACCTTACCTAATGGGAAGACACTTCAAGGTAAAAATTGATCATCATAGTCTGAAACACTTTTTGGAACAAAGACTATCTTCAGAAGAGCAACAAAAATGGGTCCCAAAAATGTTAGGTTATGAATTTGAAATCATCTACAGAAAAGGGAAGTTAAATGTTGTCGCAGATGCACTCTCACGAAAGGATGAAGAGGTGGAAGCATTGATTTGTTCTATTTCTATTATCCAACCAGATTGGATAACCGAAGCAAGGGATGAATGGAATAAGGATGAAGAAGTGTGGACACTCATTCAAAAGTTGTAGCAATATACTAGTACATCTAATACATTTAGTTGGAAAAATGATTCCTTGTGGTACAAAGATCACTTATATCTTTGTAAGAATTCCCAACTAAAAGAAAATATTCTTTTGGAATTGCCCACTTCTCCTTTAAGAGAACACTCATATTTTTAAAAACTTACCATAGGGTAAAGAATTTGTTTTTTTGGGATGGCCTTAAAATATGATAATCAAAATTTTGTGGTGGAATATTTGGTTTTCCAACAAAATAAAGTTGAGACAATTAAGACCTCGAGTCTTCTACAACCTTTATCCATCCCAAGTCAACGTTGGGAGGAGATTTCAATGGATTTTATCACATGTTTACCTAAGTCCGAAGGAAAGAGTGTCATCATGGTGGTAGTTGATAGACTTACCAAGTATGCACACTTTTGTGCATTATCTCATCCATTTAAAGCAAGTATACTTGATATTGCATTTATGGAAACAATTCAAAAGCTACATGGAAACACAAAGATTATTGCAAGCAACAAAGATCCCATTTTTACTTGAAATTTTTAGATGGAATTAGTTTCTTGTTTGGGTACTCAACTAGCTCATAGCTCATCTTATCATCCTCAATCCGAAGGTCAAACTGAGATATTGAATAAATGTTTCGAAGGATATCTTTGTTGTTTTTTATCTGATAAACAAACACAATGGGTCCAGTGGTTACCTGTATCTGAATGGTGGTATAACACTTCCTTCCATATTGCAGCAAAAATGACCACATTTATGGAGCTTTATGGATATCATCCACCATCCATCACATCATCTTAAGATAAAATTACAAGGTTCAAGCAGTGGAAGACTGCATCGAGCATCAACAACAAGTTCTCCAACTCTTAAAAGATAACCCAAATTCGGCACAAAATCAAATGAAACAACAGGAAGATCAACATCACAACGACAAAAGTTTTGACGTAGGAGACTAGGTATTTTTATGGCTAAAACCATACAAAAAAATGCCCTCAAGCAAGCTAAGAAGCATAATAAATTATTGCCAAAGTAATATGGTCCTTACAAGGTGTTGCAAAATATTGGTACTATGGCATAAAAATTGGAACTTCCTGCTTCTTTGCAAGTGCATCTAGTTTTCCATGTTTCATGCTTAAAGAAGATTATAGGTGAAAAATTTCCAATTCAATCAATATTGCCAGAACTTGATGAGGAAGGAAAAATCATATTGGAACCTGAAGTAGTCACGGAAACAAGAACTCGACAGCTACGAAATCGATCAATTTCAGAGTATCTCAGCAAGTGGAAGAACTTACCCACTGAAGATTCTACATGGGAGGATGAGAATTTTATACAGAAGCATCCAGATCTACTCAAGCATTGAGGAAAAAACTTTTTTGAAGGAGAGGGTTATGTTAGGTCCCTATATTACAAGTGTAGTCCCTTATTGTTGTTAGTATAACCCCCTTATTATTATTTTTGTACCCCTGTAACCCCCATATTATTATTATTGTGCCCTTACATTATTATTGTTAGGTCAGCTAGGATTATATTGTGACCCCATGGACTCCTATATATAGAAGGAGATTTTGTCATTTATATCGTCCAAGAATTGTTCATTTATGTAATGTAAAGGAGGTTTCCCCCTCGAAGTGGCTTATTTCTAAGGCGTTGATCTTTCTTTTATTCTATTTTTGGAGTTGGTTTCATAACATTCATAAGTCAGTGTAGGTGTTGAAGAGAGTGAATATTCAAGAATTTCCATCTGATTCTCATTTCATTCTGTTACACAGTAATTTGTCACCATCCCTACAATCCCCATCCCGCACATTGGAGGGCTCATTCCATGACCTGTGAGCAGTGACGTGGCTTGAAATCACTTTCGTAACATCCCTCTGAACAAGAGCTTTCATTGCCCTGAAGACATTTCCTTGTGGAAAACCCTAAAAATGACCCTTTTTGCATTGGCGCGGGCAGACAGTTCAGTACCCGCACCAATGGGGAAAATCCTTCAAAGAGGTCATGCCAATTGGCGCTCTGTCCCAGAGTCGCACTCGCGCTATCCAATTTAAGGAGTGTTTTTTAAAAATAAATGACGGAAGTTTCATCATAACCAATTCATGAACTGGTATCTATCTTGAGTTGGGAGGTTTGGCTCCGGATTTCCATGTAGAGGAAGTGGTTTGCCACCTCTCATGGAAGCTTCCTTAAGGATAGGGCCAATCCCATGATTATAGGTATCCCAACTCCCCTTCCTCCATCTATAAAAGTTTTCCCATCTCCATTGCAAGCTAGTCTTCAAGTTCCCAAATTCCCAAGAGCCTTTGCTGCAAGAGCCTTGATTATTCCCCTACGGCCAAATTCAAGCAAGGAGACTATTGTCAAGATTAGAAGAGAGAGGTTTGTCCCATCCTTGACAGGCTTTTCGAAACGTGTTCTATTGGCGACCCTCCGAAGGAGAATTCAACGTCAAAATTTGGTTGTGATTTTCCTTTGATTGATTAATAATAAACGACTATTGGTTATGGTTCCACTCTTGTTGTTGTTTATAATGATGAGTTATGTCCTTTCTGACTGACATATAGTTGCATCTACTGGATTTTACGCTTGCGTTTGTTCTGTTTCTCGCATGTGCAGGTGTCCTATCGTGTAGATCGTGGGGATCATGATCTGTCAAAGCTAAGGAATGGGAGCGCTACCTCTTCTACAAGCAACAGCATTGGATTCCAAGTAAGCCTTCATCGCTAGTTGGTTTATTTGCAATTAGGAACCTGCACTGTAGTGTGAATGATTGTTGCTAGACACAGTTTGGGCTAGTAGGGATCGCCTCTGTCCGCAGAGGGGATTTACCTCCATAACAAATTAGCGACTCCACTAGGGAACGTCTAGCTTGTTTTTGTTCTTCTTTGTAAGCTACAGATGGAGCCTGAAGTTAGCCAGATATCCTTCGAAACTCTATTGCTCTGCATTAGCAAAGTAGATCAAAGTTGCTTCAGTCAATCTATGGTTTAGTTTATGAACTGAACGCTTGGAGTATTGTCTTGTCTTTTCGGTTGTTTCTCGATTCTGCTTGCTTGATCGGCTCTTTTGGCTGGCTCTTTTTGTGATTTTGGCTTTTGGTTCAGCCCCAGAGGATCAGATCTAACCTCTTTTTTTCCGAGTTTTCATCCTTTCATGGTTGGCTTGATTGGCGCGGTTTCCACCCTGACAGTCGTGCCAATTGGCGCGGGTTGCCAGTTCATCACTCGCGCCATCCCCTGGCTGGCACATATTACAGCCAGAAAGTCGTGCCATATTCTGTAGGTGCTAGGGTTTACCCTTGTTCGGAAGCTTCTTTTGGTCAGTAGATTGCTTCTGGGTTTGTTTTGGATTCTGCTTGAAGTGCTGAGTCTGGTCTTGGTTGGGAGAAATTCTTTGTTTTTTCATTTTCAGGCATTGGTGCTAGTTTTTAGTTAGCAACCCGTGCCAATTTTCTGTTGCCGCTAGTTGTCACTGAGCAAGTCGCGCCAGTTGGCGCTAGCTATCAATGATAAAATTGTGCCAATTTCAGGGTGTGTGAAAATTGAGATTTTTTCCCTAAATCCTTCACCAGTGTGTCTTTCCCTTCCGATATTTTCACTGTATGAGCATAGATTACATTGCTCATTGTTTGGAATTTCTTCTTGCTATGATTGCTTGGTGTAAAAGGGAATGTGTTAGGGTCGGTCTTTACAGCCCTCCATCAGAGATCATTTCTCTTATTGAAATTCATTGTTTAGGTGTCTCATTCCACTCATTCATCTGCATTTCGTTAGGGGCATGCCATTGTCTGACGGAAGGGTTTTTTTCTTTCATTTTCCCTCATGCTTGTACCTGCTGGGTTGGTCAAATTTCTCAAAATTCATCAAAGATCAGTTCATGTCATTTACAGTCATAGAAGATGTTTTGGTCAAAAAGAGTCATTTTAGTTTCTAGGTCTAGGGTTTGGTCTTTTGAAATGTTGAATAATGCCCGCAGGTCATGAGGAGGTTTTCAATAAGTTTTCAGTTCAAAATTTTTATCATCAAACATGCTCAAGGACATTTCTTGTTCAAAACTCTGTTTTGAATAAGAAATTGTCAAAATCTATTTTTGTAATAAAATGTGTCTTATCACCATGATGTACTTCACCATGCAAACTCTGGTTATCCTTTTCCAAGGTTCAACGCCAACATCCCTGCAAAAATCAACCAATTTCATCATTCGAAGCTCAGAAATTCAGTGAGGAAACAAAAATACAAAGTTGGATTAAATGAAAAAATGCCACAGGTAAAAAACATTACAACATGGGTTTTGAAGAAGTAAAAATCAAAACCATCTCTATATGATATATTTCCCAAGATTATTCATTCATTTGCAGCAAGTGATATTGAGAAAATCTCAGAGAGAAGTCGAGTTTGAAGGTTGAAGAGCAAAACTGTCATTTGAGAAGAGGCCGACTGTGTGTTAAGTTGTGTGCGGCGCATTGGGCATAGGCGCGGCGCATAGAACCGAAAAACTCTGTGTTATTTTCTTCTGGTGTGGCGCACCCAAAGGCCGCGGTGCATTGGGTCTGCGCACGGCACACAGGCTCGACAGGCTTAAAAATCATCATTCATGCTCCAAAGTCAAATCAATTCAATTCATTTGCCTCCAAGTAAGTTTTGTGTGCTTGCTATTTGAGTTTAACTCCTGTTGGGTGTTTTTGAAGGAGGTTTTCAAAGAGTTTAATTGGTGCAAGAATTAACCCTATATTCATATTGAAATCTGCTCCATAGGGTTTTGAAAAGAGGTGATCAGAACTTTAATTTGGTGTTAAAAATCTCATTCCATTGTCATGTGAGCTCTCATCATTGTTATCATTGTTATCACTATTCTATCACTGTCACACTATTCTATCACGATCCTTTCTCCTATATTTTATGTTCCATATCCCTTATTCCCTTTTATGCCCATGTGTTAAACCCTACTATTCCCTATCACCCTCCCCCTTTCATATCACTTAAATTCCCAATTCCCAAAACATGCAAGGACTGTCTCTATATCCTTGAATTCACCTAGCTTAAGGGTATCTTGTCATAGCATTTATACCTATCCCTAAAAACTACAAGTCCCATCACCATTCCACTCCCATATCCTTTCAAAATATTCCTAATTCCCAAATCCCTAATCCCCATACAGTCAAGTGACTGTTTTCACAAGTTAAGTTTCATTTGACAGTCCTTTAGCCCACTCTTTATACTTCCCATAGTCCCTCATTTCATTCTTGATACATTTCGCATATTTGGTATTGAAAGGCAAGCACCAATTCATCATTTTCCAAACATACACCTAACTCTTGTTTTCACCATACATATATCAAGCACATACTTGTCAAACACCTTGTTTTCAGCATCATGTCAGAGACAAATTCATCATATGAGTAGGGGTATGAGCAGGAAAGTGATTCAACCACAGAGCTAAATGTACTGAGGAGGTCTCATAAAAGTGGCAGGCACGTCAGGGAGGAGCCCACTTCTTTGCCTCAATTGCAGGCCTGCCCGCTTGAAATGACATGTTTTTAGCAACATTCAGGTTATCAGTATTGCAAGATGATATCTCGGATTTAGCACCATCCAGAGTTGGTTCACTTATTTGTCCTACATTTGCATGATGGCCATGTAAATCTTGCTGGAGTGAACTTCACCTTGACACCCGAGACTATTTCTGAGGCGACCGGGATACCGAACATTGGTGAGGAGTGGAATAAGAGATAGCAGCTGGATAGAGCATATTATGAACCTTACATCAGGCCTGGATATTTGAGGTAGTTGAGCAGAGTATTCCCGTTCCGATTTCTGAAGGATTCCTATGCACCATTAATGAAACTCATCATTAGATACTTCAGCTGTGAGGGTAGATTCTCTCCCTTTTTTCATATCATATCAGACTTTTGATGCATTTCACGAGAGTGCGAATGATGAATGTTCCATACTTCATGTGCCGAAACATAGAGCGTATGACTACCCTTGTGCAGAAGAAAACTCCAGAGTAGCAGCATAACAACATTTATCATTACGCGCTCATCGAAATCATTGTGGTACATCAGCTTGGTTTGCAGGGCATCACATGGGATGAGTTCATTTCTAGTGACTTCTTTGCAGCCCCTCAGCCTCCTCCCAAGATTGTTCATGATGAGGCAAAGCCTTCACATCAGTTTGAGGTTCCTGAGACTGAGCCTATCAGTGATCCAGTGTGTGTGACATATCAGAGAGGCCACAGAGCCTTATTTGCAGCGGCACGATGAGTACTATCTCCACCAGGGGTGGAAGGGGTCTCGTTATCTTCATCAGCAGCGAGAGTAATATCTCCACATGGCATGGAAGGGGTCTCACCTTCGGCATCAGCACATGTATAGGTTCAGGACAGAGGCAAGAGGCCTATGCACAATGAGGGCCCGTCAGGAGGCCAAGACACTGATTTTATGCTCATCGATGTTGATGGGAGCTCTCTCAGCTCAAAGCTGAAAGAGGTAATATAGGAGCAGAAAGCTGAGATCGACACAATGAACGAGAAATTGCAGAGAGCTCAGTGGGTTATAAATTATTTGGAGTAGCGAAATAAACAACTGGAGGATCAATAGACACTCAGAGTTACGACAAATCCGTGAAGACCATGAATTGGCCCGAAAGAGACCGGGTGACATGACACCATTTGAGCGAGAGACTTGCCTTACATACATCAACATTCATCTGGAGAAGCTCTTGGCAAAGGCCAATAGGGACAAATACATGCTCAGACATATGAAAAACCACTATTGGGCCCGCACACATGTTTGTAGAGCGAAAATGAAGATCTTGAAGGCGAGGTTGAGAAGAGCACTGAAACGTAGGAAAAGGTTGGATCCACTCCGAATATTGGCCAAAGCTTCCTAGGCTGAGCATGAGACATGATGGGAGACCTTCACTCCAAATTTCAGCAAATTTGGAGAAGATTTGTCATTTTGAAAATCTTGGTTGCAAAACAGGTTTTTCCGCCTGACGCGCGCTTATGATTGGGACATCTTCTAGAAGAAAACTTTGCATTTTTGTGTTTTTCATGATATATTATGTACGTTTAGGAATGGCCGAAGCATTTCATCAAATTCTAGGCTGCCTAAAGGGCCAAAAACACTCCAAAAATGGCCTTTCTGCCACTTTTTGCACCAGCAGGAACCAGTCTTGGGAGATTGCAGTTTTGGAGGGGAAAATGACATCCAAATTGAAACATTCCACTTGGGTTGGATAGCAGACGTCCAGGGCTTTCCAACAAGCTATCATGAGCTCGATTTGGACTTTGGAACGTGCCCCAAAATTAGGGTCAAAGTGGCGCAACGCATAGAGAATTTGGGCGCGGCACATAGAGGAATTTTACCCAAATTTCACTTTTCAGCTCAGAAATTCACCCAGTTTTGACTAGTTTTACTTTTTCATGTGATGATTCATCTCTCTTGATGTAATTTGGTAACCATGATGGAAATTTGGCATGTTTTTACTTTTTCTATAGGATTCATTCACTAAAAAGTGAAAATTAAGTGAATGGATCAGTCTCCTAGCATATAGAGGCAAGTTGTTTGGCTGCCTATATTTTAGCTCCATGTTTAGAATTGGTTGAAACAGCTCCTAGAAGGATGAGTCAAACCCTAGAGGCATGGAAAGGGGTTAGGATGGTCTATATATTTTATTTTCTGAGACATTTTCAGGGTTGGACTCTTGGGAAAATTTTAGCACTCCATTGTATATCCATTTTCAGTTTTTGGCAAAGGAAAGACCAGAGTTTTGCAGCACTTGTTGGGATCCTTTTGGCTTCTGAGTTTTGATGATTTTATTATCATGTTATTGTAAGTTTCATTAATGTTATATGTATGCCATTTCCCTTCTCTTTGCTTCTGAATTAATCAAATGAGTAATTGAGGTAGAATTCATTGATTTGTTGCTGCTCTGCCTTAGACTTTTGTTTAGTTTTATATGTTTTTCATCAGTTTGAAGAGGATCCTTGCACTCTCTTGCCCTCTTCAGCTCCTCAGTAGTCTTTCTATCCATCCATTGAATCTAAGAAATCAAATTCATTGCCTACCCTACCCCAACTTGAACTCTGCAAGAATTTGGCCTCATCCCCAAGCCCAAATTTTTTTTTCCCTTTTTCCAACAAAAACCCCTAAAAATAAAAATAAAACCCTCCTATTTGTTTATATAGCCTAAGATCAGTTGTTGTTTTAGTAATCTCAAGCTCCTTTGAATATTTTCATTGAGATTGACCCGGAGAGAGCCCTCTGCTGTCCTCGTAGGGCTAGCTACGAGGCTGAGCGTGGTTTGGTGTTGTCCTTCTTCTGCCTTATTTCAGCCTGAGGTGGATTTGGGAACTAACATAGTGGCAACCATACTGGGAAAGAAAATGGTTTTCTTGTTGATTTTATTTGTTTCATAAGTTACAGACGGAGTCTGAAGTCACGCCAGGTAGCTTTCGAAACGCTTTTGCCTTGCATTAGCGGAAGTAGATAAAAGTTGCTTCAGTCAATCTCTGGTTTAGCTTGTGAACGTGACATTTGCCTTGTGAATTACCCCAGTATATTACATCGTTCTGGACTTTTGGGTGATTGACTCTAGAATTTGATAGGCTGAAACAAATCGGTTTTGTCCTTTGATTTTTGAATAGATCAACACACTGGCTTCCAGAAGACATACTAGATCACATCCCGATCCTGATCCGCCTCTAGTGTATGAGAATCCCAATCTGATTTCAAGAATCCTCCATCGAGAAATTCCCATGATCCCTTTGTTTAAATCTCATTCATACCCTACTTTATTTAAATTCATTGAAGATATTGAGTTTGATGATCGGTTCGAGTTGTCGTTGTTTGAAACTAAATCTGAAAGTGCTACTAGTTCTACCGTCATAAATCCTGAGTTCATCAAGTATCTTGAGGTTGAACAAGCTAATAGATCCATTGATAATTACATTTTTAATATTCAGAACTCTATTGTGGCAACGAATATCCCTGAATTCATAGAGTTCGCTTATGAAACTCTTGGTCCATCAGTAGTTACATCTGATTCACAAGTTCGCGCTGAACCTTCTTTCACTCCTACCATTCCCGTACAACCATCCATTTCTGAACAGAAATCAGCAGTAGTTCCTCCTCCATCTCCACCACATACACCTCGTACACCTTCTGCTCCTTCTCCACCCGTTTCTCCAAGATAGATCATAAATCCACCCAGAGCAATGGTTGCTAGATTCGCACCTCTTGTTTTTCTAGCGAACTTGGATCCCATGCCCGCTGATTATCAGAGTAAAATTCCTTTTTTTGATGGCACTCCTCAAAGTGTGCCCGCTTAGCAGCATATTGACAGAATGACAGAATTTTTGGACCTCCATGAAATTGATGAAGAGAATGTCTCCATGAGATTATTTGTGCAAACTTTTGAAGGTGAGGTACGCAAGTGGTTCAGAACTTTGCAGCCCAAAAGTATTAATACATTGGAAGAGCTTCAAAGACAGTTTCTAGATTGGTGGGAAATGAAAAATGGTCCGCTTCAAATCACTTCTGAGTATACCAAGATCAAGCGTAATCCTGGTGAGTCCGTCCAAGACTATATTATCAGATTTAATGCGGTTTATAATGCAATCCCTGATGACTTGAGGCCTTCTAAGAAATCATATTTGTTAAAATTCCCAGATGGTTTTGATCCGGAGATGGCCTATTCATTATGAGATAGAGATCTGCCCACTTTAGATTACATGCAGAAGATTTCCGTGAGTTTTGAGGAAAATTTGAATGATAAGAGAGCTAGATTGAAAGCAGAGAAGAAAGTTGTGATAAAGGAAGAAGCTTCTACATCTACAGATCAGATACTTCACAAAGTGGAAAAAATGTTCGAAAGGTTCACTCTTGATAAGCCTGAACCTCAAGTTCGAAATCCCAACTTCCGTGGTCAGCAGCAGCCACAATTCAGGATTAAGCAACGAGAACAGCGAGCACAAGAACCAGCAGTCTAGCAGCAAGTAAAGACACCTCTTCAGCAGAATTTTGTTGGTCGGGATTCAGATGATGAAGATGATGTAGTAGGGGATGAAAATCATTTCTTTACTCCTGATGATTTGCCCAATTATATCACTGAAGATGATGAGTATGCAGAACTTTCAGCGGTACAAAAAGATGAAGATTTTATCTTAGCTAATGATGTTGCTCTTGAGGAAGAGTCGGATGAGTATCAGAGAGGATATATGAATGCATTGTTAGCCTAGCAGAAGCAATATTCTCTCAGAAACAGAGATGTAACAGTCAATCCAATTTAGAAGAGAAAGGAAGTTTCATCACCTAAAAACGATTCACCTGTTGAACAAAAGAAAGCAAAATAGATAGTTGATCCCGTTGCCACCAAGTCATCATCAGCAGAAAAATCAAATCAGCCAATTACATCGAAGGAGAAGGTTGAAAAGAAAGATGTTCCAGCCAAAGAGATCGAGAAGACTTCAGACTTTAGTTTGGAGAACGAGATTTCAAAATTAAAGGTATCCATTGCCTTGACCGAACTAATGAGGAACAACAGTTATAAGGGTCGAGTCTCCAAAATTTTGAATTTTGATCCCATGTCTGATATGGTGAATATTGAAGATGATCAACCGGAACTAATATTTGGACCAGCTTTAGACGGTGAGTCTCTGGAAAGCGAAGTGCCTCCTTTTTATATCAGTCTCCGATTGCATGAGTTTGTATTGCATAATGCCATGTTCGATTTTGGTGCTTCCCATAATCTTGTGCCGAAAAAAATCATGGAAAAGTTGGATTTAGACATTACCGGGAAGTACCATGATCTTTATTCATTTGATTCTAGCAGAGTGAGATTTATTGGGCTCGTTAAAGACTTGGTTGTTATTTTGGATCAGATTCCTACAAAGAATGTTTTGATGGACGTTGTTGTAGTAGACATTCCTCCGAGATTTGGCATGTTGCTTTCCAGATCTTGGGGAGAAAAATTGAAAGGGACATTACAGTTAGATTTCTCCTATGCGATGATTCCCGTGTTTGGCCCAATGAGAAAATTGTACCGGGAACAAAAAATGAAGTATATGATTACAACCAAGGAGAAACCGATCAATCATCCGATTAATTATGTACATACAGATCTAGAGTCTTTTGTTTTTTTTTTTATAGTTTCAATGATGTAGATAGTTAGTTAGTTCAAGCAGAAGATATTCCAAAGATTACCTAGAATTTCAGAGAAGTTTTGCAGAAATAAAGGCAAAAGCTGGAAAGCACAGTTGAGCAATCAGCTAAAGATAGTGGACAGCAAGCAGAAAAAACAGAGCTAGCACAATTTCAGCACTTAGAGGATGATCAAGAGGGTCTATGGACCATGTATTCGATGGTGCAGTGGGAAATGATGGTGCTGGGATTTGTATTTGGGTACGCAGTCCTTTTTCCGCTCCAAACAAGGTACCAAGAAATGTACGGGTATGTTCTTACAAATTAGCATTTGATTGTTCAAACAATGAGGCTAAGTATGAAGCTCTGATTGCTGGCCTAAAGATTCTGAGAAAGATGAATGCTAAGAGAATTGCAGTCTATGGTGACTCCGAATTGGTGATTAAGCAGGTAAAGGGTGAATATCAAACAAAACATCCCCAGATGCGAGCTTACCAGAATGTTGTCCTTGATATTTTGAAGCAGTTTTCAGATTATATGATCCAGGTGGATATTGGTGGTCACCTTCCTATTCCACTTGGGGCTCCACCATTGTCTATTTCAGTTTTTCATTTTCGGCACAGTTTACTATTTTTAGCAGTTTTTCAGGTCCTAAACTTCCGGAGCCGTTTTGAGGCCCTAAACGACGTTTTTTTGGGAAAACGGAGGGCAACATGGGTCCATGGACCGATGTTGCCCATTCCAAATTTGTAGTCCTCGGATAGATCTTTCTAACGAGGTATGGTACGCGTCAAACGGAGATCGTATGCCAAAGTTACGCCCCTGGGAAGTTGAAACACCAATTTACCCAAGCGGGGCCCATAGTTTTGGCGCTTCATCTCCTAGGGTTAGGGTTTTGGCTGTTTAGGATTTCCCATTGTTTCTAAATGATAAATAGGCCCTTGAGCCTCATTGTAACTCAGTTCAGAGGCCTGTAGCCGCCACATCTCTTCTCAGAGATAGCTACCGGCGCCCTAGCTAGTTTTATTTCCATTATGTCTGTAAGCAAATTTCAGTTCTTTGATATTAATGAAATGAAGTGTTATTTCCGCTGCATCTCTGTATTTATGGTTATGTGTTTATTCTGTTGCGTTTCTGCATAAATCCGGATCAGTGGTATCAGAGCGGTCTGCTTTTTCTCGATCCTTCTTTGCATGTCCCCAACGAGGTCGGGGTATAAGGAGCTAGGGCTCGATCTGGTGGAACCTTTGCAAGATCAGCCTCGCAAACCTCGACGGACGCCCATGGGGGACGGAAAGAAAGATGAGGGAGCAGGAGATCCTATCAAAATATTGCTCGAGGAGGCCCTCGAAAGACAAAGGAACGTGATGATGGATAACTTTGCTCAGATCCTTCAACGGCTACCCACCGGCGGCGCATCTGCATCCAACAGCCACTCTGGAGGCGCGACTCCTTTTAAGGTACAAGTAAATTTTAACATTCCCATATTTGAGGGTCAAATAGACGCAGATGCTGTAGATAAATGGTTGAATCTGTTAGAAGGATATTTCTCGGTTCATGACTTTTCAGACCGGGAGAATATTATTTTTGCACTCCTCAAAGCTACCCCCCATGTTAAGGACTGGTGGGAAACCTACTGTGAGAACAAGGACCAGACAGAACCCTCTCTGTTCTCGGCCGTGCCAACTTGGAATTCTTTCCGAGACGCCGTCAAGGAACAGTACTATCCCGTGGGGAGCTATGAGGACAAGTACATACAATGGACCACGCTGCGACAACAAAGGGATCAAGATGTGCATGAGCTGACGAATCTATTCCATACCCTGTGCACAAAGTTGGGTATCAAAGATTCAGAGAAACATTTGGTGCTAAAGTATCGCAGTTGTCTGCACAGATACATTCAGGAGGAAATGGAGTTCCTCGACATCTCCTCGCTTGGTACGGCATACCGGTATGCTGCCAAGATTGAGCAGAAATTCAAACAGAAGAAGCGAGACTTTGGATCTGCGAATCAAAAGCAAGGAAAAGGTGCTGGCTGAACAAAGGACCGAGCCAAGGCATGGCGTAAAGACAAATCATCGGCCACGAAAGAAACAGCCACTTGTAAAGCCAAAAGAAGGACACGAGAAGGTAGCGCCCAGGGTTAATGAGCTCACTCACAACACAAGTGAGTGTCGAATAGCAGTCGCTAGTGATGGCCGAGATGAGAGCCACAGAGTCGGATCATGCTCGACTCGAATCGAGAACCGAAAAAGGTGAATGAAAAAGGGAAACAGATTATTGATGCGGAGCCCAATGCCATTGTTGCCACTACAAAGATCCAAAAGGAGGAACCGGAAGATCCAGAGGAGGAGGAACGTCTCTTCCACTCCCGGATGTGGGTAAAGGGCTCCCCGGTACAGTTCATTGTCGACAATGGGAGCCAAAAGAACCTCATTTCAGCAGACGCCGTGAAGCGGTTGGGCTTGCCGACCACGGCTCACCCACATCCATACACCATCGGGTGGCTTCACCAAGGACGAGATCTCCGCGTCAGCCGGCAGTGTCGCCTTCCCTATAGCATCAAGCCCTTCACGGATGAGGTACTATGTGACGTTGCTCCTATTGATGTTTCTGATGTATTATTAGGACAACCATACTTATGGAAGCGTCATGCTGTGTATGAGTCTCGGCCTCGTGCTGTTATTGTTACTTTGGGAAATAAGTTGTACAGGATACCAGAGGTACCACCTCCTGCTGCTATCTCTTTAGTTACTGCAAAACAATGCAGTAAGCTCATTTCCCAAACCAGGAAATTCGTTTTCCTGATGATCCGCCCCCAGGGCAAGAAGAAGACTGTGGCCACGACCTCCAAACAGGGCTCCTCTGCACGACAACAATAAATGGATAAGGTTGTGGAGGAGTACGGGGACATCTTCACCTCACCCACAGGGGTTCCTCTGCACTGTCAGGTCAAGCACCCGATTGATCTGACCCCAGGTGCGCCGCTACCCAATGGACCGATCTATCGGTGCTCTGTTTTGGAGAATGATGAAATCAAGAGGCAGATTCAGGAGCTGTTGCAGAAAGGTCACATCAGACCAAGTTCATCGCCCTGTGGGAGCCCGATCGTGTTGGTACGGAAGAAGGATGGGACGTGGAGACTCTGTATTGACTATCGGGCGCTGAACAAGATCACTGTCCGGAATAGGTACCCAATCCCACGGATTGATGACCTTCTGGACCAACTCAAAGGTGCAAAATATTTCAGCAAGATTGACCTAAATTCTGGGTATCACCAGGTACCAATTGAACCCTCCGATGTGTGGAAGACTGCCTTCAAAGCCAAGGAAGGCCTTTTCGAATGGCTGGTCATGCCTTTTGGGTTGACGAATGCTCCCGCCACCTTCATGAGGATGATGGATGACATCTTGAGGCCATTCACCAACTCATTTGTAGTGGTGTACTTGGATGATATTCTGATCTTCAGCCAGACTTGGGAAGAACACCTTCACCACATCCAACAAGTCCTCCAAACACTGCGGCAACACAAGTTGTGTGCCAATTTGGAGAAGTGCACTTTTGGCATGACCCAGGTTCAATATCTGGGATACATTATTGATGAAAGGGGGGTGCATGTGGATCCAGCAAAGATCCAAATCATTTGGGATTGGCCAGCCCCAACCACTATAACAGAGCTTCGCAGCTTTCTGGGTCTTGCTAATTTCTATCGGAGGTTCGTGTTGGGATTCTCTCACATCACTTGGCCCTTGAGTCAAGTCACCAAGGGAGGAGTGAGAGAAAAAAAATTTTGGTCGGAACCTCAACAGAAGGCGTTCACAGAACTGAAAAACCGCCTCTGTTCTGCCCCAGTGCTCACTTTACCAGACTTGCAACAGCCATTTGAGATCGAGACAGATGCCTCTGACTATGCTATTGGGGCGGTTCTTACTCAACAGGGACATCCAGTGGCATTTCACAGTGAGACATTGTCTGACACAGTTCGCAAGTACCCCACATATGACAAAGAAATGTACTCCATTGTGCAAGCTTGTCGACAATGGAAGCATTACATTTTGGGGAAGGAAACAATCATCCATACAGACCACAGGCCCCTGCAGTTCATACAGACACAAGAGAAGTTGCAGAATGATCGCCATCAGAAGTGGTCTACATATCTGCAACAGTTTCATTTGAACATCAAGTATAAAAAGGGTAGCACCAATCATGTTGCAGATTGCCTCAGCCGACCACCGATCGTGGCGCTCACCACTGTACTCAACGCTTGTGGGCACGAGACTTCTGATTGGCCGCTTCTCTATGAGAGTGACCCAGAATTCGGCCAAACTTACAAGGCACTCCTGGGGGGTACGCAAGTTCCAAATTTTCACCTCCAAGATGCACTTTTATGTCACATGGGACACCTTTGTGTTCCTTCAAGCGAGCGTGCCAAGATGATATGGGAAGCACACTACAGTCGAGTCGCTGGACATTTTGGGGTCGAGAAAACAGTAGCAATCCTGCAGAAGTATTTCTATTGGCTGAACCTTCGAAAGGATGTCGAGAAGCACATCAGATCCTGCACTGCTTGTGCCATTGCAAAACCGACCATCAAGAAGCAAGGCCTATATACTCCACTACCTACCCCTAGTCGACCGTGGGAATCCATCTCCATGGATTACATGTCGGGCCTGCCTTCTACTAAGAATGGAAATGACTGTGTTTTCGTGGTCGTTGACCGATTCTCGAAGATGGCCATCATGGCGGCCTGTAAGAAGAATATCACAGCAGAAGCCACTGCTAAACTCTTCTTTGAACGAGTGTGGGTGCACTTTGGGATCCCATAGTCTATCATATCAGATCGAGATAGCAGGTTCCTCGGCACATTTTGGTCCAGCCTCTGGTCAATGTTGGACACAAAGCTCACCAAGTCCACAGCTTTCCATCCCCAAACAGATGGCCAGACAGAGGTCGTCAACAGAATGATTGTACACATTCTGCGCATGTACAACTCAAAGCATCCACACACATGGGACGAGAGCCTCCCCTATGTACAACACAGTTATAACCGGGCTCTCCACAGTTCAATTGGCCATAGCCCCTTTCAGGTGGGCTTGGGATTCCAACCACTATGCCCCATTGACATAGCCATGCCATTTGCAGCTGCTCAGGCCGATTCAGCTCATGTCCAGTCTGAAGTTGACAAAGCAAGTAGCTTCATCGAGCGCATTCAACACATCCGCCAACAGGTTCATGATATATTGGACAGAGCCAATGCGAAGTACAAACAACGCCATGATCAACATCGGGTGCCACACCACTTCCAGGTGGGCGACAAAGTATGGCTACATTTGCAGAAGGAGCGCCTCACTGGACCTCACCGCAAGCTTCGCCCGCTCCGATACGGGCCGTACACCATCACCAAGGCTGTAGGTAACAATGCCTTCGAGCTTAGTATTCCACCATTCCTTGGTCTGCACCCGGTCTTCAATGTGGATCGCCTTCGTCCTTACTTTCCACCTCTACTGGACACCTCGGACATTGCAGAACAACTCACACCAACAGAGTTAAACCCAGACTGCATGGAACAGGCCACCACAGATTGTATCATGGACATGCAAATCAAGAACACTCGTCAACAGCAGATCCAACTGTATCGGGTTGTCAAAGCTGGCCAACTCCTGCACCAAGGAAAGTGGTTCACCAGGGACCAAGTTCAGCAGAAATTTCCTCATCTCATGGAGCAACTTAACGCAATGGGGACCATTGCTTCCTAAGGGGGGAGGAATGATCCAGGTGGATATTGGTGGTAACCCGCCTATTCCACTTGGGGCTCCACCATTGTCTATTTCAGTTTTTCAGTTTCGGCACAGTTTACTATTTTTAGCAGTTTTTCGGGTCCTAAACTTCCGGAGCCGTTTTGAGGCCCTAAACGACGTTTTTTGGGAAAACGGAGGGCAACATGGGTCCATGGACCGATGTTGCCCGTTTCAAATTTGTAGTCCTCGGATAGATCTTTCTAACGAGGTATGGTACGCGTCAAACGGAGATCGTATGCCAAAGTTACGCCCCTGGGAAGTTGAAACACCAATTTACCCAAACGGCGCCCATAGTTTTGGCGCTTCATCTCCTAGGGTTAGGGTTTTGGCTGTTTAGGATTTCCCATTGTTTCTAAATGATAAATAGGCCCTCGAGCCTCATTGTAACTCAGTTCAGAGGCCCGTAGCCGCCACATCTCTTCTCAGAGATAGCTACCAGCACCCTAGCTAGTTTTATTTCCATTCTCACTGTGTATGTAAAATCTGGGCCTGCTGACACAATGGAAATCATGGTTATTTCCCGCCGTATCTCTGTATTTATGTTTATATGTTTATTCTGTTGCGTTATAAATCCGGATCATTATACCTTGACTTGTATTCCTCGCATTCAAAATGGAATTTCAGATGCACTTGCTAAGGTAGCAAGTAACTTGAAGATCCCAATGAATTCAAGTAATAAGTTCAAAATCCATGTGAAGCACCGTCCTACCGTCTCGGATAATCAGAGATGTTGGCAAGTTTTTCAACATGATGATGAGATTAATGATTTCCTACGAAGTAAAGGTAAGTTCAAAGATACCTCAATTGATGTAGAATATGATAATGGTGATGATGTTCAAGTAAATCAAATGGAGGTGTTGCAGCTGAAAGATAACATTATTCCTAAAGGTTTGATACCTTTAGAAGAACTCTTCGATCAGGATGATGTGGCCAAGAAGCCAAATTTACGACTGACTGAAAAAGGAGTTGAGGATGTATTGGGACATCAGAAGACCCCAAAATGGTGAAGTTATCCAAATCATTGTCACCGGAGGTAAGAGTTGAATATGTGAGTTTTTTGTCTTCATTTGCTGATGCTTTCGCTTGGGATTACTCAGATTTAAAGACGTATGACACCAATATAATCCAGCATACTATCCCTATCAAGCCTAATCAAAAGCCTTTGAGAAAAAGCTAAGAAGAATCAATCCGAAATTGCTGCCATCGATTGAGAAGGAGGTAAACAGGTTTTACAAAGCAGGAATCATTGTTCTCATCAGATTTTTTGATTGGATTTCCAATTTAGTGCCAGTACGGAAAAAGACAAGTGAGATTCGGTTGTGTATTGATTTCAAAAATTTGAACAAGGTGTCATTGAAGGACAATTATCCATTGCCTAAGATGGATCATATATTGCAGCGAGTAGTGGGTGCATCTCGGATGTCGCTACTCGACGGTTATTCTGGATATAACAAAATTTTGGTTCATGAGGACGACCATGACAAAGCAGCATTCACAACTCCATGGGGAACATTCCACTATGCCAAGATGCCATTCAGTTTGAAGAATTCTGGCGCAACTTTCCAGCGGGCGATGGACATGGCTTTTGAAAATGAAAAATATGTTTTCCTTGCTATATACCTTGATGATTTCACAGTTTTTTCCAATTCAGATGAAGAGCATATGTATCACTTGAAAGTTTTTTTTCAGAAGTGCAGAAAATATGGTGTCTCGCTTAATCCTAAGAAGAGCTTATTTGCCATGGATGAAGGTAAATTACTTGGTCATATTATTTCCAAAGATGTCATTCGTATTGATCTAGCATGTGTTGAAGCAATCCAGCAAATTGACCCTCCCAGGAACAAGAAAGAGATTCAGTATTTTAATGGTAAGATGAACTTCTTGCGCCATTTTGTCCCAAACCTTGCTGAACATTTGAGAGAAATAACAAATATGTTGAAAAAGGACAGCCAAGAGAAGTGGACTGAATATGCGGTAAAGTCCTTTAATTTGGTGAAGTTAGCACTATCTTCAGCTTTGGTGTTAATCAGCCCAGATTACACCCAAGACTTTATTTTGTTTTCCTTTGCTTCAGAGCACACCATGGTAGCTGTGTTAATGCAGAAAAGAGATGGACATGAGAAGCCCATAGCATTTTTCAGTTGAACTATTAGAGACGCAGCCTTGAAATACAACATCATTGAGAAACAAGCTCTGGCACTGGTAAAAGCATTGAAGGATTTCCGGGTATGCATTTTTCATTCCCATATTTTAGCTTATGTTCCTAACGCTGCCGTGAAAGATGTTTTAGTACAGACTGATCCAAAAGGAAAACGTGCCAAGTGGATCGCAACTTTGTTTGAATATGATGTGGAAATAAGGCCCACGAAGCTTATCAAGGGACAGGGGTTGGCGAAGCTTATGGCTGAATCGAATTTGCATACGCTAGACATAAATTTGATCGTTGCTATGTCTGATGAGGATGAGGAGAATTCGCCACTTCAGGTATCGGAAATGTTTGTTGATTCCCCATGGTATTCAGATATGGTCTATGTTCTTAAAAAATTGTCATCACCGCCGGGCAAGACTAGAAACAAAGGTAGAACATTGAAACTCAAAGCTGCAAAATTTTGCATTTTGAATTCTGCACTTTTTTGGAAAGATTCGGGTGGTGTGTTATTGAATTGTTTGGTGGAGGAAGAAGCGAAGAAGGTAATGGAAGATTTCCACAAAGGAGATTGTGGCAGTCATCATTTTTGGAAGACAACTGCCAATAAGATTTTGAGAGCAGGGTACTATTGGCCTACATTGTTTGCTGATGTCTATAAAACAGTCAAAGGCTACCATGAGTGCTAGATTTTCGAAGGAAGACAGAAATTACAGCCATTGCCACTCAAGCCTATTGAGGTAAGCGCCCCTTTCCAGCAATGGGGTTTGGATTTCATTGGGGAAATCCATCCTCCTTCCTCAGGACAACATAGATGGATTCTAACAGCCATCGATTACTTTACGAAATGGATCGAAGTAGTTCCTACAAGGAAAGCCACCAATTCGGTAATTATTTCTTTCCCTGAGAACAACATTTTGTATCGTTTTGGTTTCCCGAGTAAATTGATTACAGATAATGCAGCGGCTTTTAAATCAAGAAATATGATTGAGTTTTGTGCTAAGTATAAAATTATTTTGGGACATTCAACCGCCTATCATCCGCAAGGAAATGGTTCGGCGGAATCTTCCAATAAGTCTCTAGTCAATATCATTAAAAAGTTGCTGGACATCAATAAGAAGAGTTGGCATAAGAAGCTGGTAAATGCGCTATGGGCTGATCGGGTAAGTCAAAAGAAGTCTATTGGTATGTCCGCCTCCAAATTAGTTTATGGAGTAGATACAATCTTTCCTACATCACTTGCTGTTTTGGTGGTCAAGCTTCTTCAGGAGGCTGGTAGTGAAGAAAGCCATATGCAGAGAAGGATAAATCAGATGATTCATTTGCAGCAAACGAGAGAAGAGGTCTTCCAGAACACATTCAAGTTGCAGGAGAGAGTCATAAATATCTATGATAGGACAGCGAAGGCGGATAAATTCCAGTTGGAGGAAGTGGTATTGAAGTGGGATGCTAGGAATGAGGATAAAGGTAAACACGGTAAGTTTGAAAACCTCTAGAAAGGTCCATTCAAGATTGCAACATATCGAGGTCAGAACGCCTTTCTTTTGAAGGAGATGAACGGTGAAGATTATCCAGGAGGGCCTGTCAATGGCTGGCTGCTCAAGCGGTACCATTTCTAATATTTTTTCTGCTGATCATTGTCATTTTACATATCATATATTTCAATTTCATTGCACTTTAGTATTTTCTTCAGTCTGGGGCCTCAAGTGAAGGCTATAATTCTGAAGAAGGATTTCAGTTTTCATTTGAGTCTGTTTAGTCGGTTTGGTCCAGTCATTTCTATTTTAAAGGTTGAGTCAGTTTAAGTTAAAGTTTTATTCAAATAAATTCAGTCAACAACCTTGAGTTATTTTGTCAAAATAATCGATTCCATAGCCCAATGGACGAAAGCCACTGGTCTGCTCTCCCAAATATCTGTCGTTCTTGGCACCTCCAAGGAGCTACCATCCCCATTGAAGCCAATGCTAGAGTCGGTCTTTACAGCCCTCCGTCATAGATCATTTCTCTTATTGCATTTCATGTTTAGGTGTCTCATTCCGCTCATTCATCTGCATTTCGTTAGGTGCATGCCATTGTCTGACGGAAGGGTTTTGTTCTTTCATTTTCCCTCATGCTTGTACCTGCTGGGTTGGTCAAATTTCTCAAAATTCATCAAAGATCAGTTCATGTCATTTACAGTCATAGAAGTTGTTTTGGTCAAAAAGAGTCATTTTAGTCTCTAGGTCTAGGGTATGGTCTTTTGAAATGTTGAATAATGCCCACAGGCCATGAGGAGGTTTTCAATAAGTTTTCAGTTCAAAATTTTGATCATCAAACATGCTCAAGGACATTTCTTGTTCAAAACTCTGTTTTGAATAAGAAATTGTCAAAATCTATTTTTGTAATAAAATGTATCTTATCACCATGATGTACTTCACCATGCAAACTCTGGTTATCCTTTGCCAAGGTTCAACGCCAAAATCCTTGCAAAATTCAACCAATTTCATCATTCGAAGCTCAGAAAGTCAGTGAGGAAACAAAAATACAAAGTTGGATTAAATGAAAAAATGCCAAAGGTAAAAAACATTACAACATGGGTTTTGAAGAAGTAAAAATCAAAACCATCTCTATATGAGATATTTCCCAAGATTATTCATTCATTTGCAACAAGTGATATTGAGAAAATCTCAGAGAGAAGTCGAGTTTGAAGGTTGAAGAGCAAAACTGTCATTTGAGAAGAGGCTAACTGTGTGTTAAGTTGTGCGCGGTGCATTGGGCATAGGCGCGGCGCATAGGCGCGACGCGGCGCATAGAGCCGAAAAACTCCGTGTTATTTTCTTCTGGAGCGGCGCACCCAAAGGCTGCGGTGCATTGGGTCTGCACACGGCGCACAGGCTCGATAGGCTTAAAAATCATCATTCATGCTCCAAACTCAAATCAATTCAATTCATTTTACTACAAGTAAGTTGTGTGTGCTTGCTATTTGAGTTTAACTCCTGTTGGGTGTTTTTGAAGGAGGTTTTCAAAGAGTTTAATTGGTGCAAGAATTAACCCTATATTCATATTGAAATTTTCTCCATAGGGTTTTGAAAAGAGGTGATCAGAACTTGAATTTGGTGTTAAAACTCTCATTCAATTGTCATGTGAGCTCTCGTCATTGTTATCATTGTTATCACTATTCTATCACTGTCACACTATTCTATCACGATCCTTTCTCCTATATCTGCTATTCTATATCCCTTATTCCCTTTTATGCCCATGTGTTAAACCCTACTATTCCCTATCACCCTCCCCCTTTCATATCACTTAAATTCCCAATTCCCAAAACGTGCAAGGAATGTCTCTATATCCTTGAATTCACCTAGGTTAAAAGTATCTTGTCATAGCATTTATACCTATCCCTAAAAACTACAAGTCCCATCACCATCCCACTCCCATATCCTTTGAAAATATTCCTAATTCCCAAATCCCTAATCCCCATACAGTTAAGTGACTGTTTTCACAAGTTAAGTTTCATTTGACAGTCCTTTAGCCCACTGTTTATACTTCCCATAGTCCCTCATTTCATTCTTGATACATTTGGCATATTTGGTATTGAAAGGCAAGCACCAATTCATCATTTTCCAAACATACACCTAACTCTTGTTTTCACCATACATATATCAAGCACATACTTGTCAAACACTTTGTTTTCAGCATCATGTCAGAGACAAATTCATCATATGAGCAGGGGTATGAGAAGGACAGTGATTCAACCACAGAGCTAAATATACCGAGGAGGTCTCATAAAAGTGGCAGGCACATCAGGGAGGAGCCCACTTCTTTGGCTCAATTGCAGGCCTGCCTACTTGCAATGACATGTTTTTAGCAACATTCAGGTTATCGGTATTGCAACATGATATCTCAGATTCAGCACCATCTGGAGTTGGTTCGCTTATTTGTCCTACATTTTCATGATGGTCATGTAAATATTACTGGAGTGAACTTCACCTTGACACCCGAGACTATTTCTGAGGTGACCGGGATACCGAACATTGGTGAGGAGTGGAATAACAGACAACAGCTGGATAGAGCATATTATGAACCTTACATTAGGCTTGGATATTTGAGGTAGTTGAGCAGAGTATTCCCGTTCTGGTTTCTGAAGGAGGCCTATGCACCATTAATGAAACTCATCATTAGATACTTCAACTGTGAGGGTAGATTCTCGAGCCTTTATGCATATCATATCAAAATTTTGATGCATTTCATGAGAGTGTGAATGATGAATGTTCCATACTTCATGTGCTGAAACATAGAGCATATGACTACCCTTGTGCAGAAGAAAACTCCAGAGCAGCAGCATAACAGCATTTATCATTACACGCTCATCAAAATCATTGTGGTACATCATCTTGGTTTGCAGGGCATCACATGGGATGAGTTCATTTCTCATGACTTATTTGTAGCCCCTCAGCCTCCTCCCGAGATTTTTCATGATTAGGCAGAGCCTTCACATCAATTTGAGGTTCCTGAGACTGAGCCTATCATTTCTCCAGTGTGTGTGACATATAAGAGAGGCCACAGAGCCTTATTTGCAGCGGCACGACGAGTACTATCTCCACCAGGGGTGGAAAGGATCTCGTTATCTTCATCAGTAGCGTGAGTAATATCTCCACATGGCGTGGTAGGAGTCTCACCTTCGACATCAGCACAGGTACAGGTTTAGGATAGGGGAAAGAGGCCTATGCATGATGAGGGCCCTTCAGGAGGCCAAGACACTGATTTTATACTCAGCGATGTTGATGTGAGCTCTCCCAGCTCAAAGCTGAGGTAATCCAGGAGCAGAAAGCTCAGATCAGCACACTGACCGAGAAATTACAGAGAGCTTAGTGGGTTATAAATTATTTGGAGCAGCGGAATAAACAACTGGAGGATCAGCAGACACTCATAGAGTTGCGACAAATCCGTGAAGACCGTGAATTGGCCCGAAAGAGACTGGGTGACATGACACCATTTGAGCAAGAGACTTGCCTTACGCACGTCAACATTTATCTGGAGAAGCTCTTGGAAAATACCAAAAGGGAAAAAGACATGCTCAGACATATGAAAAACCACTATTAGACCCGCACACATGTTTGCAGAGCGAAAATGAAGATCTTGAAGGCGAGGTTGAGAAGAGCACTGAAATGTCAGAAAAGGTTGGATCCACTCCGAATCTTGGCCGAAGCTTCCTTGGCTGAGCATGAGACATGATGGGAGACCGTCACTCCAAATTTCATCAAATTTGGAGAAGATTTTGTCATTTTGAAAATCTTGGTTGCAAAACAGGTTTTTCTGCCCGACGCGTCGCGCCACCAGACGCGCGCTTATTATTGGGACATCTTCTGGAGGAAAACTTTGCATTTTTGGGTTTGTCATGATATATTATGTATGTTCAGGAATGGTCGAAGAATTTCATCAAATTCTGGGCTGCCTAAAGGGCCAAAAGCACTCCAAAAATGGCCTTTCTGCCACTTTTTTCACCAGCAAGAACTAGTCTTGGGAGATTGCAGTTTTGGAGGGGAAAATGACATCCAAATTGAAACATTCCACTTGGATTGGATAGCATACATCCAGGGATTTTGAACGCGCAATCATGAGCTCAATTTGGACTTTAGGAAGTGCCCCAAAAATATGGTCAAAGTGGTGCGACGCATAGAGAATTTGGGCGCGGCGCATAGAGGAATTTTACCCAAATTTCACTTTTCAGCTCAGAAATTCACCCAGTTTTGACTAGTTTTACTTTTTCATGTGATGATTGATATCTCTTGATGTAATTTGGTAACCATGATGTAAATTTGGCATGTTTTTAATTTTTCTATAGGATTCATTCATTAAAAATTGAAAATTAAGTGAATGGATCAGTTTCCTAGCATATATAGGCAAGTTGTTTGGCTGCCTAGATTTTAGCTCCATGTTTAGAATTGGTTGAAACAGCTCCTATAAGGATGAGCTCGACCCCAAGAGGCATGGGAAGGGGTTAGGATGGTCTATATATTGTATTTTCTGAGACATTTTTAGGGTTGGACTCTTGGGAAAAGTTTAGCACTCCATTGTATATCCATTTTCAGTTTTTGGCAAAGGAAAGACCAGAGTTTTGCAGCACTTGTTGGGATCCTTGTGGCTTCTGAGTTTTGATGATGTTCTTCTCATGTTATTGTAATTTCATTAATGTTATATTTATTCCATTTCCCTTCTCTTTGCTTCTGAATTAAACAAATGAGTAATTGAGGTAGAATTCATTGATTTGTTGGTGCTCTGCCTTAGACTTTTGTTTAGTTTTATATGTTTTTCGTCAGTTTGAAGAGGATCCTTGCACTCTCTTGCCCTCTTCAGCTCCTCAGCAGTATTTCTATCCATCCATTGAATCTAAGACATAAAATTCATTTCCTACCCTGCCCCAACTTGAACTCTGCAAGAATTTGCCCTCATCCCCAAGCCCAAAATTGTTTTTCCCTTTTTCCAACAAAAACCCCTAAAAATCAAAATCAAACCCTCCTATTTGTTCATCTATTCTAAGATCAGTTGTTGTTTTATTCATCTCAAGCTCCTTTGAATATTTTCATTGAGATTGACTCGAAGAGAGCACTCTCCTGTCCTCGTAGGGCTAGCTACGAGGCTGAGTGTGGTTTGCTGTTGTCCTTCTTCTGCCTTATTTCAGCCTGAGGTGGATTTGGGAACTAACAGAATGAATGCCTTGTTTTGATCTCATGTTTTGGAAGTCCTCTTTTTGTTTTGTCACCTTTTGAGGGATTTCGTTACAAAGTGTTTGAAACAATGATTGCATTCTTATTGTTTGTTTGCATCCCTTTTGCCTTCATCCTTCATTAAGAGGATTTGTGTTCTTTTAGTTTTCGTCTCATAGTTTGCTTTTCGTTAAAATGCATTAGATCACATTGCATTGAAAAGTATTTTTTGAGATTTATCATTAAACTCAGATTACATTGTTTGATGATTGAAAGCTAAAAGTCGCTTTGAGTGCATTCTCTTTCATTAAAAGCATGCATTAAGTAGATCATCATTTCATCAAAAAATGCATTGAGTGCATTCTTATCATATGAAAAGAAAACGAAATTGTGCATAGATTACAATTGCATAGTTTTCGAACAAAATATTTTGCATAGATTACATTACATTATTCGCATCGTTGAATGTTTGAAATTACTTTTGGATAGTGAAAGTCATCTAGTTTGGGAAAGATTTCATTTGCAGTGTTGTTTTATGTCGCATCATTGTTTGAAGTTCTTCGTTTAACTAGATAGCATTCATCGAATTGAAAATTATTCTTTTCTCATATAGCTACATATAGGAGATTGTCAGATGACACTCGCTAGGGCCTGAAAACTCAAACGTAATTGAAGATAAACATTAAAATCTATTCAATTTACACTAAGGCAGCATTGAAACATTAATGAAATATTTAGAGGTCTAGGCTAGAGACGTGTTCCGGCGTCTTTAAACCTAGTAGCTATTGTTCTCCTCTTGACTTTAGACAGCACTAGTACGGACTTGTGCTCCCCGTACCATCGAGTATATAAAGGGAGACCCCACTAGGTTTCTATCCATTATCCATAGGAAGCCGAGTCTGCCGCCCTATACCCGTGATACACCAGACACAACATTCGAGAAGATTTCTTGCATGTACGTCAAGTCCTTGGTTGATTTCTCTTTCATTTTGAAACCAAGGTGTATATTGCAGTTCACAGTTATTTGGTACACCCTTTGCCTAGAATTCCTGAGTAGTCATTTCAATCTTTTATAACTCTTTAAATTTGAAAAGGTCATCAAGCACTTGTCCTTTCACGCTTGTTTCCAATCTGAAAGTGATAGAGTCAACTTTTTCTTGTTTCTCGACTCTTAAAAGATGAAACGATAGAGTTTTGTTTCAATTTTTTAAAAATTAACTGCCCACGAAATATTCCTGGTTAAAGTTAGTTTCCTTAGGGTGTTGTTCTAAAGGTTGTTTCCAATGGAAAATTTTCCAGAGTTCATCAACCAAGGAATCCCCTCTTAAGGGAATCCTAGCCCCTTTCCTCCTTTTGGAAATGTTGGTGCTCCTTACATGGCAACGTTGTCCCTTCCTGGGTTAACTGTTGGGTTGCCTGTTTGGTTGTTTTCAACCTCTGTGGTCCCGAATGTCTCGGCTTCTGTTCAATCAGTTCCTCTGCCTAAACAAAATCATGTTGATTCCAAGGTGGACCTCCCCCCTTCTTCGCCTGTTTTTGCATCCCCCTCTTCTACTTCGCCTGGTGAAAGTCTCGATTCTAGTAACCAGGTGGCTAAGAAGAATAAGAAGAAGACAAAGAAGAATAAGTCAGATAAAGGAGAGTCTAGCTCTGCAACTATTGCGCCTAAGATGCCTTCCATTGATAAACCTTCCAACCCTCCGCGGAAAATCAAGTTCCTTTGCATGTTGTGCACGGGAGACCATCTTCTTCGAGACTGCCCTGGAATTCCCAAGGTGCTTGAAGAATGGTCCAGCGGTTGTCTATCGTTGCCTTTGGCTTCCGGGAGTCAAGTTGGGGGCACGTCTTCAACTGGTGTTGGTAAGGCTCCTAGGAAGCAAGGTAAGATTGCCAATCCCTGTAAGTTGTGTGGGGGGCACCATGCCATTCACCTTTGTCCGTATATGGATGAAGCCAAGCGAGTTTTGGACAACTCAACTGTTTCTACACCATGCCTCCCGGCTGGTTATAAAAAAATTTCTTTGAGTCCTCCACCAGCTGATGCCACAATTGGTCAAGAATCATCCTTGGTTGATCCCGCTCCCCCAGAAATTCAAATTCAAGAATCTGTTCCTGACCAACCATTGGTCGTGGGATCAGTTGATCTGGTCCCTTCTATGGTGCACCAGGTCTTTTCTGTCGATATTGGATCTCATACCCCTCAGGTTCTTCTTGTTTCTTCAAATTCGTCGGACTTAGAGAAAGATTCTCTTGTCCCTATACCTCAAGAAGCTGCTCCTCCACCTCCCGTGATGGAGGTCCCGAAGGATTCCCCTCCCGCCTTTGAGATGGAGGTCATGGAGGATGCTCCTTATTCTTCTATAACACTAGGGGAATACCATCTCGGTTCGATGGTGGCCCCTCCAAGTAGTTTGGTCGCTTCCTTTGATTAGAATCGATTTACAGGATACCACCTTCTGTCTTATGTGCCTTTCGAGATTACAGTACAAGCTTTTGGTCTGGTCGTACCCAGCGCCATTATAGATGAAGGCGCGTCTGTTAGTGTTCTATCCTCAACTACTTGGCATGATTTTGGCTCACTGCCACTTATGCCTGTTACGTAGAATCTGTTGGCATTTAACAGAAGAAATAGTCAACCATTAGGGATCCTTCCAAGGTTACCTGTTACATTGGGAGGTAAAACTGTCCATATGGACGCGATGGTTGTTCCAGGCCCCTTGGATTTCAATCTGCTCTTGGGGTGAGATTATACCTATGCCATGGGAGCGCTTGTCTCCTCCCTTTTTCGTGTGGTCTGTTTTCCGCATGAAGGACGGATTGTGATCATTGATCAGCTTTCGTTCTTTGGTCTTGATATGGAAGTTGGCCCACCATCATCCCTTCCTAGTTTTTATCCACCCATTGTATCTGCCCCACTGTAGGTCAACTATGTGGCTACCTACCCCATGCCTATACTCAGTGATAGTGTCGTTGTGCATCAGGTGCTGGGGGCATTGGGTCCTGACTTCCAGGATGTTTTCCTTCCATCGAGAGTGGAACTCTTGGAAGCGCTGACTTCATATTCATTATGATGAGGTCGCCGGGGAACAGTTCGTTTTCTTATGTCAAGCTCCTTAAAAAATGAAACAAGCTGGTTGGAGCATAGTTCTTTTCCTTGTGTCAAGCTCCTTAAAAAATTAAACAAGCAGCTGTTCGGAGCATGGTTCTTTTCCTGTGTCAAGCTACTTAAAAAATGAAACAAGGTCGTCAGAGCATGGTTCTTTTCTTGTGTCAAGCTCCTTAAAAAATGAAACAAGGTATGTCGGAGCACAATTCATTTTCTTGTGTCAAGCTCCTTTAAAAATGAAACAAAGTTGTCGGAGCATGGTTCCTTGTCTTGTGCCAAGCTCCTTAAACCATGAAACAAGGTGTTCTGAGGATAGTTCTTTTAATGTGTCAACCTCGTTAAAATAATGAAACACATTCCCGTTCAATTCGAGTCTTTCATGAGATGTCGTAAAATCCAAGTCGAGTATATCTATTGATCTCATAACTTGAACCTTCACTCCATCTTCCTTTCATATGGACTGAAGCTTGGGGGGCATGTACCTCAAATTGAGTCACCATGCTGGGGGCATTCTTACTTTTTCAAGCATAGTTTGTTTCCATTTCAAGCTTGTGTAAAAATGAAACCAGTTTCAAGCATAGTTTATCTTTTTTTCAAGCTTGTGTAAAAATGAAACCAACTTCAAGTAGAGTTTCCTGATTTCAAGCTTGTGTAAAAATGAAACCATCCATTTTACCTCTTGTGATTGCCATTTAATCAGCCTGTTTTGCCAGATGAGCCTTGGTTTTCTCACTCCATTGTTACTATCTGCTTGGCCCATCATATGCCTTCACTTGGTTGTTTTACCCAATCCCGGGGAACCGCTGCGATGAGTGGTCTTGTTAGCCAGCCTCTCGACCTTTATTTGTTAAGAGTAGTTCCATCATTACCGGAACCAGTAGCTACCCTATATACCACTCGTTCCTCCAGGAGGAGTCATATTTCATCTCTTTTTTGACTCTCTAAACATGAAAAGATTGCTGAGTTCCTTGTCGTTTTGATCTTGTCAAAGTGGACACGAAACAACATCTACCCAGTATATGTTTACCCCTTTTTCGGGTTGGGATAGATTATTTATGAAAAAGGAATACCCTAGCCTATTGCGACTAGGAGGCTTTCTCAAATATTTTTTTCTACCTTTTCGGGTCTGAGGAACTATTTACGAAAAGGGATCATGGGAGTTTAATTTTCTGCTCTCTTTTCAAACTCTCTAAACATGAAAATATGCCGAGTTCTTCCTTTGTGAGACTCGTTAAACCCTGATGACATCGGATTCAGTCATAATGACACTACTTGAGTCTCTCCTTCCTAGGGCTCATTAAACATACTAGGATGGACTTATATCACAAGCATATGCTATCCCCTTCAAGCTTGTTATAAAAAATAATAGGGGTACTCGCCAGAAATGGCGGGGAAAAAATGGAACCACCATCATTGTCGTGTTGGTAGTATGTCGCTCTTGAACATGGCACTTTTCTGCATTCGTGTCGGGTTGGGGACATCTCATCTCTTTTTTCACTTGCCTCCGTGGGTTTGGGTAATACATTTTGACCTCTCATCAGCTCTTTGCCTCGTCACCATCATCTCTGATCTTTTGATGTCAAATACTGCCAAATCCATTGTCGTGCTATTTATATGTTCAAGATAAGTTGACCTCTGCAACTACCAACCTTCCTCTGATTCTCATATGATCATGGTTTGCAAAAGACATTATATTCCTCTTTCTCATGTCGATGATGTGGGAAACATTATGGCCCACCTTCGATCAAGGTCACTTCCTGTCGACTTCAGCTCATTATCCGGGAAGCTGATCTAGAGACTCCCTTCTGGTGCCTTGGAGCCTGCATGCCTCAATGGCAGGTTCTTTGCATTCGACGTGAGGTTTTCATCATTGGCCTCCGATCGAGTGATTCTACGAGTTTTCGATGCCATCTCATTGATTCACATGCCGTAGATTGTACCTGTAGTACCTTGAGGGCCATCATCATTATTGGTGGTACCTCTCGCGTCTGTTAACAACTTTCATCATTGACTGGTAATCAGAAGATTTTCTTGCATGTTTGACTTCAGCTCATTTATTCACATGCTTGGACTTGTACTGTGTTCGGGTTGAGATGGAGCGCAAGACCCTGGATTGTGTCTCTTATAATCCAGGCTGCGATTTTGTGGATTATTATGATTGGTTACATGACTCACTTACTCGATGGCTGCAACCATACCTGAGTCTATTTATCAATCCTCACTGGATGGCTTCATCCATGCCTTGGATCTATATTATTGTATACTCTGTCATGGATGGTTGCGCCCATAACGCATATATATGATGTATCTAAGATATCAGTTGTATTTCTCCACGCAGGTTTTCTGATGCCAAAGTTTTCAGTTGGACACGTTCTCGTAAAGCATTTCACCCCTCTCTCTCTCTCTCTCAGGCCTCATGCTTTAGGGGGCATCTGTTACACAGTAATTTGTCACCATCCCTGCAATCCCCGTCCCACAAATTGGAGGGCTCATTCCGTGACCTGTGAGCAGTTACGTGGCTTGAAATCACTTTCATAACATCCCTTTGAATAAGAGCTTTCATTGCCCTGAAGACATCTCCTTGTGGAAAACCCTAAAAATGACCCTTTTTGCATTGGCGTGGGCAGACAGTTCAGTACCCGCGCCAATGGGTAAAATCCTTCAAAGAGGTCGCGCCAATTGGCGCTCTGTCCCAGAGTCACACTCGTGCCAGCCAATTTAAGGAGTGTTTTTAAAAAATAAATGGCGGAAGTTTCATCCTAACCAATTCATGAACTGGTATCTATCTTGAGTTGGGAGGTTTGGCTTCATATTTCCATGTAGAGGAAGTGGTTTGCCACCTCTCATGGAAGCTTCCTTGAGGATAGGGCCAATCCCATGATTATAGGGATCCCAAATCCCCTTCCTCCATCTATAAAAGCTTGCCCATCTCCATTGCAAGCTAGTCTTCAAGTTCCCAAATTCCCAAGAGCCTTATGCTGCAAGAGCCTTGATTATTCCCCTAAGGCCAAATTCAAGCAAGGAGACTATTGTCAAGATTAGAAGAGAGAGGTTTGTACCATCCTTGATAGGATTTTCGAAACGTGTTCTGCTGACGACCCTTCGAAGGAGAATTCAGCGTCAGAACTTGGTTGTAATTTTCCTTTGATTGATTAATAATAAACGACTATTGGTTATGGTTCCACTCTTGTTGTTGTTTATAATGATGAGTTATGTTCTATCTGACTGACATATAGTTGCATCTACTGGATTTTACACTTGCGTTTGTTCTGTTTCTCACATGTGCAGGTGTCCTATCATGGAGATCGTGGGGATCGTGATCTTCCAAAGCTAAGGAATGGGAGCGCTACCTCTTCTACAAGCAACAGTGTTGGATTCCGGGTAAGCCTTCATCGCTAGTTGGTTTATTTGCAATTAGGAACTTGCACTGTAGCGTGAACGATTATTGCTAGACCTGGTCTAGGCTAGTAGGGATCACCTCTGTCCGCAGAGGGGATTTACCTCCACAACACATTCCAAAGGAACTCTACCCGACATGAATTTCTTATTACAGTTTGAGTCAATTATCTACATGTGTTGATTATGCTTGCCCCAAGTGTAAAAATATCATGGACCCAATTTATCAACTCTATAAGAAGTTTTGTGTATAATAGGTGATTTCTACAAGATGAGCCTTCTCCATCAACACAAGTGAGTTCTTCCTGGATGAGCCCTGGAGTGACACCTCAATATTGGGGTTTCTTCCTTGAAACAATGATGCATCCTCATGTTTCCCTTCTTGAATCTCTCCTGATAATAAGCCTCTTGGTGAGCCCCAGTATTTCACCAAGAGTGTTGCAACTCCCAAAGGCTACTCTACTTTACTTTATCAACCCGGGGTTCATACAAAATTGGAGGTGATAGTGCTATATACACAATAGATGCATTCTACTCATGCCATCCTCTTCTGAGTCCTACGAAAGGGTTTCTGAGTGAAGTTTGTCACACTTCTAAATTAGACCTAAAACTATAGATAACTCAAACCATTACTATATCAACAATAAAATGACTATCCTGAAGCAAGAAGATACATATATTTATTTTTCAAGGAAGGAAAAATAAAATTTATGCTATTGCAAGAAATAGAAGTAAACTAGGCAACATTCCTGAAGCAGATTGATGAATTTAGATTGCACAAAGAAAGACTAATATAATCACACATTCTTGGGCTAAATGGCTAAATAAACTCTAAATATTTCATGCCTAACTAACATTCTTTAAGCATGCATCTATTCATGACCTAACTATGCTTGTAAATACTTATTTTTGCAGAAAAAGAAGAAGTCATGAAGGTGGCTGAGGAAGGTATTGGACTCATGGATGCAGGGTTGAAGGTGCCTTGATGGTTGTGGCAGGTCTAGATGAGGTGGAGGGTGGTTTATGAGCTGTAGGAGAGGCTAACTTGCGCTTCTACAAGGTCTGCTACAAGTTTCTTGTAGTGCTACACGATAGTCCTAAAATGCTACATGAAATAGCACGAGGGAAGTCTAATGCCAAAAGTGATCGGAAAATGTGTAGGGGAGGTGAAATTAAGGTGAAATAGATGGATGTAAGGTGTCCAACCGCTTAGCCAAGCTCCAAACCTCTTGCAAAGCCTTTCTTGCACTTCCAGGGTTGCTCACTGTGTGGAAGTGAAAATATCAAAAACAGGGCTGAAGGCGATTTGGTTGAAAGTAGGCTGATGAAGTGTGATAAATGAAGCTAGGGGTGTTGGCGAAGTCTTCCTCTGTTGCGCTACTTGAAACTGTAAGAAAACTACCAGTTCATGCAATAAACATTGGAAAATCTTTGATGAAGAAGATGGAAAAGATGAGTTAAATTTGATAAATAAGCCTACTTAACCATTCAAACAAATATCTAACTTAGTGTTCTCAACATATTCATGACGAATACAACAACCTATCTATTATTTCCAAGAAATCATAAACTGAAACTAAATTTGGGCATGTGGTTCAAAGATCTTCCCGCTCAAGATCCAATGAAAGAGATGAGAGAGGGAGGATTTGACACACACCTTTTTGAGTTTATATGCTATTGTACCAAGATATATGCAAGCCTAACTACAAAAAACATAAAATGGAAGCAAAATAGAAACAATAAAATGGAATGTAAGAAAATTAGCTAACACTAATGAAACAAGCTAGCTACAATGGCATAAAAATTAACATAAATACACAAGAGAGAGACTAAGACAAATGGATTGGGCCTTAACCCACAAGCCTAGCTCTTTGACACAAAATCAGTGAAGGACTAACTGAATACTAATTTTATTGTAGAAATATACTCATTACATAACAATGAAAGTCTCAAAAGTATTATAACAAGAGCTAAGAGTCTACTAGCATCCTCCAAAATTTAAATCCTAATGAGCTCTTGTGCTTCCCTATTTAACCTAAAGGGTAGCTACCGACAACTATGTTCAGTAAAATAATTTGCATTAAATTACTAACATAAATTATCAATCTGGTATCCATAGGACTTGTGAGACATAACTAAACAATATATGCTAGGGATTAATTTATCAAAAAATAAAAACCAATCTAATCATACCATTCCTGCATTAACTTGAAAATCTATTCTACATTCAGGAATTTATTTATTTATTTTTATTTATTTTTAATTTAAATCTAATCTAGGATTGTTGTATTAATATCAAGGACAAGTAAAAAGCGTTGATGTATATCTCTATGCCCAAATCCAATCCAATTGGAAAATGATAGAAACCACTTTCTTGACATGATTTAGTGAGCACAAATTTACTTAGTCAATTGGAAATTTAATCTAAGAAAGCATTTAAAAAACATGTAAAGGAAAACTCAACTACTGTATATTTTAAATACTCAATCATCCAATTTTGGAAGCATGACAAAGTCACCTTCTTGACCCGATTTACAAGCATTTAATTATACATTTAGTTTTAGGATTTAATCTAAGAAATCATTTTAAAAGCACGTAAAGGAAATCTGAACTACTGTATATTTTAAATACTCAATCATCGAATTTTGGAAGCATGACAAAGTCACCTTCTTGACATGATTTACAAGCATTTAATTATACATTGAATTGAGAATTTAATCTAAGAAATAAAATAAATCTTAATCTATGAAAACAAATAAATCCTAATCTATGGAAACTGATAGATCTCACAGATTGTAGATGGCCAATCCAAAAGTATGGGAGATGGTAAGTCGAGATGATCCATATGTAAGCAAAACCAAGTCAAAGTGAAAGAACACTCATGAGTAACGTGCCACAATCTAATTCTTTATTCAAATCTTGAGCATAACTCCAACTTTACACATAACATGGTAGGAGAAATCTTCCCCTATTTATACAAAAATTAGGGATATCTACTCAATAAATGTAGATCCCTTAAATATCTACTAGATCCATACTTGTCTCAACTTATCCCTAAATTCTAGATACAAATCCTATGACACATAAATATCTCCATGATCTTTCTTGTTGGAATATGGTCAACCTCTTGAGTTGAAATTCGAATTTGATCTTGGGTGGCCAAGTAAGACCTTCTAGAATCCCCAAAATAGGCCTACACATGTCACAAAACTCATAACACATATATAGATATATGAAACCATGTTAATTTTCTAGTTTTTAATCATAAATTCACTTTAAATATATAAAATAAATAAATTTGGAAAACAAGGATCCTAACCCATATATTTATGAAAATGGTTACTTGATGTAGGCTTTTAGGTTAGATAGTTATGAAATGAGAGCTGAATGGTTATGAAATAATGGAAATATGTATGAATATGGAAGAAAATTTTGAGATTCAACATACCCCCCAAATGAAGTTGTTGCATTTCCTCATGAAACTATTGCATTGATTCATTTGTCCATGAGTTGATATTTTATGAGTTTTGACTTGTATAGATTCTTTCCAAACTTTACTTCATGATATTTTCTTTTGGAAAAGTATAATACATTTGATTGCAACATTTTTTATTTTATTTTATTTTATTTTATGGGCAGATATGTGACGCTGGGTTACACTTTTGTGAGAATCGGGGGTAGAAATCTTTTTTTGGCAATAGTTCGGCCAAACTTTATGAGAAAGTTCGGCCGAACTCATTCTTCCATTTAGATTGACGGCACACTAATGACATGGGCAAATAGAATTTTTGTCGGATATGGAAAAACCCGAAACAAAATTTCAACCATACTTTTACTCTTAAAATAGTTTGGCCAAACTACTTGTTATAAATATATCGCCCACGAAGCTTTATTTGTTTCCTACGTCTGTGTTTCACTGTTTCTTCGCATGATTTTATGTTTGTGTTCTGTTCGGTGGTTTGCTGCAGCATTGCTACCGATCTGGGGCTGCTTCTATCCACTCTATTGGTGATTATCTTCGATGACCTCAAGCGAGCGAACTACCAGGTAACTCCCATTCCTGCTCTCCTATTCTTGATTTTACCTCAGAGGATCTTCCCTGTAGCTTTGATTATTTTCTTTATAGTGGGTGGACTTTTTTATGGTAAATTATCCTTAGGATATTCTTTCTTAACTACCTTAGTGATATAAAATTCATTTAAGAGGTTTAGACCTCACCCATTAACCCCATTACTATATTTGGTGCTCTACAATGTAGAAATGAAGTATCTTATGTATAGATCCTATATAAATGGATTTCTATGTTCTGCACTACAGAAAGAGAAAGGAAATTTGAAAGTGCCATACCCCATTTAGTGGATTCAAGGATCTTCTTTACTGCTTAGGTAATCAATGAAATGAAATATCTTCAAGAGAGCATTTCGTTGTCCATAAATTTTGGGTCCTTCTTGTAAAACAATCGTGCTTTTCATCTTTAGAGCTGATAAATCCAGCTGGTGAATGTGTTGTCTGAAGCCCGTGACTAATGCTTTGATATTTCCTTATGACTTGCTTTCTCGAGTGCCTTCCTACACGAGGAAGGCAAGTTGAAAGTGCCAGACCCCATTTAGTGTATTTAGGGATCTTCTTTACTGATTAGGTAGTCAATGAAACGAAATAGCTTCAAGAGAGCATTTCATTGTCCATAAAGGTTCGGTCCTTCTTGTAAAACACTCGTTCTTTTCATCTTTAGAGTTGGTAAATGCAGCTGGTGAATGTGTTGTCTGAAGCTCGTGACTAATGCTTTGATATTGACTTATGACTTGATTTCTCGAGTGCTTTCCTACACAAGGAAGGCTAGGGGCATAGGACTATCTTTTATACAATTATGGATATGGGAGACAAACAGCATGAATAACCAAACTAAGGTGGCAAGACCCATTATAACCCCAACAATAAGCGATAACTTGATAGGCCTCATGAGCACTATACGCCACCCTATCTCTCACGAATTTATGTTGGATGCCTTAGTCAGTCCCACATATTTGAGGGCATTGTTGAAAAAATAACCACTTTGTGACCTTTCTTGAATCACAAGTTCCAAGGAACAACTGCTTCTCTATCTCCTCTTCCAGTTCTCTACCACTTGGTGGCTGCCACCTTGCTAGCAGAAGCCTCACTGGACTACTTTGTACTCTTTTTATGTTTTAAATTTCATTACCTTTCGCTGTAAGATGTATGTTGAATTTCTGGTAGTATGATATGCATTTGGTTGCTACAGTTGTTACTGTTCCTGTGGATCCATCAATTTCATCCACTCTAGCTGATTATCGCTTTGTGCATGGAAGTTTACCACCACTGTTAAGCTTATGTCATTACTAAGCCTTCTCTCAATTCCTCAACACTGGAATGATTGAACTAGAATGATCTACTATTGTAATGTGACCACATATTGTCTTTTAAACTATTTTAATGTATTTCTGTACGAGACAGAATCTGATCTTTTGTAATGTGGTCCTACATATTGTCTTTTATACTGTTATAATGTATTTTTGTAATGTGACTACATATTTTCTTTTATATGTGAATACATATTGTCTTTTATACTACTGTAATGTATTTTTGTATGAGACAGAATCTGATATTTTATACTTGATAACCTGTTATGGGTATATCAAGAGGATTTTGTATATGAATTGTTATCAATATATGAAACATGGTTTTTTCTCCTTTGGAAAAAGAGTTGAAATCATTCTAAATTCACATATGTTTAGTGGTGTCACTGTTTCACTTCCTATATTATGTTTCTTAACTTGATGAACAGGTGGAACTCTACTAGGAGGCCTCTCTGTTTTCGACTCTTTGCTCATATTTTCAAAGGTTGTTATATGTTATATGGGCTAGACTGTATAGTTATTAGACTACATATCTTCATAAAGAACTTACAAATAATATATGAAGAGATGATCCCATTTTATTTTTTATTCATAGATCAAATATCATTTAAATATAAGATTTAACATAATGTACAATGATTCATTCCATATTATTCATAAATTTTTTCATTAAAAAATGAACCCTTTAAATGATGAACCTAGTTAATGCTTATTCTTCATGAAGAAGACTACTTTATCTTTCAATTTTAATGTGATTATGGTCCTTTGTTATCTTTCTTGACTACTTCAAATTATTGATACAATCATATGCTTCTTGTTACTCTTTTTATTCCTTCCTTATATTGTATTTTCCCCCTTAGATATTGTGTACTCTTCCACATAGATATTGCACTCAATTTTGATGGTCCTTTGTTATCTTTCTTGATTACTTCAAATTATCAAATTATTGACACAATCATATAGATATTGCACTCAATTTTGATGGTCCTTTGTTATCTTTCTGCACTTCAAATTATTGACACTTGATCATATAGATATCATATCGATATTGCACTCAATTTTGATGGTCCTTTGTTATCTTTCTTGACTACTTCGAATTATTGAAACTCTATCATATAGATATTACACTCAATTTTGATGGTCCTTTGTTATCTTTCTTGATTACTTCAAATTATTGACACAATCATTTGCTTTTTGTTACTCATTTTATTCCTTCCTTGTATCTATTCTCCCCCTTATATATTATGTACTCTCCTACATAGATATTGCACTCAATTTCATAGGCTCTTCTTTTGAAGTCAAATATATTGTATTCTCCCCCATAGATATTGTGTACTCTCACACATAGATATTGCACTCAATTTCATAGGCTCTTTTTTTGAAGTCAAATAAGTGACAATAATTTACAAGAACTATCCCTAATTTGTTTCTCACATGTTCAAATGGATCTTTAACAAGATAATTTACAAGAACTATTCCTAATTTGTTTCTCACATATATATTCAAATGCTTCTCTAACAAGATGCTTTATGGGTATGTATTCCATCTTAACTATTTTCTCAAAGACTTGTTGTGTGAGGAAGTGGTACTTTATGATGATATGTAAATAGTGATTGAAGGAAGTAGAATATTTTATTTTTGAAATTATTAATACACTTCTATTGAAACACTTAATAGATATATAGATTTACCTTAATATCTGGTAGAGCCCATTTCATCCAAAACACTCAAAGAAATTTACCTTACCTTAATATCTTGTAGAGCCCATTTCATCCAAAAAGCTCAAAAAGAAATTTACCTTGTACCTTAATATCTTGTAGAGCCCATTTCATCCAAAACACTCAAAAAGAAATTTACCTTAATATCTTGTACAACCCATTTCATCCAAAACACTAAAAAAGAAGTAACTTCTACTCACTCAAAAAGAAATTTACCTTAATATCTTGTAGATCCCATTTCATCCAAAACACTCAAAAAGAAGTAACTACTATGTATTCCACTTCTACTCTAGATAGAGAAAGTAACGACTCTTTCTTGCTTAACCATTAAACCAAAGACTCTTCTAAGTAGAATTATACATTGTCCACTTGTACTTTTCACAAGCCTAGTTGAATCTCTATATGTTGTCAATGTAAATTTCTCACAAGTAAATTTGTCAATGTATATTTCTTAACTTCTACAAGTTTTATAGGCAGAGTCTGTAAAGGGCCAGGTAGCCTCTGGATCTCATCTTTTATGGAAGGTGACATATCTAGTAAATGCCCTTATAGTAAATCTTTGGAATAGATCTAAATAGAAGTTCTTCATTTTAATATCCATAAAACACAACCACTTTAAGGTAAACTATTTACATGCACATCATTTCTCCCACAAACTAAAGGCTTCCTCCCATTAATTTTAGATGTGAATTCTACCATAAACGTTTTAAGTCAAACTTTAAGATAAACCATGCACATGTAATTTGCAATAAATGTCAATTTATTATCTAAATTCACATATGTTTAGTGGTGTAATTGTTTCACTTCCGATATTATGTTGCTTACCTTGATGAACATGTGGAACTCTGCTGGGAGGCCTCTTTGTTTTTTGACTCTTTTCTCATACCGTCAAAGGCTGTTATATGTTATATGGGCTAGACTGTATATTTATTAGACTACATATCTTCATATATAACTTGAAAATAGTATAATGGAAACCAAACATAATAATGTATTAGGACATCACAACTTGCTAATTATTTATTAGGCTACATATCTTCATATAGAACTTGTGAATAGCATGATGGAAATGTGAACTAATTAGTTATTAGACTACATATCTTCATACAGAACTTGCAAATAGCATGATGGAAATGTGAACTTGCAAATAGTATGATGGAAATGTGGATCTCAAAGAAAAGTCATGATTAATTCTTCTAGAAACCAAACATAATAATGTATTAGGACATGCTCCTTTAACTTGAAAATAGTATGGTCAAAATGTGGATCTCATGACTCTTCATGATTAATGCTTCTAGAAAACAAATATAATTTAATGTATTAGGACATAATTTAATGTATTAGGACATGCTCCTTTAGGCTTGGTGGAATTACCTTTTCTTTCATGATTAATGATTTTAGAAACCAAACATAATTTAATGTATTAGGACATGCTCCTTTAGGCTTGGTGGAATTACCTTTGATTTTTATTTCTCTCTTACACACACACACACATATATATATATATGAAGAGATGATCCAATTTTCTTTTTTATTCATAGATCAAATGTCATTTAAATACAATATTTATCAGAATGTACAATGATTCGTTCCATATTATTCATAAATTTTTTCATTAAAAACTCAACCCTTTAAATGATGAACCTAGTTAATGCGTATTCTTCAAGAAGAAGACTACTTGATCTTTCAATTTGAATTTGATGATGGTCCTTTGTTATCTTTCTTGACTACTTCAAATTATTGACACAATCATATGCTTCTTGTTACTATTTTTATTCCTTCCTTATATTGTATTCTCCCCCTTAGATATTGTGTACTCTCCCACATAGATATTTCACTCAATTTTGATGGTCCTTTGTTATCTTTCTTCACTTCAAATTATTGACACTTGATTGAATATAGATATCATATATATATTGCACTCAATTTTGATGGTCATTTTTTATCTTTATTGACTACTTCAAATTATTGACACTTAATCATATAAATATTGTACTCAATTTTGATGGTCCTTTGTTATCTTTCTTGACTACTTCAAATTATTGACACAATCATATGCTTTTTGTTACTATTTCTATTCCTTCCTTATATCTATTCTCCCCCTTAGATATTGTGTACTCTCCCACATAGATATTGCACTCAATTTCATAGGCTCTTCTTTTGAAGTCAAATATATTGTATTCTCCCCCTTAGATATTGTGTACTCTCCCACATAAATATTGTACTCAATTTTGATGGTCCTTTGTTATCTTTATTTTCTTCAAATTATTCACACTTGATCATATAGATATCATATAGATATTGCACTCAAATTTGATGGTCCTTTCTTATCTTTCTTGACTACTTCAAATTATCAAATTATTGACACAATCATATAGATATTGCACACAATTTTGATGGTCGTTTGTTATCTTTCTTTACTTCAAATTATTGACACTTGATTGAATATATATATCATATAGATATTGCACTCAATTTTTATGGTCCTTTGTTATCTTTCTTGACTACTTCAAATTATTGACACTTGATCATATAGATATTGCACTCAATTTTGATGGTCCTTTGTTATCTTTCTTGACTACTTCAAATTATTGACACAATCATATGATTTTTGTTACTATTTCTATTCCTTCCTTATATCTATTCTCCCCCTTAGATATTGTGTACTCTCCCACATAGATATTGCACTCAATTTCATAGGCTTTTCTTTTGAAGTCAAATATATTGTATTCTCCCCCTTAGATATTGTGTGCTCTACCACATAGATATTGCACTCAATTTCATAGGCTCTTTTTTTGAAGTCAAATAAGTGACAATAATTTACAAGAACTATCCCTCATTTGTTTCTCACATGTTCAAATGGTTCTCTAACAAGATAATTTACAAGAACTATTCCTAATTTGTTTCTCACATATTCAAATGCTTCTCTAACAAGAGGCTTTGTGGGTATGTATTCCATCTTCATTATTTTCTCAAGGACTTGTTGTGTGAGGAAGTGGTACTTTATGATGATATGTAAATCACTGATGATATGTAAATAGTGATTGAAGGAAGTAGAATATTTTATTTTTGAAATTATTATTACACTTCTATTGAAACACTTAATAGATATATAGATTTACCTTAATATCTTGTAGAGCCCATTCCAGTGATGCCCTAAGGAGGTAATGTTTCCATCAATGCCTCCAACATGCCTTAAACGGTCCTCTGTGGCCCTCTCAGGCAAAATCCTATTGATTCCACCCCTCAAGTTAGGTCATCTATCTAGTAGGATATGCCCCTCAGGAGGTCACCATCATTTTAACAACCGGTGATGCCCTCAAGTTAGGTCACCAGTCTCAATGGCCTAGCCCTCACGAGGTAAGTGGACTCCATGTTGCACACCCCCGCAGAGAAGAGGGGCCATTATCATATCATTGAAGGCCTTATTGCCTCCTTATAGCTACATTTATATATCCTATGGTTGTAATATCTCGTTTCAGAGATATCTTGAAAACACGGCAAACTCCAACCAGAGATTGACTCGGAGGGAATTTATCAAATATGTCGCCTCTAAGGAAAATGAGATCCAGAGGCTATCTGGCCCTTTCCAGACTCTTTCTATATTTTTTCTTGAAGAATCCCACTCAAAAGTGACTTACAGCAACAGGAAAATGCATATATGAGAAAACCATGAAGAGACAATGTTTTACAATGAGCTGTGAGACAAGAATATGAATATATAGCCAAGAATAATGTATAGCAGAAAAAGAGTGTAAAATTCTTGAGGAAAAAAATTCTAAAGAAAATCAATACAAGCCTGAACAATACATGTACATGAATATGAAAGAACACTGCTATTTCTGCATAAACCCAGGCTATGAGGACATAGTCTATGATAGAATGCTGCTCCAAAATGATGTCAATACATGGATATGACAATATATGGCCCAGATACAATAGGGGAGAAAATATATAACCCTTAGAAACAGTAATGCATCAATCCTCCAAGGGATTGGCTGAAATACACAAAATGGAAAAAATGTCGGAGTTGCTGGGTAGCTACTGCATTTCAAATCTTGAACTCAATAGAGAAGGCTGAAGATGATGAAAAAACTGAAGTATACCTCCTCCAATGGATATCCTAAGTGGAAGGTTGATCCTTACACTTGAGATCCCACCTGCAAATCAATCTGCAAACCCTCACCGCAACTACACCGTGAAAATAACGCAGTTACTAAGAGGGACTGCGCAGTGAGTGGAATAGAATACTTTGGCCAAGTGCCACGATATGCAAATAAGCTCCAATGTCTTCCAATCTGATCCTCCAAAGGGAAGAAAGACTCTCCCTCTAAAAAACAAGAGAAGGAAGAGGTGTTGTGGAATCTCCACGACAACACCCTACAACACAGTATTATGCTGTTGCAGCAATAACACTGTCCTGGAGGATGATGCTGAAAAACTAACCTTGCCCGAGCAGGCACTCAAAGTCCCCTGGGGCTAAGGGTGACATCTCTACATGGAGACACTCGGTGCACTAAACAGTGTTGCAGACAGGCTAAATAACCAGCATGCTCAAGAAGACAAATGTATCACTAAAAAATCATCAACTCAAGAATGAATGAAATGAGGAGGCTCCTCCATCTTTTATAACGTTGGTTTTCCCTCCAAAACCAACTTAGCCTCTCTCTCTCTCCTCCACATCCTCATCCTTATCTGCGCAGAAGCTTGCAGAAGCTGCTAGAGTGTACATAGGCCCCCCTCCTCTACGTGGTGTTAGGCCCCCCCTTCACTCCCACTTAAGTCACAACGTTGTGCTACTAGGTGGATGTCTTATTTCACTTAAGTGAGTTAGACCCTCTTCACTCACTTTTTTATTTATTTACAAACTATAGACGAAAAAATAAAAAAAATAGAATATTCCAATTAGTTGTCGCTAATTAGGAATATTACAGTCCCTCCGACAGAATCTTTCTTACCCTCAAGCAACTGGCTGAACAAGTCTCCTTCCTAGCTGATGCTCTCCACCGACACTGCAAAATGTGCCTGGGTCCCAGATGCACCACTGAATCTTCCCTGTCCTCTGCATCACCCTAATGTGAAGGGATCTCTCAATGCCCGGATCCCAAACTTATCTCTCAGGGTACCAGCCAACCAATAATCCTCCAGGATCCCATCGCCACCATGGCTAATAATAGCCCAAGTCCCATGGCTCAGATTGCGCACTGCCTCTGGCTATGACTAATGCTCTAGGAGGCGACGACCATGACCCCTGTTGTGCTGTATCTGTCACTATGTAAGCTATCCCCCCATCGATCCTGGGTGAAATACCTCCCCAAGCAACTGCAAGGATAGAACTGAAGAATCTCCAATCAAGGCATGGATTCTAGAATATAATGAGGAAAATCTCCCTCATGTGGATCCTCCATCCCCAAGCAATCATCCAAACAAAATGAGCCACCTCCCAACAAGGCAACTCCTGAAAATCTCCTTCCACCTCAAGCTCCGGTAATGAAGGTGGGCTGAAAATATGAACTTGGAAAGCATCATATCTTACCCCATGCTATCTTATCTCCACTCATAACAAGTGTATAGTGCATGCTAATCCTGGGCTGCAAAATTATTGCCCTCCAATGGCAAAGTGAAGAACAATCCTCCAAAGAAGGTTCCTCCAACAATGAAGAACAAGTTGGCCCAACACAATCTATCCATGAAGAATAGGACATGGTAATCATGGAAAATACTAATGAGAGGTTTGATGAAGGTTTTATATGATGATACATGATGAAAAAAATTTCTCACAAGGATACAGTGCAGTCTCATCCACTGCAACTTCAGAAAATTACATGGCAAGCAATGTCCATGATTCATCACATCTACTAAAGGATAGTAAATGGATGAATGTAACAACAATAATACATGATCAAGCACTTTCCCAAGGCTGTAAAATGGATGAATATCAATCTTATGGCCCACCTCAAAAGAGAACAAAAATTTGGCTGTGGTGGCCATATCTCCTCTAATGGTCCCATTAGAACATGTAGTGTAGAAATTGTGAGAATTCTTCCCACTCAAGAACACATCCAGCTCATGTGTCTCCCTCATAATCAAGCCTCCCATACAAATCTCATCTATATCAGCAAATGGAGACATGATCAGCAGCAAAATAAAGAAAACTTTGAAGGTTACAAGTAATGCAAGAAGGTACCAACATCTTTCCGCGTAGTGACAGCGCAGTTTTACAAGTTGTTGCTTGATAAGAGTACATGGAAAAATGTTTCTGTTAATCATGCATGTCTTCATATGATACATGATATAGTGCATCAAATGAACATACATGTGGTGATAAAACATTTTCCCAAGGCCACAAAAGAGATGGTTGTCTCCATCATGTAGATTGGCCCAATACAATTCATGGAGCAAATTGACAAGCTTGCCCTCTTGTGAAGCAATGCACTGCATGAAAATGGTAAAAGTGTGTAGATCAATGAATGTATATACAACATTCTCACCAAATGCTGGAAGTAAGATGGTACATGGATCCATGAATGAGTCCTCCATAGTGTGTTGGCATGCTGTGAAGAAGAATGAACCATGTGCTGCAAGAAGATAATCCTCCTCATGCTTGGAAATCCAAGTCAAGAAAAATATTCCATAGATGCCTCTATCATCATTACCTCCTCTTTGTTCATAAAGTGCAACAAATATGAAGTGATCCTGGGATATATGGGTTATGGATCCACCATATCTCTGTTGGGTACACTTCATCCATAAGGTTTTGCTCCAAAGTGACAGCGTTGTGAGCTCATAAAAATAAGCTCCTCTCAATACAAAGCTCCGTTCTTTGACATGATCCTTGTCAAAGACTCCTCTAATAATGCTGCAACAAATATGGAATACCTCCCAAGATGGAAGTGCTTCCCAAGCATCATCAAATACCAAGGAGATAGTGCCATCCCCTCTTCCTACAACATCATACAAAGTGTGAGAGCAAGTCTACACTTGCTCTCCCAGAAACAAACAAAGAAACAAGACATTGTGTTGCTTCCCCATACCTCCATCATACCAATCATGTGATGAAGACATAATCAATGATATGAGTATCATATCAATACCATGCATCCATACTCTATGTTGCTCAATGATGCAAGTATCCAGTCATATTTTTCCTGTCCTCCTACTCTTAGGAAGAGTGTTTTCCAAGTGATGGCCAAACTCCTTCAAGAGTAACTAGTGCAGCCAAGCCTCATGCTACCTGGTTTCATAGATCTGCAAGTACAAGTGATGGCCAAACTCCTTCAAGAGTAACCAGCGCATCCAAGCCTCCTGTTGCCCGGTATCATAGATCTGCAGGTAGATCCCTAGCTCCTTGCTCATCATCCACATCAATGCAATCACTTGTGGATGCATTCTTCTTCTCCTCATCCTGGTACTCCTCCCATGAGAGCTACCATCCTCCCAAATCAAATTCCTGTCTTTGCACTTCATGCGATTTTGAAATGCAAGCTCCTCAAGGATCAATGAGACCGTATCAAGAATCAAATAGGTGGTAGGAAATAACCTCCCATCATGGTGTGTATGGCTCAAGGGATGTCCAACACAAGCATGAGAGATGTTATCCATCCTGAGATGTCCTCCATCTTCTATCTGATCTTGTGAGAAGGGAAGAAAATCATTGCATCCCATGGTGTGTCGAAGTGCATCTCCAATGATATATCTCCTTGAGACCTTCATTTCATCCATAGTCTTCCAAAACTAATGAGGTCTTGGATCTGAAAGTAGAAGTTCCTCTTTGAGCTGAGAAGAGCTCATTGAGAAAGAGTCATCTTGAAGGCCGAAAAGGTTTCTTACTCCAAGATGTCTACCGACAATCTTCAAGGCTTCAAACCCCAACCTTTAATGTGATGTACAATCCAACAATGGCTCATGAGAATGATGGCTTGATTCCTTCTTGAGAGTTTCCATGTTGTACAATGTAGTGCAACCAAGCTGCTCTATAGTAGGAATGGGATTTGATCCTTGGTCATGCAAAAGTAAATTTCTACATTGATCAAAAGAATTTGTTGCAACAATGGAATGTGGAAATCTTTTCATACCTTGATGTGCATTTGGAACTTCTTGTAGGGCTACAAGAGTCCCTTCCTCAAAAGTTTTGGCTGCCCAACTATTGATGCATGTGGTTGCTCCTCCATGAGTGGGATAGCGTTATCACAAGCCTCCTCAAGAGGTGATGTGATCTCTTCTTTCTTTGCTCTTTCTCCGTCAAAGGTTTGGATCAACCCTTTAGTGAACTCTACAAAAGTATCCACCCTTGCATGGCTCAAGTGGCTGCACCACCAATCATAGGCTTCACCCTCCAAATGCAGCGTTGAGATTTCAACAGCTTCTTTCCCTGCTACAGGATGTAGTAGGAAAAATGCCTCCAACTTTCTCACCAAATTTTCTGCATTAGATGACCCATCAAAAGTAGACAACAAAAATCTATTGCCTTTGATTTCTTTTCTGCTGCATGGTCTCTTCTCTTCCTTCAGCTGGATGAAATGAGGAAAATATAGAGTCTCTCTGAAGGCCCTAGGTTGAGATCTATACTCAACAAGGTATTTACTGAGAATCTAATGATCCAAGTATCTTCCATGCTCAATATATCCTTCTTGATGGAATAGGAAGTGCATGGTCCTTCCTCTTCTTTTTCTTTAATCTTCTTGACCTCCTCAACGGTGGATGCATTTCCTCTGGATCTGAAAATAGATGAGAATAAACTCATATTTTTCATCGTTCCGGTCTTCTTGGGCTTAGAATCACAGGGACTAGTGGATCCCTCATACATGGGAAAAGGTGTCCTTCCAGTGGTACGCTGCAACTCTAAGCTTTGCATTCTAGATCCTTCATTGTTCCATTCACTTTCATCCTGCCTGAGCTGATAGTAATATTTGAAAGGAAAAGCTGCTCTGAAGTCTTCCCCCTTGGACTGCCATTCTCAGAAATAATCTCCAAAGGGTATATGATCATGCTACCTCTCTTTCTCACTCGATACTATAGATAAGAATGTAGGCATTGTGATAATTTCCATAGGATGAGCCAAAACTATGCTTTGATACCACTGTAATATCCCGTTTCGAGGATATCTCTAGAACACGGAAAACTCCAACCAGAGATTGACTAGAAGGGAAATACCGGATATGTCATCTCTAAGGAGAACGAGATCCGGAGGCTATCTGGCCCTTTCCAGACTCTGTCTATAGAGCTGCTTGAAGAATCCCACTCAAAAGTGACTTACAGCAATAGGCAAACGCATATATGAGCAAACCATGAAGAGACAACATTTTACAATGAGCTGTGAGACAAGAAGATGAATATATATCCAAGAATAATATATAGCAGCAAAAGAGTGTAAAATTCTTGATGAAACAACTTCTCAAGAAAACAAATACAAGCCTCAACAATACATGTACATGAATATGAAAGAACACTACTATTTCTGCATAAACCCAGGCTATGAGGATGCAGTCTATGATATAATGTTGCTCCAAAATGATTTCAATACATGGATATGACAATATATGGCCCAAATACAATAGGGGAGCAACGCTCTAACCCTTAGAAACAGTAATGCATCAATCCTCCAAGGGATTCGTTGAAATACAAGAAATGGAAAAAATGTCAGAGTTGCTAGGAAGCTATTGCAACTCAAATATCGAACTCAATAGAGAAGGCTGAAGATGATGAACAAAATGAAGTAGACCTCCTCCAATGGATCTCCTAAGTGGAAGGCTGATCCTTACAATTGAGATCTCACCTGAAAATCAATCTACAAACCCTCACTGCAGCTACACCATGAAATAACACAATTAATAATAGGGACTGTGCAGTGAGTGGAATAGAATACTTTAGCCAAGTGCCATGATCTGCAAATTAGCTCCAATGTCTTCCCATCTGATCCTCCAAAGGGAAGAAAGAATCAACCTCTGAAAAACAAGAGAAGGAAGAGGTTTTGTGGAATCTCCACGGCAACACCCTACAACACAGTATTATGCTGTTGTAGCAATAACGCTGTCCTAGAGGATGATGCTGAAAAACTAACCTTGCCCGAGCAGGCACTCGAAGTCCCTGGGGGCTAAGTGTTAGATCTCCGTACGGAGACACTCGGTGCACTAAACAGTGCTGCAGACAGGCTAAACAGCCAGTGTGCTCAAGAAGACAAATGTCTCACTCAAAAATCATCAACTCAAGAATGAATGAAATGAGGAGGCTCCTCCATCTTTTATAACGTTTGTTTTCCCTCCAAAACCCAACTTAGCCTCTCTCTTTCTCCTCCACATCCTCATCCTTATCCACATCCTCATATTTATCTATGCAGAAGCTTGCAGAAGCTTCTAGAGTGTACATAGGCCCCCCTCCTCTACGTGGTGTTAGGCCCCCCCTTGACTCCCACTTAAGTCACAATGTTGTGCTACAAGGTGGATGTCTTATTTCACTTAAGTGAGTTAGACCCTCTTCACTCACTTTTTATTTATTTATAAACTATAGAAAACAAACTAAACAAAATAGAATATTCCAATTAGTTGTTGCTAATTAGGAATATTACAATGGTCCACCCAACCATTAGGATAATAACCCTCTATGCCCCCTTAAGGGGGTCTCTAGTCCTTCAACATGTCATGGAAGGCCCTCCCATTACTGATGGGAGCCTATGCCCTCATAGGGCCATTCAAGGTCCTTGCAGTTGATTAATGCGATGACATGATCTGATTATTATCAATCATATCAGGCCATATCACCCATATGATGGGACCCCATGCCCTTATAGGGCCGTTACTGATGAGACCCCATGCCCTCATAGGGCCATATAACCATATGTATGGGACCCTACGCCCTTATAGGGCCATTAAGGATCAACCATAGGAATGAATGGGTGGAACCCATCCTAAAGCATCTACAACCAATGGTTGAATATCATTAAACCAAAGGTTTAAGGATGAAGGACAACCAAAGGTTGAAGGATCAACCATAGGAAGGAATGGGTGAAACCCATCGTAAAGGATCTACAACCTTCGGTTGAAGATCATTAAACCAAAGGTTTAAGAATGAAGGACAACCAAAGGTTGAAGGATCAACCATAGCAAGGAATGGGTGGAACCCGTCCTAAAGGATCTACAACCTTCGGTTGAAGATCATTAAAACGAAGGTTTAAGGATGAAGGACAACCAAAGGTTGAAGGATCTACAAACAATGGTTGAAGATCACTAAACCAAAGGTTTAAGGATGAAGGACAACCAAAGGTTGAAGGATCAACCATAGGAAGGAATGGGTGGAACCCGTCCTAAAGGATCTACAACCAACAGTTGAAGATCATTAAACCAAAGGTTTAAGGAAGGTTGGGCTTGCCAAATGAGTAAGGTCAAGGAACTTTTCATTAAAACAAAGGTTTAAAGATAAATAAACAAAGGTTGAAGGATGAAGGTCCCTTTACCTTCAAATTACAACCAAAGGTTGAAATATTTAAGGAGAAACAACCAAAGGTTGAAAGTACAACCAACCAAAGTTTGAACCCATAACAACAACCAAAGGTTGAAGGATCTACAACCAATGGTTGAAGGATCTACAACCTTCGGTTGAAGATCATTAAACCAAAGGTTTAAGGATGAAGGACAACCAAAGGTTGAAGGATCTACAACCAACGGTTGAAGATCATTAAAGAAAAGGTTTAAGGAAAGATCAACCAAAGGTTGAAGGATCTACAACCTCCGGTTGAAGATAATTAGAACAAAGGTTTAATAATACAACCTTGAGTGATTCCATGGGTCCTCTACACCCTTCACACAGTAAAATTGGGATAGGTAGTGTTTACTTCTACAATTTCTATAGGCAGAGTCTGTAAAGGGCCAGGTAGCCTCTAGATCTCATCTTTTATGAAAGGTGACATATCTAGTAAATGCCCCTAAGGTCAATCTCTGGAATGGATCTAAATATAATTTCTTCATTTTAATATCCATAAAACACAACCACTTTAAGGTAAACTGTGTACATGTGTCATTTCTCCCACAAACTAAAGGCTTCCTCCCATTAATTTTAGATGTGAACTCTACCATAAACTTTTTAAGTCAAAATTTAAGATAAACATTGCACATGTCATTTACCTCATGATCTTATGTCATTTCTCTCATGCATTTGCAATAAATGTCAATTTAATATATATAATTTTATTGATTTTTTTTTTTTCAGGGATAAGAAAACCATTAAATATGGTTGAAAAATGGAAATTATGCATACAAGTTTCTTGCTATCTCAATCCAGGGAAAGCAGTGATTACATATGTTCTTTCCAACATTGTGACTAGCAAAGTCATCCAAAGGAAAATGAATATACCGGGAAGAACAAAAAATAATGAGGCATATTATATTGGATTGATACAAGGCTTGGGAACAACAATGGAGTATGGATCAAATGGAATTGTAGTTTTCACCAATTCTGAACTTGTGTGCAACCAGATGAATGGCATGTGCCAAGTTAGGAAGGAGAGGCTAAAATAACTGCATGGAATAGCAAACAATATTGTTAGCCAATTTCAATTTTTTAATATAAGGCATTGTAAAAATGTGAATAAGATGTTTGTTGATCTATTGCGTGGGGAAATTCCAATTCATGATTCATCTATCAAAGATGAATTAGAATTATACAGAGCAATGCCAATGAAAGATTCATCTCTCAAAGATGAATTGGTTTTGAGATGCTCTTCTTCAAAAATTCAAGATTCATCTCTCAAAGATGAATTAGTTTTGAGACGTTCTCCTTCAAAATTTATTGATGGACATTGTAACATATCTTGGATATGTGTGTTTTGTGTACTTATAAATGTGTCTTTTTTAATGACCATGTGTTTTTTCAATTATATACCAAGTGTGCTCCCACCACACCATGTAAAGCGCAACTTGGTGAACTTCACATTTGCAACAAGTGGTGAACTTCACATTTTTATAAAATTAAAATGCGGGGACTTCAACAAATTTTTGTTTAAATGGAGTTTGTTTAAATGTAGTTTCACTTCTTTTTTAATGACAATGTGTTTTTTTTCAATTTTATACCAAGTGTGCTCCCACCATGTAAAGCGCAATTTGGTAAACTTATCATTTTTAAAATTTATTTTTTTGTTTAAATTGAGTTTCACACATCAATTATTGCTTTGAAAGTTGTGTTCCACATAATTTGTGTACACTAGATTACAAATTGATTTTCTGAAATCTATTTTGTGTAAATGTCCACCAATAGATATATATATCATGGAGGATGAACGTCAAAGATCAACCGAATCCCATATGGGGGTTCAGGGATCGGGGGATGTTCACGGTATTTAAATATAATCTTAAATCTCCATACATGTGTGTACATATGGAATTGATTTTTTATTAACTTTGTGAGTTAAATTAGTTGTTAATAATTTTAATTTTTTAATTTTTAGGGGCTAAGAAGAGAAGGGTCTCTACTCCATCCATGGAGCATGCCCATGGTTCACCCAGTCGTGGTATGGTTCACACAATTTAATCAATGAATATGTACATGTATTTATATGTACACATTAATGTATTTTTCAATTGATTATAAATTTGTATTTGTTTATGAAGCTTCTCTCTCGTCTCGAGAGGTTGGTGGTGGTTCAAATCCCCTTAAAGGGCCATCAATGAGTGGTAGCAGGTTGTGTGAAGGGGGTGATATTAATTCCCTCGAAGGCCAATCAACGGCTGGTGGTGCTGGTTCTCAGCAGGGTTGTTCTGGGTCTGGTTCTCAGCAGAGTCATTCTGGGACTCAACAGTTTCATGGTGGAGAAGATGTTAACCAACCACGTTAAGGTTTCCATCAATTTCAATATTTTTATTCATTGAATTTGCACAAATTTTTTTACATGTGTTTTTTCTAATATATGGAATTATATATATATTGATGCAGAGGCCAAAAATGTTCCAAATATTGGTCAAAATAGACGTAGGGTAGAACGTTACATTCAAGAAGAAGCTTGCCTACCCAACACAACTTATCAAGCCGACATTTCTGATATACCATGGGAAACAAACATGGTGCAATGCACCTTACGAAGGTGTGAAAAAATTCATGCGAAATTGCGGAGAGATCTCGTGGCTTTGACTCTACCTGCTGAGAGTCAACAAAGCCTCGAATTAGTTACACATTCATTGGGCGAAATTGTAAATGTGTACAAAACTCTTGGGCCAACGACTGATACATTTGTAGAAGTGATGAGAAAGAGAATGGAAACAGTAATGGGTCTAGATAAATGGCAGGATGTAAAACAAAGAGTTACAAAAGATATGGCAAAGTCAATGTTTAATTTCAAGGAAGGGCGAAAAAGAAAAATGCTGAAGGTGCAATATTTCAAGCACCCAAATATAGCTCGCTATTTGTATGATAGGTACCTTGCGGACTATGGAAGGCTCCCATGGAACGACGAGGTTCCTATTTATTTTTCACAATTATTTTACGCAGAAGTTTTTTTGGGTATGAAACCCAACTACAATGACCTTCGGTCAGAATTTTTTGGTTCGAGGAAAGGTCGACTGTATGACCATAAGGGCGCTAAACAAAATGTTGAGTTGCCTCGCGCTGAGCCGCCATTGGTGAGTTGACCTTTTCGGGTCGAAACTCTGCGGTCAGAGATGGATGTGACTTCTCAAATAATTCTAGAAGCAAGGGAAGTCATGATCAACAATGTTTACAATGGATCGGGTGGATTCGATGTTTGTCTAAATCGACAAAGAGCACGTGAAAATGTACGTGCCAATTTTTTGTATTGTACAGATGAAGAGATTGACAACATGAATGTTGAATATCTCTGAATATATGCAAAAAATTGTCGCAATGGTTTTGAAGACCTAATTCTTCATGAGGAAGAGGGCACTGGAACGGTATGTGTTAATGACCTTAGGGTTTGAAATTATTTTAACATACATACACATGTGTACAATTTGTAATAAATACATGTGTATGTACATGTATACATTTATTTGTATGTACATTAATATAACAAAAATGTATCATTATATGTTAAAACACCATTTGCATTTGGCGCGCATGATGCATGACGAAAATGTTAATATCATGTTTGGGACCTCTAGTTCAAATAGTGCATATGGGTCTCACCATCAAGATATGTTGGAAAATGTTAGTGTTTTTTAAGTGATATTTTAAAATAAATAATTGTGCACACATGTACATGTATGTATATATAATGATAAAATGTTTTAACAGATTCCGATTCCGTCCGATGTTTTTGGGATGGCAGTACCTTCTTCTTCCTTGGGAGATGTACCTTCTACTTCCTTAGGAGATGAGCCACAAGTATGGACAATTTTTCACTTTTAAAATTTATGTTTAAGTTATATATATATATATATTCCACCTCAAAAAGTTCCATTAAAAATTGAGATATATATATATATATATATATATCTATATCTTGAGTTATTTTAAATTTTTTGAATTTAGGTTCCTATAAAAGATTTCTTTAATCCACGGACTCTAGCGACGGAGATAGGAACATCCACACCATTTCAACCATTTGAACAAGTTGTCTAACTTTTTTTTAATATTATTGAAAATAAGTTTATATATGTACACGTGCATTTTCATTTGAAATTTTTTAATATATATATAGATAATTGTACATGTATATTGTACAGTTTACCATTGCAGATGTTCCCATGGGGGTGTAACTTGTTGCAGGTTATCAAATGGAGAGGGAACCTCATGAGGTATTGCATGATTTTTTTGTTATATTTTGTTTTTTACATGAAGTTCTATATATATTCTCACTCATTTTTAAAACATCAAATTTTAATGTTCAAGTACATGTGCATTGTGTATGTAGGTTTCCCATGCTTCACATGATAGTGCGCGGATTGAGACCTTGATAGGAAAGACGCTAGATCCATCTCTATTTGATGGACATGATTTGTAGATTTGATTTCAATATTTATATAGTCTTAAATTTTCTTTTTTTATATATTATCTAGATGAACTATCATATATATATATATATATATATATATATATATATATATATAACTTGATACATTTTGATACTTGTGAGATATACATTTTTTGGACATATTTTATTACATTGTTAATATAATTTGTTTTGTTCCAAAAAGTTAAGTTTTGGATGGTTTTAGTACTTTTGGCATGTGAATGTGAAGTAATGTTGTTATATAATTTGTTTGGTTTTTAAAACTTTTAAGTTTTGGATAATTGAACTACTAGTAATGTTGTCATCTATAAATTAATGTTTTGATTCTGAACTACATTTGGCATGTTATGTAATGATGTGTTATAATTTGTTTTGTTTTTAAAATTTAAATTTTGTTTTGCTTCTGAACTACATTTGGCATGTTATGTAATGATGTGTTATAATTTGTTTTGTTTTTAAAATTTAAGTTTTGGATGCTTGAAGTACATTTGGCATGTGAAGTAATGTTGTGATCTATAATTTTTTGTTAAATTAAAGTTAAGTTTTGGATGGTTTCAATCTGCATTTGGCATGTGATATAATGTTAAATTTTTTTATTGGATAGTTGAACTATAAATGGCATGGCATGTGAAGTAATGTTATGTATGATATAATCAAAAAGTTTTTAAAACTCAAGTTTTGGATGGTTTCAATCTACATTTTTCATGTGATATTTAATGTTTTAAATGTTTAATGTTTTAATGTTGCACGATATATAATCAAAAAGTTTTTAAAACTTAAGTTTTGGATGGTTTCAATCTACATTTGTCACATGTGGTATAATGTTAAATGTTTCTATTGGATAGTTGAACTATAATTGGCATGGCATGTAAAGTAACGTTGCACGATATATAATCAAAAAAATTTTAAAACTTAAGTTTTGGATGGTTTCAATCTACATTTGGCACATGTGATATAATATTAAATGTTTTTATTGGATAGTTGAACTACAATTGGATGGCATGTCAAATTATGTTGTGATATAATCAAAAAGTTTTTAAAACCCAAGTTTTGGATGGTTTAAGTACATTAATCATGTGAAGTAATGTTGTGATATAATCATAAAGCTTTTAAAACTAAGTTTTGGATACCATTTTAATCTACATTTAATATAAATCCCTTTAATTTTGATTTAATGTTAAATGTTTTAAATTTAAATCCCTTTAATTTTGATTTAATGTTAAATGTTTTAAATGTTTTGATATAAGGTTAAATGTTTTGATCTAATTTTTTGATAGTTTCAATCTACATTTGGCCTATGGAAGACCCGATGCGTAGACAATGGATGCACTGTAGAAGGGGAGGTGGGGCTAGGAATGGAGGGGGCAGGAGTGCTGGCTCTCACCCTCCTCTTTCCATCCATGACACGGGTAGCCACCCTCCTCTAGCAATAAATGAAGCACAATTTCACTTCACCAGCATTATGGTCAGACCGCGAATTACGATGACCATTTCCATCTCTTTTCAGGAAGAGCTGCAAGATGAAGGTGCTTCTAGTTTCAGGAAACGGTGGAGCAAGTCCACCATCCCAACCCATTTTCCCCAAGACACCAGGAAGTCGGCAGGTCTTCCAGTCAAATCCGGCTCGACGAGCTCGAGCAGTGATGGCGCAAGCAGTGACAACTCCTCCCAGTACTCCAATGGAGTAGATGATGATCCGGAGGACTATGGTTGTCCAATTGTGGAGGAGAATCCTCCTACACACATCGATAGCTAGCCTGATGTCACTTCCTCTTTAGCTTTTTCTCGGTTATGGGAAGCTCCTTTTCTACTTTTTTGATTCATACCCCCTCTAGTGTTGGCTAGTTAGGCAACCCAGGAGATGGGTCTCGCTATGTAAATTATGTTCATTATAGTTATATATATGAAAATAATTTAATTTTGATTTAATTTTAAATGTTAAATATTTTTCTATAATGTTAAATGTTTTGATCTAAGTTTTGGATGGTTTCAATCTACATTTGGCCTAGATGGAAGACTCCCATGTGAAGTATTGTTTTGGTTGAATAAAAAAGAGTAAAGAAGTAGTTGTATATGTAAATCCCTTTAATTTTGATTTAATGTTAAATGTTAAATGTTTTGATCTAAGTTTTGGATGGTTTCAATCTACATTTGGCCTAGATGGAAGATACTCCTATTTGAAGTATTTTTTTGATATATTCAAAAATATTAAAGTAGTTATATGTAAATCTCTTTAATTTTGATTTAATGTTAAATGTTAAATGTTTCAAGATATAACATGTTAAATGTTTTGATTTAAGTTTTGGATAGTTTCAATCTACATTTGGCCTAGATGGAAGACTCTCATGTGAAGTATTGTTTTGATTTAATCAAAAAGAGTAAAGAAGTAGTTATATATAAATCCCTTTAATTTTGATTTAATGTTAAATGTTAAATGTTTTGATATAATGTTAAATTTTTTGATCTAAGTTTTGGATGGTTTCAATCTACATTTGTCTTAGATAGAAGACTCCTATGTGACTTGTATTGTTTTGATTTAATCAAAAAGTTTTTAAAACTCAAGTTTTGGATGGTTGTAGTACATTTGGCATCTTAAGATTGCTTTTGATCTCTACATAGTCTTGTTTGAGTGAAAAAATTTCCAATAGGAAGAACATATCTTTTCAATGCAACTAACCATGTATCAATTGAGCTCTAATTGAAAAAAGAGTTTAAAGAAGTAGATATATGTACAAATTATCCCTTTAATTTTGATTGGAAATATAAGAAGTACATATATGTTTGTTGAATTTGGGTCAATGTCATTAATGCACTCAAATAGGTAGCCTTGTTGATTTATAATTTGGTAAATTGATGACATTCAGTTAATTGCATTCTAGAACATAGAACATATCCGACCATTGGACAGACAAATTTTGTACTAGATTTTCAATTAGGAATAGAGATGTGGGTCAAATCCCACCAAAAGTCGGAGAAGTGCTCCGAGTCTCTTGTCTGAAAAGAATCTTCGTACAAAAATATATTGTGGATGATTTATTTACATTGCATGGATACTTTTTACCAGAAAAGCTCACAAGAAAAATTGGGCACATTCAGTTCGTGTATATATCCAATACGATTTTTCATCAATGCACATAGAAAAACTACTTTCAATTAAAATTGAATTCTAGAACATATATATTGAGTACATTTAAATCATTTTTCATCAATGCACATAGCAAAACTACTTAAACAATTAATTTCATTCTAGAATATATATATCCAATATGTAAGTAACATTTTTCATAAATGCACATTGAACATATCCAACCATTGGACAAACAAATTTTGTACTAGATTTTCAATCAGGAATAGAGATGTGGGTCAAATCCCACCAAAAGTTAGAGAACTGCTCCAAGTCTCTTGTCTGAAAGGAATTTTCATACAAAAGTATACTACGGATGATTTATTTACATTGTGGATACTTTTTACTAGAAAATCCAACTATTTTTTCATCAATGCACATAGTAAAACTACTTGAACAATTAATTTCATTCTAGAACAGATATATATATATATATATATATATATATATATATATATATATATATATATATGTATATGTAACATTTTTCATCAATGCACATTTATAGAAATCTACTTTCAGTTGATACTAGAGCACGTGCATGTACCAAAACAATTTTTACATGTGCAAACACTTGCACAAATAACATAAGTAGCTCAATTTTTAGTTGAGTACGGGAAGTTATAAAACATATTTAATCCAAAGAGAATAAATTGCTGGGAAATTCAATAAAAAAAAATTCCAATGGAATGCCATCTTCAATAATCCGTTCATGATCGGATTTTGACATTTTCCATTTCTTAATTTTCATGTTTTTCTTTGATTGAACCTCTATCAACTTTACGCATGCTTCACACACCAAGTGACTATATTGACAACTTATGGAATCAGGTTCATAGTCTTCAAAGTAAACAAAGCCCCCACTTTGATTAGTTTGTCTAAAAAAATAACCTTTCAGTATAATAGATCCTCTGTCATATTGAAATTCGTGATCATTATAGTTTTCTAATAACTTTAGTTTTCATTCAGTGCAAAGCATCAAATAATACTTAACATTTCATCGTTGTCGATAGGTGCAATTACAGCAAAAACATCTCCTACACAATAAAACAAACTTAACAAAATTATACATATTTAAATTTATTTCTAGATCTTTAAATCATTACAAGGCAATTCAAATGTTACCTTCTCTAAGAAGATTAGAAACTCGATCACTATCAGATGATATTGTAGTTTCCTCTCATTGAATTTCTTCGAACATTGCAACAGACATTTTTCCCTTTGTATTTAGCTCTGTATGTTTCCAATATTTTACACACATTTTGTTTTCACAAACGTCATTGGATTTTGTGTTGTCTATGCAAACATAAAAAAAACAAGAATATTTTCTTTTATCCAATGAAAACACATTTCTAGACGACTTTGCTTTAATTGAATGCAATTTTCGAGTCCCTTTTATTGTTTCAACGTCATTTCCAATTGATATATCTACGTCTTCGATCCCAATATGCCAGAAAAACATTTATATGGAAAATTAAAAGAAGAATTTTTAAATATGATATCAAAATACAATCAAAGATAATCATTGCACGATAAATGTACAATGTTTAAAATTAGATTTCCAATAAAAATTAAATTGAATGTACCTTCGCACTTCCCTTGATGGGTTAGTCTCATGGCTTAGGGCAGCGATGCACCATTGAAAAACTTCTTTAGAATTCATAAGTCGGCTTGCAGAGGGGTTCATTTGATATCTTCGAAGTTCTCGTTTTATGCATGCTCCTGCACCGTCATGTTCTCCTTTTCCATGGCCAGTCTCAAAGAAATTCCAACAATGTTTAATGCAGGTTTTCTTATGAAGACAACACAACCAAAAGAATGATCGTGTAGATTTGAATTGACCTGTGCATCCGTCTGACCATATCCAATGTTCATTGAATTTTATTCCACGATTTTTCAAGGAATCATAAATTTTTCCAAAACAATGTTGTACAAAATATGTATCATGTGTACGATCGTCACTGATATAAAAGTGATATTATTTAATGATATGTCGATTTTCACTCGTGATTTCTATATGATCGACATTTTTTTCAGCATGTCTATATAGAATATGGACGAGCATGGAGACTTGGTCAGAATGATAGTATTCATTATGAATTTATTTTTGTGGAACAAATGTGTAGTTTTTTTCAAAATCAATCACTGATAAAATGGTCCCTCGTGGAAAAAATTCACGATATTTTTTGAATTGCAAGTCTTGCCATCAATCTCTATGGGAATGCTTGGTGTATTTGTAAATTTCTGCCTCAAACTTTCTCAAAAAGTCTATCACAAAAATTTTATCTTCTAGTAATTCAATTCTTTTAACACTATTTGCACCTTGAATAGATGTATCGATATATTCATATCTCTTCCATTTCACTTTCATGTTGGAAAATGATTGATCATTTATATCAGTACGATATTTGTTTTGAAATTTAGTCAAATTTCCACAATCATCACATTGTTCACCACCAACACATTTCTTTTTGTAAAATAGTTCATCAATTTCTCTTTCACATAGAATTTGAGATATGAAATCACGGATAGTGGAAGGAGGAGGTGAATCCTTCCATAATTTTCTACCAAAATCAAGGAATGTGTCATAATATAACTCAAATTCCCCATGATAATGGCAACAAAAAGTGTCGCGTATGGTGATAGGTTTTACATACCATGGTTTTTGTGGAACAAAACACTGATTGAAACATGGATTTGACGATTCTCTTCTTTTAACTTGTTGAATAACTCTATCTGAGTGGTTTCCAAGAAATATTTTTCATGTTCTTTGTACTGATTTCGTGCTATTCTTCTTCGCATCACATGCCTTGCAATTGGCGAAGCACGCGAATTGTTCTTCCAATATTCATATATTATATTTTTAACATTTTCTCCAAGTCTATATTTGTATGGTTGCCTACAAATAGCTCTCCAACAAGCGATTTCATCATTTACATCTACTTGCATCCGAAATTTTCGATGTTTGTGCAAAAATTTTCGCGAGGTTCCTAATGCTCGTGCCATAGATGTTACCAAATGATTCTCTTTAGTACTTGATGAAACCATTGCCATATGTATTCCTCTATGTACAATTGAAACATCTTTGTCTCTAGATCTCTTAATTGAATTTATAGCACTACTTATATTTTGTATGACATCTTCCTTCATTTTTTAATCTTTGGTTGATTTTCGAATACCCAGTAGTGTCATAGCTTCTTTTAATTTCCTTAATGATAGGAGGCCTTTCAACATTTGAGCTTGAGCTGTCACGTGCTCATTTAAGAAATACTTTTCAAAAATGCACTTAACACGATATCGTATAACATGGTCAGGTTTTTTATCTCCATATGTGTGAGTGTCAACATTTTCTAACATCTCATCATTGACACTGATTTCATTTGTACATATTCGAAAAAATAGTACATTATAAGTTTACATATGAACAATAAATTTAACCAAATTAATAAATATATATATAATTTCAATAATGTGTGCATGTGTTCAATATATATATATATGTGTGTGTGTGTGTGTGTGTATGTACCTTGTGATTCAATTTATTCATTTGAATTTCCTTCAATATTTTCACCATCTTCAATCATTGGTTCAATATCTCTTTCACTTTCTCTTCCAAAATTTTGTATCTCATCATCAATGTTTTGAGGCATATCTCTATCTATTGACATTAAACAAAATATTTAAATTCAAATTAGTTCATCAAACAAAAATTAAGCTTCACTTTTTACACTAGGAAATTTTTAAATATATCAATAGATCATAATATTTACATTTACATACTTGCTTCAATTTTTGCTTGAGGTTGATTTTCCCCTTCAATATTTGAGAGGGCTTCTATCTTTCTTTTGCAAGATTGTCTCGTCTCTTCTCTACGTTCCTCAGGGTCCCTCTTTTGATCATATTTTCTCGCACAAGTCCTTCGATTTCCCATGATAATAGAGTATGAAGTTCAAAAAACTTCCTTCAAAAATTTAGACAATAACTCAATTAGAAAAAGCATCGCAAAATATTTAATTTTAAAAAAAAATCGTTTTATTTTTTTTGCAAAAAATACATACTCCAATTCAAAACACTTTAAAAAATTCGAGAAAAAAATGTCTTATAAAAATGAAACGAAGCTCAAAATATTTACTTCAATTTAAAACACATACTCTAAAAAAATTTCACTTCAAAAAATGCCTCCAACTTTAAAAAAAAACATCACTTTAAAAAATACTTCAAAAAATACTTCCAGAAAATGTCTTTTCGAATTAAGCCTAACTCCATACTTTCAAAAAAAATGAAGCACAAAAAACATCCCAAAAAATGTATTACATACCTCCAGGAAATGTCCTTTGAATGTATGTCCTAGAAAATTCCTTAAACCCAAAACAATTCTTTGCAAAATCAGGCTGCCTCCAAGAAAAGCCTTTAAACCCAAAACAATTCTTTGCAAAATCAGACCGTCTCCAAGAATTCAAAATTAAGCACAAATCCATACTTAAAAAAACAATGAAAAAAAAACATCCCAAAAAATGTATCACATACCTCCAAGGAATGTCCTTTGAATGTACGTTCAAGAAATTCCTTAAACCCAAAACAATTTTTTGAAAAATCAAACCATCTCTAAGAAATGTCCTCCAAGAAAAGTCCTTAAACCCGAAACAATTCTTTGCAAAATTATTCCGCCTCCAAGAAATGCCCTTAAATGCAAACCTCAAAGAAAAGTCTTTAAACCCAAACCAAGACTTTTATAAAATCACACCAAATGTGTGAAATGTGCAAAAATTATGAATGATTTCGTGGCAATTTATATTGCCGCGAAATGTGTTTTAGGAGGGGCGCCACGAAATTTTCCAGCTGACGGAAAATTAGATTAAAGTTCGGCCAAACTTTGATTAAGAGTTTGGCCGAACTATTAAGTCGTTATAATTAACACACCGTCGACGCAAAAAATAGTTCGTCCAAACTTTTAATCAAAGTTCGACCAAACTAACACGTCACCAGTTACGCATCTTGACATTTCTACAAATTTGGACTGATTAAACTCCATGAAAAAATTTGAATTAACTATCAAAACCAAGACAACCATTTTCAGAATTGAATCTACTTTCAGGAAATATAACTTTTATGGAATTTCATAAACAATTTACTAATTTTAATTAATTTTCTAATAAAATGGGTGCAAACAATTTCTGAGGGTCATTGTTATTCAGTGAAATCAAAATTCTGTATCTCCCAAAATACATTGTAAAAAAAAATTAAAAAATTATGGGGCATTACATTTGTCCATCATCTCTAATGGGTAGCTTTTATATTTTTAGTTTATAACTTATATGTTAAGAAATTTGTTGCGTCGCGAAACATATCCAAATATGCAGTTTTTTCATATTGGATCAGTTCAAAAAATTCTAGTAATTATGATATGCATCCATTGGCTTTGTAAATATGACGAAACCAAAGTAGACTTTGTCTAGATTGTTGTAACACATATTTTTTTCTCAAAAACACAAATTTTCAATGAATACAACATTGCGTATTAACATGACTTCTTATGAATCCTTTGATTGTTAAGAAACACACACTCAAAGAAACGCTAAGTTGACATATCAAATCTGCATAAAAAAATTTCAAAAAATAAGTAATAGAAAGCTAACAAAATTTTTGACAACTTTTATTTTTATCACAAAATGAAATTCCAAATAGACAAATTGTTATACTTTGCAGAAAGTTGAAGAACCGAAAAAAATGAAAGTTTTTTCTCAAAAAAGGGCAAAAAGTGTAATCCAACTTCACATTTTTTTATTTTTTTAATGGTTGGTTCTTGCATGACAACCGATTTTTGAGCAATGGTTCTTGTGTAACAATGCTTTATTTTCTTTTTTGCATCAAATTTCATGAAAACATTTAGAATCAAATAATATAATAACTCATCAATGAATTGATAGTTTGCAAAGCATATGATATTTTTCAATCATACTACAACAATAGTTGGTTGGGAAGTATATGTGGGTTGGAATGAAGTGAAAATGTGTGATAATTTATGACATGTGAATATGAAATTATTTCCCTCCCCCCAACTAAAGATATGAAAATGTGAAAAAGAGAGTGAGGAATTTTTCCAAACTTACAATTTTAGCATTTTAAGGAATTACATGACTAAAAATTAGAAAACCACATACCTTCACTTACCTTAAATGTGGATGATTTGTGTATAATGAAGAGTGTGGTTGTTGATGTTGTTGGATCATGGAGTATGTAAACAAAGGAATTTGATCTGCTTCTTTTTTCTCTTTGTGTTGATGACAAGATTGGGATCTCTATTGCTGCTGATACAAATTGATTCCTGTTGCAAACTTCTGAAATGATGTAGTCTTCAATCATTACAAAATCCTATGGTACAATTCTATTCATGCAAATAAATATGTTGATGTCGATCATGAAGAGAATTCAATAGATTACCGACCATTAATGAATGTTGTTAACCAATGTGAGGCAAACTCACCATTAATGTCAATGAGCGCCAAGGTAGCTAAGTACATCTTGCAAAGTGTGAATAAATGAGTTGATGTCGATCCAGTTGCAAGATCTGATGAACAAGAGACATTGATGTATTCACATGATTGTCAGCGAGAGAACTTGTCATTAATGCATATAAGTGTCAAGGTACTAATAAGGACTCTATTCTTGGACCTAGATAATGTGTTGATGTCAATAGCCCAAGACTTATTAGAAGGGAGGCCATAAGGAATCCTCCATCATCTAATGCAAGCATGAAATAATAATTTTTTGAAGGACTATGGATGAAAAATTTGGCATTGGATCAAGGTTTATTTGAAAAAATTAAAATGAAAATGGAACGAATTAGCTTTGTAGAGGATCTTAATTGTTTTATTGTTGGGTTATAGGTTAGTGAAAGCAAGGCAGGAAAATATATTGACTGTGAAAAAAATTAGTAGTGAAGTGATCTGAAATCGTGAGAACAAAGTATTTCTCATACAGAGATTGACTATAGGGGCATTCACCGGATCTTTCACCTTTACTAGAAAGGATGAATCCGGAGGCTATCTGGCCCTTCTACAGACTCTGCCTAAAGAAATAAAAAGTAATCACAAAGATCTGATCAATGAAAGTATTTGTTTTAACTGCAAAGTATTCATTGATCCAACTTTAATGTGTGAATATACAAGTATACATATTCTGCAAATGAAGTGTAATGTTATGAAGAGGAACTAATAAGTTTTGTTCACTATTTAAACCTGCTTGGGAAAAGATAGCTTATGAAAATTTACTGTTTAAAGGAGCAGAATCTGAAAATATGCAGCAAAATTATACAGTATGATAGCAAATAATTGTTTAAGCGGTTCACCCCTCTCTTGGGCTACCTTCGCTGGGTCCAAAAGCCTCTAATTAGGCTTTTTCCTCTTTGATTAAATGCTCAAAATGTGAATAAAACTGTATAGAAGCCTCAAATGGAAAAATACACTGAAAATTAAGATTCAGAAGGCTCAAATCAGTATAAAATGACTAAACAAACACCTCCATTGGATGAAGGTAGTCCAAAACAGCTCTTCTTCCCTTAGGCCCTAGTGGCTCCACGACCAAAAACGCTGGTAAATTCTCTGTTAGAGCACCCTGATGGCTCTGAAAATACTCCCAACAGCTCCAGATCAGAGCAGATGAATGAGCACATCAACAACCTCACCCAAAATCAAAAAACAATTCGTCCAAAAAGGACTTTCCTAGCCAAAATTATGGCAAATCAAGTTTTGCCCAATATTAGGCAAAAATCCCACAAAAAGTGGGGCCAACCGTAGTGAACTCAGCTTAAATGAGAATCATTTAATTAGAGGAATGGCGCCCACTCCGGCGAGCCACTTGTAGTTTCATTAAATGGGTCAGGGTTGATCGTGTTCATATGTGCTGTTTTCTGCAAACGGTTTTAAAAACCGCGCATTAACATATAAAACAACCGCTCCAAAGTAATGTATACAATATGACAATATCGCACTCACCATAATGTATTGACCCACGTGCCTCACACGTAACCCGCCTCTAAACCCACGTAATACAAAGGCATATTAAAAGCATGTGCCCATTTAGAAACTTTGAATAGTGGGTTTGGAACCGTTAATTGAAATTTCGTTCCATTTGAATTTGTAACTTTATACTTTGGGTTTTAATGAATATGAATTTTGAATTAATATAATTAATATATATTTTTTTTAATTAATATTTAATATATAAAAAAAATTAATATAATATATGATTTTTTTTTAAATCAAATAAAATATTAAAATTTTTAATATATATAAAATATTAATTAATTTTTAATATATTAAAAATATTTCTCCACATTTAAATGATGAACCCATTCAGCGTTAGAGGTTATTGGACGATTTCAAAATGCAATATCTCCTCCATACGGTAACGGATTTGAGTGCCGTTCGCAGCTACAGGAACTTTTTGGCGAGCTCTTTCCTGTCATTTTGGTTTGGAACAATTCTGAGCAACTTCATTTTTGATCATTTTTCTACAAGGAACTTGATCTCCTGATCACACCTCCCAAATGGGAATCTTTTGGACCCCAAAAGCTCTCTGATTACTGAAACTGATGACGTGGAGACTGATTCTCCACTCTTCCACCCTTGAATAATTGAAATCTACCCGATTTCATCAAATTAAGCTTTTTAGAAAATGATAATCTGTCTCTGGAATCAACTGATCGACCATTGCTTAGATTGACGGAGTCATGATGCAAATGATTAAAATTTGTAGAACAGCAATTGTAATTTGCAGAAAACAAATTTTTTCTACACTGATCAAACTTCCAGAAAGACTTAAAATGACTTTCACCTTGCAAACTGTTCCCATGGCGAATTGTACCATTCTGAAACCAACTTTTTCCCATGCTGAATTGTGTGTCCTTCTTGCTTGCACTGCTTTTCTTTGACACTTCATTCACTGCATTGGCTGACCCAAAAGGTAATTCGTGCAACATAACATCATCTTTTTTCAAAGACAAACTGTTATCAAACTGAGACAAATCATTAGCAACATCATAAAATGGCGAATGCTCAAAATCTGGTCGTTTCAACATTAACAAAGTTAGACTTTGACTTGCATTAACCAGTCTTTTCAATTGACTTGCATGGAGTAAAGAAGATTCCAGCTTCTTCTTGTGTGCTCTCACAATGTACTCTTTACCATATTTGAACAAGTGATACTTGTTTTCATGGCGATGAAAGATGGCCTTCCTGTCAAATAAGTAAGGACTTCCCAAAACAATACTTGAGATATCAAGCGGCACCACATCAAGTTCCACTGTGTCAATAAAGTGTGCAGTTATTGCAAAGCGCAATATGCACTTCCTTGAGACTTGCAAATTAGCATCCTTGCATATCCATCCAAGTGGATAAGGCTTCGGATGTGGAATGGTCTCAAGTTTAAGCTGCTTGACCAAGTCTTCAGATATAAGATTCGCTTGTGACCCACTGTCAAATAGTGTGTCAATTTTGGTATGTTTTGAAATTACCCCCACATGGAAAAGCTCTATCCTCCTCTTTTCTTCATGAGTATCTTTGTGACAATTCAAAGAGCTAGAACTGGGATTTGTGTCTTGCACCACTTCTTTCCCCTTAGTGTTCTTTAAAACCATGCCTATGCTTTTTGTCTCATCTCCTAAGTCTGACCCTAAGTCTTGCTCAACTGTTGCTACAATTTTCTCCTTTTCTTTGGTCTTGTTTTTGTTCTTGAATTTTTCTGGTTTCAGTTCAGGATGAAGCTTCCAACAATGATCTTCATCATGACTAGTCTTTGAACAGTTCTTGCAAAAGAACTTTCCTTTTTCTTTTCTTGAATTTGCAACTCTCTTCTTTCCTTTTTTTTTGAAATTACTATCCTCATCAAAAATATTCTTTCCTCTAGCTTCTAAATGTGTAGCCTGCACATAGACTTCATCTAAGCTGGTAGGATTGAACAATAGAATAGTATGTTGCAGATAATTGTGCAAACCTCCTATGTATTTCAACAAGGTGTCTTGACTTTGTAAGTCTACTCCAAGTAGAAGTGCTCTCCTTCTAAACTCTTGGGTATAATCTTGCACATTTTGACTCTTAAGTTGCCTAAAATTTTGCCAATTCATGATTGCTTTCTGAATATGAGCAAGAGGATAAAATTGTTTCTTAATAGCAGTAATAAACTCATTCCATGTTAGAGTTATCTTACCATGCTTTTTAATCTCCTCTCTAGTCTTGGCTTCCCACCAAACCAAAGCTGCTCCATCCATTCTCAAAGAGGCTAATTGAATTTTAGTGTCATCATCATGCAAATTCTGAATCCTTAGATAGACTTCCAGCTGTCTAATCCAGTTATCCAATTTTTCTGCATTCACATCACCATTAAACATCGGCAACTCAAACTTCACATCAAGCTTTAACAAAGGATTTTTAAGAGATGTTTTTTTTTTGTGTGACTGATTAACAGAAGTAGAAGAGGATGATGTGGAGGATGAGGATGACGATGGAGATGAAGGATCACCATTTCCTCCATTCCCTTTCTTAGACTCATCCTTATCTTTCTTCCCTCCTGAAGAATTTCCTTCTTCTCTTTGGTTTCTAGACCCTTCTCCAGCAATCCTATCATTTCTCTCCTGGTATAGGATCCTAACCATCTCAGTCAAATCCAAGAAAGCTTTTCTAAAGACTCTTTCTTCTTCCTTGGGATCCATTTCCTCATGTACTTCTCCTTCTCTAGATGACATGCTTGTGGCTGATTCTAAGGCTATTGAGGATGAAATGGAAGGTGGATGTAATGGCACTCTAGCCCTCCTTGGTTGAGGATTAACTTGTTCTCTAACCAATTGACCTTCCCGTCTTTGCAATTTCAGCCTGGTAAGCATAAAATTTTGCATAATAACACAATTTACTTGCACAAATTTCACAAAATCTTAAGCAAAACCTTGAGCTCCGATACCAACCTGATCTGAAATTGTGAGAACAAAGTATTTCTCATACAGAGATTGACTGTAGGGGCATTCACCGGATCTTTCACCTTTCAAAGAAAGGATGAATCCGGAGGCTATCTGGCCCTTCTACAGACTCTGCCTAAAGAAATAAAAAGTAATCACAAAGATCCGATCAATGAAAGTATTTGTTTTAACTCCAAAGTATTCACTGATCTAACTTTAATGTGTGAATAGGCAAGTATACATATTCTACAAATGAAGTGTAGTGTTTTGAAGATGAACTAATAAGTTTTGTTCACTGTTTAAACCTGCTTGGGAAAAGATAGCTTATAAAAATTTACTGCTTAAAGGAGCAGAATCTAAAAATATGCAGCAAAATTATACAGTATAACAGCAAATAATTGTTTAAGCAGTTCACCCCTCTCTTGGGCTACCTTCGCTGGGTCCAAAAGCCTCTAATTAGGCTTTTTCCTCTTTGATTAAATGCTCAAAATGTGAATACAACTGTATAGAAGCCTAAAATGGAAAAATACACTGCAAAAATAGATTCAGAAGGCTCAAATCAGTATAAAATAATTAAACAAACACCTCCATTGGATGAAGATAGTCCAAAACAACTCTTCTTCACTTAGGCCCTGGTGGCTCCACGACCAAAAACGCTGGTAAATTCTTTGTTAGAGTGCCCTGATGGCTCTCAAAACACTTCCAAAAGCTCCAGAATGATCTCTACACCCAAAATCAAAAAACAATTCGTCCAAAAAGGACTTTCCTAGCCAAAATTATGGCAAACTAAAGTTTTGCCCAATATTAGGCAAAAATCCCACAAAAGGTGGGCCAACTGTAGTGAACTCTAGTTAAATGTGGAGAATCCACCTTAATTAGAGGAATGGCGCTGAATTCGACGGAGCCACTTGCAGTTTCATTAAATGCTGGTAGATCATGTTCACATGTGCCGGAAGTTTTGGCAAACGGTTTTAAAAATTGTCGCATTAACATATAAACCGACCACTCCAAAGTAACGTATACAATACGTTTTAACTCCGCTTCACCGTAATGTATTGACCCACGTGCCTTTGACACGTAACTCCACTCTAAACCCACGTAATACAGCACATATTAAAAGCACGTGCCCATTTAGAAACTTTGGAATAGTGGGTTTGGAACCGTTTAATGAAATTTCGTTGCCATTTGAATTTGTAACTTTATACTTGTGGGTTAATGCATATAGTTTTTGAATTAATATAATTAATATATATTTTTTAATTAATATTTAATATATATATAAAAAAATTAATATAATATATGATTTTTTAAAAATCAAATAAAATATTAAAATTTTTAATATATATAAAACATTAATTACTTTTTAATATATTAAAAATATTTTCTCTACATTAACATCATGAACCCATTCAGCATTAGAGGTCATTGGGCTATTTCAAAATGCAATTTCTCCTCCAATATACCCTGCAACGACGATAAAGCTGCTTATGTTGATCAGACGTCGAGCTTTTCTAACCGATCTATTTTGATCAATTTAAGCAACTTCATTTTTAAGCATTTTTCTACAAGAGACTCGATCTCTCGATCATGATAACAAATGAGACGAGGATTTTATGGAATGACTAAGTGGAAATGCAATAGAAAATGTAAAGGGAAATGAGGTGAATGTTTTTTTACTGAGGAAGCATGGATGAAATGGAGACACTGGCATCTTAAAGGCTTGCAAGTGTTGGATCTAATTTTCATTAGCATGTACTTATGCATTGATGTTTCTTTATTTTTTGCTGATCATCTTCTTGTAAAAGAAATGTGGTCTCTGAGAGAGACACTATTCACTTGTAGTCATATGTCCTTCCTCCTGGAACCTGCAAAATAAAACTACTACTTCTTCTGCAATGGAATGTAAGATTTTCAAAAGAGGGAAGTGATCAATCTCTCTGGTTATGACATTTACACAAAAAAACTGAGAATTGGTACTAATAAAACAAGTTCACCAAGGAAAACCAAAAAAAATTATACCTGTTTCGAAATTAGTGCCTCAAGTTACCTTTTTTGTCTTTTCATAAATTTATTCAATTTTTTATGTTTCAAACTTTGATGATAGTTTTATCATTATCTAGATATTGTTGAGATATTTCCAATGACGATTGAATCGTCGAAATTCGATGTCGGATGAGAACGTTAGGCTAATTTAAAATTTGGGTGAAACAATGAAGTTTTTCTACCGCAATTGATGTTTATTGCTGGCATTGTACGTGGTTTGTTTTAATTGCGTAGCTTACAAGTGTGTCTTGAACATAAAAGTTAAATATGCATAGTAGGGGACAGAGCCTGTACCGATTTTTAAATTAATGGATGGAGGCCGAAAAACGAGAAAATGTTTCTCCTACTTATTTCATCGATGCAAAATATATATATATATATATATATATATATATATATATATATATATATATATTGCATCAATGAAATAAGTAGGGTATTTTCTCGTTTTTTCCGGAGAAGGTACTAAATTTAAAAATCAGACTGAATACATGCATACTTGTGCATATTTAACTTTATGTTCAAGATTTTTACTTACAAAATCGCGCAATTCGTAGTCGGCCAGGTAATATATATATATATATATATAGTATTTCATAAAAGCAATCAGAGAAATTTCCACAATTGAATCCATGGTCTTCTTTGTTGTTTTTCCGGCAAGACTAAAAAATATTAATACTTTATGTAACAAAGAAATCATTAGCAAAAATCTCTAAGCATGAAACAATTAATTTATCAAAAATTTTCCAAGTACCATAACAACTTCATTCTCTAAAATAAAAATAAAATCAATTTTGAAATAGGACTAAAAGAAATGGACTCAATTTCCTTTACACAGAATCCTGACGAATACTCACAACTGTATTACCAATGTGGAAGAGAACTTATTCGGCGCAACATCTTGGTGTCATTTCCAAGAGTAACAATTGCATGTCCTTCCATTTTAGACAATCATGGAAATGAAAACTCCGTTGTGGGAATAGCCTGTAGGAGAAAATTTCATGACTTCCCCACAATTAAATCCACAATTGAAACCTGATGACCTTCTGCTTCAGAGTCTTCTATCCTTCACTACGTTGTCTTATTTTTTTTTTAATTTCATCTTCCATACAAAACAAGTCATCTAGCTCTGCCATGGTATAACGATACAGAAGAGACTGTTGATATGGATTATATCCACAAAGTCGTTCTACATGTTGTAGACAGACAAAAGCATCTGGTCAATAGTTGCACACAACAATAGAAATATGTAGAAAATATTGACATATAATACATTTTGTATCCTCTTTTTAAAGGTTTTGGGCTACCCTCAGCAACTAGAATATCTGGAAAGTATCCAACCTTAAACAAGCGCAAATAATTTCGTGTGGCATCCTCAGTGGACACATCACCAACCAATTACCTTAAATTCAAGAATACTATTAACACTGCAATTACATCACACAAGTGCCAGAGTCAAGATCAGCGAACTACGCAGAGGGTGAAAGAAATAGATTATTGAATCAATTTGGATTATTCGATTTAGCAAAATCAAATTTCATGTGGATTGAATGCCACAACATAATTTTTTTTTTATTCAAATTCTTCCACTTTGCAATGTGTCGTACTCAAAATTGTTCACTGTGCATTTAAAAAAAACCATTTTCCTCATGCAGTCTACAAAATGGAGATCAAATGATCCCTAAAATTTCCAAAATAGTTAGGTATAGGAGGAAACTATTTTTGGGTTAATTAACTCACCCTGTTCCTAAAAAAACCCATGTCTTGATTTTTTCAGATTCATTTTTGTTTTCTCAAAACCCATGTTTCAAAATGAAGTGTCAAAAACTGTTGCGTTTCCTGGAAAATAAAAATTATTTGTTGCGGAAATGAAACAATTTGTTGTTAGATCTGAACACAAATAGCAGAGGTGAATTAGATGAGTTTCAACTAGTGTGATTTTTTAGAGGAAACTCATTAGCAATTTCAAAGGAAATGCAGGAGTCCAACAGTTAAGAAACATCGCACATCTCAATGAATCGACTTTTATTTTTTTTTTTGTTGATTTTACTACTGCTTCTTGAACTTGAGGAGTAGGATCTGTTTCATAAACAAAAGAAGCAATGACAGGTTCGAGTTTATGATCATCTGATTGTTCCAATTGTTAGCAAGTACACTAAGAGAGAGTGGGGCATTACAAAGCTATGATGAATGGGTATTGGTCTCTTTATATTGATACTGGCTATAGTAGCATTGGTTGTTTATTCCCTAATGTCCACAATGTTAGATTCTAGTATTGGGTCGAAGTTCCATATTCCCTCAGCATTGCTATTTGAAATTGAAATCCCTCACAAATTTCATATGTTTGTATTTCTTATGAGATCTCTTATGTGTTGTATGCCTAATTTCCATTTATTTTTTCTTTTGTTTATTTGTATTTTATTTATATTTTTTATTTATTTTTAATTTTATTTATTAAAAATAATTTATTAATAAAGAAAATGGAATTTGAATTATTTATTTTTATCTATTATTACTATTATTATTATTTAAAATTTTAAAGTTTTATTGAAAAAAATCAAATCAAATCAAATCAAATGATGAAAATAGAAGTTAGCTGCAGAATTGCATTCTGTAGCTAAATAAAGTTTTTAGATTTAATGATATACTAACAATTTTTTTTTCTTTTTTCTAATCCTCCAGGTCACACGAAGCGCAGAAAGAGAGCATACACAAGATTTTTATTTTGTTAGCATACTCAAGATTTTATCAGTCGATTATTTTTTCTTTTTTCTTACAATAATAAAAAGAAAAGGATCGATCTCATATCTTAAATTATCAATCATGATCTTCGCTTGTGCTCCTTGTTCTCAATCATTTGTTTTATTCAAATCTTTCCTGCCAAGGGTTAGTAAATGGGTGGTTCTTACTGCACCACAAAACATCAAATTTATCCTAAAAATTACAAAAACTTATTTTTATTTTTCAGTCCTATTGTACTAAAGAAATGGAATATTCACTTAAGTATAAGAGAATTTCCAATGCATCCATTCACACAAAAAAATCATGAGTAAACTTATATGGATATGATCATGAGAATTTGTTGTTGTAATTGGATTTTTATTGTGTTTTTGTTTTTTTTTTTTTCTTGAATAGGAGTTTTTGATTTTTGGATGTTTTGTTTTATTTCTAAATGCAAATGAAAATAAACTTGAATGAAAATGCCTAAAAATAAAAAAAAAAAACTTAATCTGAGAGTTTTCACGATGTAAAAAATAATGGAATTGAAAAACGAAATGGAATTCTAATTTAATAAATTCAAGTAAAACAAAAATTAGAGACAGACAAGAAAAAAATTTCTGAGGTTGATCTCTATGTACGCCTCCTCGGCAATGATGCCAAAATGTTGAGTAAAATAATTTGCATTAGATTACTATGATTAATTATCAATTTGTTATCCATTGAACTTGTGAGACATATGTGCACAATATATGGTAGGGATATGTTTATCAAAAACTAAAAAACAATCTAATCACACCATTCCTACATTAACTTGAAAATCTATTCTACATTCTGAAATTAAAATTTAATCTATTTTCATAATTGAATTCTAATATAGGATTACTGTATTGAAATCAAGGATAGGTAAAAAGCGATGTTGTATATATCTATGCCCAAATCCAATCCAATTGGAAAATAATAGAAACCACTTTCTTGAGATGATTTAGTGAGCACAAATTTACACAATCAACTGGAAATTTAATCTAAGAAAGCATTTTAAAAGAATGTGAAGGAAAACTAAAATACTGTATATTTTAAATACTCAATCATTCAATTTTGGAAGCATGGCAAAGTCACCTTCTTGACATGATTTACAAGCATTTAATTATACATTCATTTTCAGGATTTAATCTAAGAAAACATTTCAAAAGCATGTAGAGGAAAACTCAACTACTGTATATTTTAAATACTCAATCATCCAATTTTGGAAGCATGACAAAGTCACCTTCTTGACATGATTTACAAGAATTTAATTATATATTTAATTGAGTATTTAATCTAAGAAAGAAAATAAATCTTAATCTATGAAAGAAAATAAATCCTAATCTATGAAAACAAATAAATCTCATACAGTGTAGATGGTCGATCCAAAAAAATGAGAGATGGTAAGTCGAGATGCTCCATATGTAAGAAAAGCCAAGTCAAAGTGAAAGAACACTCATGACTAAGGTGCCACAATAGAATTATTTATTCAAAGCTTGAGCATAACTCCAACTTTACACATAACATGATAGGAGAAAGCTTCTCCTATTTATACAAAAATTAGGGATATCTACTCAATAAATGTAGATCCCTTAAATATATACTAGATCCATACTTGTCTCAACTGATCCCTAAATTATAGATACAAACCCTATGACACATCAAGCTCTATGTGATATTTCTCCTTGGAATATGGTCCACATCTTGAGTTGAAATTCGAATTTGATCTTGGGAGGCCAAGTAAGACCCTTCTAGAATCTCCAAAATAGGCCTACACATGTCACAAAACTCATAACACATATATATATATATGAAACCATGTTAATTTTCTAGTTTTTAATCATAAATTCACTTTAAATACATAAAATAAATAAATTTGGAAAACAAGGATCCTAACCCATATATTTATGAAAATGGTTACTTGATGTATGGTTTTAGGCTAGATAGTTATGAAATGAGAGCTGAATGGTTATGAAATAATGGAAATATGTATGAATATGGAAGAAAATTTTGAGACTCAACAAGCTCCCTAAAAATTAGGTGGTGTGTCCCCTTTCACCGCAAGATGAGTGGAGCTTTGGTGCACTTGATCTTCCACTCGCTTGGTTGCCTTTGATTTCAAGTTGTTGGAGGGAATCTCGAGGATCCCTTGGCTGCCTTTAGTATTTAAGGAGGTGGAAAACCCTCCTATAATATATCATTGTTGTCTTCTCCAATATTTTACTGTACAATCTTCAAAAAAAATGGAATATCTTTATGCTTATCTTGCATTTAACCCATATTAGGCATTTGAAGTATGAAAAGCCTTAATCACCATCTACACTAAGAAACATATGACCATAATGTAATTTAAATGTGAGAAACAAAGACTAAAAAGGCTAAAAAGGTGACAATTAACCCCTCCAACTATACCTAATGATGGGGCTCATCATCACCCCCCTACCAAATGGTTGCTCATCCTCTAAGCAACTTAGTCATATTTCTTCATTTCTTTCAGTGCTTTAGTGGCCCCTCTAACCTCCCAGGGAATAAGTGAAAGAGTTCCTTTAGGAGGGTAGAATATAACATTCTTTTCTACCTTCTCCAATTCTATGATTTCCTCATCTCGGTCCTTCCCTTCACCCATTACTAGCAACAAAGGTGGACTAAGTTTCAAGCCAAGCCATTGTATTTTCATTGCATGCATAGCCCTCTTGTATAATGGTATCCTTTCTACGGCACTCCTCAATCTCTCTGGGGTATCATATTCCATGTTTCATACACTAATAAGGAGGCCATTCCACCTTATTTGTCTTGCAAACACACATTCATCTCCCAACAACCAAGAAATATCATCAAAATGTGTATTGGATTGTGCTAGTGTGCTGAGGTACTTGTCTGCAAGGATAACATCATTCTCTATCATGAGGTGATTGTTGATGACTCCCTTAGGGCTAAATAGTTCTTCCCTTATGTGTAGAGTCTCTCTGTGTTATCTTCTCATCACCTTATTTACTTCATCTTCTCTTGCTTCCTCATTCACCATCCAAGAGGTTAATTCCATTGACTGTATATCTCTCATCCTAGGGTTAGGGTCCCAAATGTTTAATTCTGTCAAAATAAGATTGTGCATATAGAATTCTTCCACATTGGCCTTGTCTGCCATGCTGGACTGATTGCAAAATTCAATGAATTCACTGCATTTCTAAAAATGTAAGGACCCATGAGAGGCTGATGTGTTAATATGAAATTGGAGCCACCGTCCTTGGAGGTAGATAGCATAGGATTTTCATGGATATTTGTGTTGGATGGCTCCATGCACAAATATGCCATGGTGGAAATTTGTTGTCCTTTTTTTGAAGTTGACTCTGGAATCTTACATTCTCTGCGTGTGTTTCCTGGAGCTTCTCTTTCAACATGGATTCTCTCAGTCTAACATCAAAAAAATTCCTTCCCAACTCAGTGACCTTCTCCTCCATTTATCCCTATGTCATGCACACCTCTTGTTATAGAAATTTTCATCCACTGATGAGTGTGTGCTCTTTCCTATTCCAACTGATAAAATTATGGGACTGCAAGCTTCTAAGGAATCGTTCTTCTCCCTTCAATAAATTTATAGTAAGAACTAAGATTTGGGTGAAGGCTAGGGTGTGAAACTGTTGATATATATTTAAGGATGGATTCTAGGGAGGCAGGCCCCTCCTTTTTATCCTTCTCTTCCTCCCCTTTGGCATCTTGCCCTCCAACTTGTGCTTCCTTCTCAACTTCTTGGGCCTCTTTCCAACCCATGGGTGTCTTATCTCCCTCCCCCAAGGTTTTCTGCTATGTTTCTCACATTACTGGAGTTTCCTGTAGCACAAACATAGTTTCTTGTAGAAAACTTTGTTTTTCCTATAGAAAACCCTCCCTTGCTTTCTTTTCCTTCTTTTCAGTCTTTTAAGGGTCTGTGGGGGTTGGTATATGTGTAGGGGATGCCAACCTTGATGAAAATATTCTCCTACAGGTTACAAGTGTCCTTTCAGGTGAAGTGACCTCTCGAACCCTTCCTTATTCTAACCTTATCTCATCATCCTTCTTGGGTGACTCCTCAATTGTTATAGGGATTTTTGTGGGAGTCTTTGGTTTCCCGTGCCTCACCCTTGCACTCTTTATATTCCTAAAGTACATGGGTGTTTGTCTCTTCCTCTTCTCTTTCACTGGTGTGATCAAAGTGGCTAAGGTAGCAACCACTTCTTTCTCTATTATCTCAGGTAATATGCTCTTTTGTTTAGGACAGGTATCATTGCCTAGCATAGGGTTTAATATTTCCTCATCACCTGTCTACTATTCCTTCTTCTCCTCATCTTCTTCCTCCTCTATTTCATCTCCCTCTTTTTGTTATTCTTTTCCTTTCTCTATTTCGAAAGTTTCTATGTTTTCTGTTTCAACATCCATTTCTTATTCTTCCTCATCTTCTCCTTCTGTCTCTTCAACCTCCCCCTCTTATTCTTCTTCTATTTCCCTATCTCCAAGAATAGAGGCATATGTTTGTCTAGTTTGGGTGTCTATGAATGCTTCCCTATCCATGTATATGAATGACGACCAGGGCACAGGGAGTTTCAATCTATTTATAGCATCATTCACTATCATCTTGATGAGTCCATGGTGATCTGAGTGCTCATACTTCATTTCCCTCACCTTTTTTTTCATGTCTATAATTGAGTGCGAGAGGAAATAAGGAATGCTCAATTTTTTTTCTAGAGGGAGTTCTCCTTGAAATATAAGTTCATTCAACAACTTGAAGTGGTATCCATAAACTACAATAAGTCTTCCCTCACAGGAAATGAATTTCGTAATGTGGAATGCTACTCCATCCCAAGGGTATGGCCCTTTCACACAGGGCCCAACCCTCATTCAATATATAAAATCGGTTGACTCCCGACATGCACAAACTAGCAATATATTCAATAGTTGACATAGGATCTTCACAAATTATTGCTTGACAAAGACTTGTTTTCATGCATAGGTCAAGGCCATTTTCATTACACTGTCGACATGCCAAAACAACGAGCATGAAACAAACATGAATAGGAGTGCACAAGAAGGACACAAAACTAGTGGCTCAACTCCTACGGGACACAAAACTTGTGACTCAACTTAATCAATAGGGCAGATGAACCACCGCTATTATACTATTCTTGGAATCAAAATATTGGAAAATGACTTCAATTATACATTAATAATGATGTAATTTGTACATGTATAAATACAATAATGAAACTGTTGGATTCAGTTTCCAGGTTTCTAAGACATGCATTAACTATCCACTAGAACCCTAACAGATTAGGTGGCTAAATTGTTTTACTAACCAAAGCATATTGATGCAATATTTTATGTTCTCCATGAAATTTATGTGCATATATTTGTAGGTTTTCATACATGGAGTATGTATATAACAATTTTTATCAGTAATATTGATTATATATTTTTTTCAGAATTCTAACTCTCATGAGTATTGTTGAATTAATTTTAAACCAGTAAAATATCTATGAAATTTAATCCTTGGAATATTGTTAATTTTTTGGTCCACCTAATCTATTATACATTCTCATTAGTGATCATAAAAATGCATCACATGTACCTTGTTATCATCCTAGAACCGCACTGGTGATCTGCCCCTCATAATTCTAGCACCATCAATAGAGGCATTGGCTAAGAAGAGGTGATAATTAATTTCCAATGGTTTGAGAGATAAATGTGAGTAAGTTAATTGAAAACACATATTAAAATGATTTGATAAAGTTACACTTTAGTAAACTGGAAAATATATTACATGTTTGATTGAATTAATACAATTCTAGTCATTTAACCAATAAGTTATACTAACTTAGAAGAAAGGATAATAATACTCATATAAAAAAATATTTTAATTTTCCATTAAATTTATATAAGCATAAATGGATAAAAAAATGTGATTTATATTATAATGGATTTATAGTAGATGCAAAATTTCCTCACAACTCAATATATAATTGAAAAGTGGCATGTAAGAATAAGAATAATATTGATATTATATTCTCGTATAAAAGAAAAGTGCTAATGGTTAAGAGCAAGGCCTCCTCTTAACCATTAGGCCCACTTATGCTCTTAAACATACTATATTATATCTGAGGATGATGTGGATTGCAAGGCCTCGTAAACGATCATGAATGAAATGAAAGGTTGTTTCTTATATATGTGGGCTTTACATTATAAATGTGCTTTTTATTTAAAAGCCTCAACTATGATGGTTCTTAGTATTTAGGACACCTGAATTTTATTAAGTTTTATTTCATTTATATTAATGCATAAAAGCCCAAAAAAAAAAGGAAATATGGTATTTTTGAAATTAATTTTTGTTTTTTTTTGTTTTTTTTAAATATGAAAATATTACAAAGGAAAAGAAGGAAATTTTAAAGGATTTCCATTTTGTTTTGCTATAAAATAATATTTTTGTAATTATCAATCTTCATTCACCATACTTCTTTCTCAACTTTGTGATTTTTATGATCAAACATTGGATGAAACCAATAATAATTTCCTTCCCAATCACCACACAACTTGTAGTGCATTGGTGTTGTTGTCTATTCTGATAAACGTCTTCTTTTTCTCTTTATGATTCCATTTTTTTTGTTGTGATAGGGAATTACTCGTGTCCTTCTTCCTTTAAAATTATTTAGGTCTATAGCATACATATCGCTTCTCCTAACGAGATGCCACATGATACCCTTTCTTCCTAGAGGATTAGCATATATATGAGTACTAACAATTGGAGGCATTATGAATTTTTTTCTTGAAAAAACATAAAACAAGGAATTCCATGCTTGATGCAAGACCCTCGGTTTTGTTTTTCTTGTTTCCCTATATGATTGGATTACTTCCTTTGAAATATGGTGCAAGTAAAATACTCAATCTCTTCTTATCACCAACCTTCCACAATCTACCACAAGAAGGACATGGTGGTAATAAGCTACCATTTTCATATATTATTGATCTTTCTTCTAATGAACATATTAACATTGGATGTATTTCTCCTTCATAAAAAGGGTCTTCATGGTCATTATTTTCCCCTCTAACATAAAAACTTAAGACTTCATTATTGACAAATATTTAGCTACAATGGGTCTTACGATGCTTTGATTTCTCTTTCCTAAATATTTTCCATTGTATCTCGTCTCTCATAATAGTTTAGAACCAATGCATCTAGTATTCTCTTCAAACTCACCAAAATTCCATTGAGAAAAGTCTAGGGAAGGTGAAATTACAAGATTTGTTTAAATTGTAGTTCTAGCTTAAGCAATTTCAATAGAAAGTGGTATTTATTCATGAATAGTTTTGAAATTTTCTTGCATATTTCCCAATGCCTCCTCCTTCTTTACCTATAATTTTTGAAATTGAGTCTTGACCTATGTGAACCTATCCTCCTACTGGCTATCCATCTAAATATATTTTTATCCCAGGTATAAAATGTGAACTCTATACCAATCCCAATCTACCATCATCATAGTGAGAGAGTATTTGCATTCATCAAATTTCTTCTTTAGTAGTGGAAATAGTCTTGTCACATAATGAATGTTCCTCTCCATGTCTATCATCCTTTTATTAAACCTATGGACCTATTCTTTCAATCTCTACTTCCCTTCTTGAAGCTAAATGTTAATGGTTCTTAATTATTCTGTGTTTTATTTTCTTTACCCATGATAGGTCTACAAGCTTAACTTCAAAGTACTAATCATGGCAACATGGTCAAGAATTCAACTTCTTTGATACCTTATGATTTTTAAATGATGGAATTATATCCTGGTCACTCAACCAAGACTAATGTTATATTCCTTAGAATGACCATTATTGGCTGTAATAAGCACTAATCAAGTTCCTAACAACATAGTAGCAAATAATCCAATAAGAATCAAGACACTAATATTCTCTCTCTAAGAACATTGTATAGCCTACTTTAGAAAGGTAAAGGCCAAATAACAATGTGAACTCATAATTCGTATACTTTTTTTAATTTTTATGAGGTTTATTGCCTTATTTTCAAAATTGATCTCTATGGATTCTTCACTCAATGCAATTATAACTAAAATTTCAAGGCTTATGTTTGTTCGTGTTTTCTCATTATGTTGCCAACTAAGTGACACACTCCAACTCTATATGTATAAGACTCCATCCAGGATTCAATTGAGCAACTTAAATGTGTACTATGAAGATATAAGTATGTAATTTCTTATTCAAATTAGAATGATTTATGTTCTACATATTTTTATTCAAATAAATGTTCAAAGAATTAATTCCTCTCACCATAATCTAAAAATTTAATGTAACTATTTTGTACCAAAACACTCCAACAATCCAATTCTCATTATTAATAAAACCCAAGATTAAATTTCAAATTCCATTCAATTACATCTAATCACAACTACCCTTCTCTTAATTACAATTAAACAAAAATCAAATGAATAGAAATATATACTTGAATTTGGATTCTTCACCATCCAAATCTACGTATGCCCAAAAGTATTAACCTAAAGCATTATTTCAAACTCCATGGGTTTCTCGGTATATCATACATTCCGTTTGATTTGAAAGGATGGATGTAACTTATTGTTTTTATAATATGATGGAAAAAAGAAAAAAAACTTTGACCAACTGATTGTTAGATAAGTAAGAAAAAAACTAAATGTCGGCTACTTGATAGATAAAAAAAAAAACTTAAAAATTTATCTCATTAATATATGCTCACTAAAATTGGTAAGAGTTTGATTCTCATGAAATCATGCACACTCAAATGTGATTGCAATACGGCATAATAGCATTACAAGATATCTACTAGTGAGATGCACATTGTGCATCCATCTATGGTCCCTAATATTTAGGTGTGATGGAATATGATTTGTAGGGAGGTGTACACTCCTTTCAATATTTGCATTATTAAATTTAAATTTTTATAGACCTGGAATATGTTTCTTATGTGGTGAGGATTCGGAGGATAATTAGCATTTATTTTACTGTTGTCTTTTTTCTAGAAATATCCTTAGAACTTTATGCTCTTGTTTCCAAAAATATACTCATCAGCAATTGGGAAATTCTGAAGACAAAACAAAAGTAACAAAAATATTTATTGAAGAGACAGCGTCATTAACCTGTTGGTTTCTTTGATGAATCTTCTCAAAATCTTTCGTGTGGCTGTGGGGCATGGCTTATGCTCTCTCCTACATGGCCCTACAAAATTCACTGGAACGGGGGAAGGAGCACAAACACGAGGGTGGAAGCTATTGCACTGTGGGGTTTGCTGTGGTTTTCCAACAAGTTATACTTGGAAAAGTTGTGGGTCTGTGGAGAAAAATTTGTGGGTCTATGTAGACTCAAAAATCCTAATTGATCATTTGAACAACAAATATATTTTCAACCCGAGTCATCTCACACATTGGCTAGAGCGCTCATGTCTATAGGATAAAAACATAGAAGCAGATCGTCTCTCAAAAAAAGCCCTGATCGGGATCTTCGATAAAATGCACTACGCTCTATACGAAGCTGGAGGCCATGGCACGGAAGGAACTGTTACCTTCATCTAGTTTTACCTCTTTCAGCTTGCAGTGGTTGATTGACCGAAAGGGCCAGTTTTTCTTTTTTGGTAGCATCTTATTATCTCATTAGATAAAATATGAACATAATTGAAAAGGAGATGTATCTCACAGGTGAGGCCTGCACCTAGAGACTACACTCAGAACTGAGAGATCACTCTCGTACACTCTACATTCATGAATGAAAGATTACATCATTAAGTACAATACTAGAAATTATGAAGTTGCAACCAAACCCCTAAACTCTAGGAACAAATCCTAAACTAAGGAGATACGTTACAACTTGTGTAACCTTTTCTCCATTAATACAAAATAATATAATTATTTTCAACTCCCCCCCTTAATGGAGAAAGGATTTTCTTGAACTCCTAGCATCCTTCTAAACAATTCAAACTTCACACGTGCAAGAGGCTTTGTAAAAATATCAGCCACATTGTCACAAGTTTTACAATATTCAACAATAATTTCTTTTGACTGTAGTTTCTCTCTGACAAAGTGGAACTGAGTGTCTATATGTTTGGTGTTTTTATGAAACACTTGATTGTATGTTAATTTAATAGTGCTCTGGTTGTCGCTTTTGACGGAAGTAGAGTTCTGTTGTTCTTCTCTTGCATCATTGAGAAGCCTTCTCAACCAGATCGCTTCACACGTTGCTGCACACAATGCTTGATACTCAGCTTCACATGAAGACAGTACGTGCTACAGTACTCTGCTTCTTGCTGCTCCATGCTATGACCCCGGATCCTATGCTGAATGCGTAACCTGTGATAGACCTTCGATCATCCTGGTTACCTGCCCAGTCTGAATCTGAAAAACTTGCTAGAATAACATCAGATGTGTCAGTGTATAAAATGCCATAATTAACAGTACCACAAAGATACCTCAACATGCTTTTTGCTACTACCCAGTGACTTTCAAGTGGTTTTGACATGAACTGGCTCAACATACTAACAGAGTATGCCAAGTCAAGTCTGGTTGTTGTAAGATATATCAAGCTGCCAACCAGCTGTCTGTACATTGTGGTATCAACCTCCTTAGTGCCATCATCACTGCACAACTTCAAATTCTACTGCAAAGGTGTCGCTGCAGATCTACACTAATCCATACCAAACTTTTCCAACAGATTTCTGGCATACTTCCCTTGGGTAAGAAAAGTTTTCCCAGTATCTCTCCATACTTCTAGTCCCAGACAGTAATGAAGACTTCCGAGATCTTTCATTTCAAAAACTTGTGCCATAAGCCTTTTGATTCCTCTGATTAAATCATCTGCATCTCCTGTTATAATCATGTCATCTACATACAAAGAAATAAGAATAATCTGCCCCTACTTATTGTACTTGGTATACAAATTTGGGTCATTTAAACTTCTATGAAAACCATACTCTAAAAAGAAAGAATCAACCTTTTCGTACCAAGAGCTAGGTGCTTGCTTTAAGCCATATAAAGCCTTTTTCAATCTGCAAACAAGATGTTCCTACCCCTGCTTTACAAACCCTTATGGTTGTATTAAGTAAATTTCCTCTTTTAACTCAGCATTTAAAAATGAAGATTTGACATCAAGCTGGTGTAGCTCCCAATTATGTTTAGTAGCTAACAAAATAAGCATTCTGATTGTATTTAACTTTGCTACAGGTGCAAAGGTATCATCAAAATCTATACCTTCCTGCTGTGAGTACCCCTTTGCAACCAGCCTAGCTTTCAGTTTTTCAATACTTCCATCCGCATTCATTTTTGGTTTAAACAACCATTTACATCCTATGGGTGTTTTATTCTTAGGCAGTTCAACTAAGTCCGAAGTGTCATTTCTAAGAATAGATTCTATCTCTTCATTCATTGCAGCTCTCCACTCCTTAAATTGACTAGCTTCTTTGTAATTAGTGGGCTCTACAATGTTCAAAACATTTGACATCAAAGCATAGTCTTTCAATTTTAATGGTATTTGAGTCTTCCTACTTGATCTCCTTAGTAGGGGACTTACCTCAAATTTGTTTTCTTCAACTCTAATTAGGCTTGCATTATCACCTTCTTGTTGTTCTTCTTTCTGATCCTATTTCTGTTTCTGCTCCAGCTCTCTTTCATCCTCGCTGCCTTCATCCATCAACAATGGAATGTGCCAACCATCACCAATGTCATATTTCCCTTCCTGAACCTGTTCATGAAATACTACATCCCTGCTTGCAAATATCTTACGAGACTCAGGATTGAACAACTTATAAGCTTTAAATTCTGTGCCATAACCAACAAAGATGCATTTAACATCTTTAGGGTCTAATTTCTTCCTATCAGCTTTGGGTATATGGGCAAATGCTTTTGACCCAAATACTCTTAGATGGTTTACTGCTGGTTTGAATCCATATAGAGCTTCAAAAGGAGTTTTTAAGCCAAGATACCTGGTAGGACTTCTGTTCTTTAAATATACAGAAGTATTAATAGCCTCTACCCAAAAATTATTAGATAGACCCTTACCTTGTAACATGCTCCTTGCGCACTCCACTAAGGTTCTGTTCTTACGCTCTGCAACTCCATTCTGCTGTGGTGTGTGTGGCACTATAAAATGCTGTACAATCCCGTGAAATTTGCAGAATTTCATGAATTCCCCTAACTTGTATTCTCCTCCTTGATCAGATCGGAGAATTTTCATACTCTTACCAAATTGTTTTTCCACCAAGGTTTTAAATTCTATAAAGCACTCGAAAGTCTGAATTTTCTTACTCAGAAAATAAACCCATGAATATCTAGTGCAGTCATCAGTAAATAACAGAAAATAATACGCTCCACCTAGCGACCTTGTCTGCATAGGTCTGCATATATCAATGTGCACTAGTTCTAAAATATATGTTTCCTTCCTTCTATCATGCACAAGAAACTGTTCTCTGTGCATCTTACCTAAGGCACAACCATCACAATTTAACTGAGTATTATGAAAGATAGGGAGCCCCTCAACCATACCTTTTCTCTGCAATAACATGAGGTCCTGCAAATTCAAATGACCGAATCTCTGATGCTAGAGTTGTTCGGTTGTCGATCCACCTGCAACCATGGCTCGCTTTGATATACTCTTTACATCTAGTCTGTATAGGCTTCCAACGTGCACGCCTGTTGCAACAATTTCTTTCCTGCAATCCTTTATGACACAATGAGTCTTGAAGAACTCGACTTGCATATCTTGATCAGTTATCATGGATACAGATATCAGATTTTTCTTAATTCTAGGTACATATAAAACATTTTTAAGATGACTGATTTTTCCATTTGGTAACTTGACTGGAATAACCCCATAACCTCTAGTCTCGTATCCAATATCATCTCCTAAATAAATCTTTGATCCATACGTACTTTCTTCAAGACTTTCAGAAAATTCCTTTTTACCTGTCATGTGAGAGGATGCTTCGGAATCGACATACCAGATATCATCCTCATTAGATGCTGAAAGGGCACAGTCGACTGTGAACAGTCGAAATTCGTGACTGAAATCTTCATCTACATCTTGTTCAACATCTTCTTCAACGAAGTATCCTCTGTGCTTTTCGATTGCCAACTTCCTCTTTGCATCATCAGCCTGCTTCTTAAAGCATACATTCTGTACATGACCCTTCTTTCCATAATAATAACATTTCTTTACAGGATTATTTGCAAGCATACCTTTATACGAACTCTTCTGCAATGTACCTCCTTTCTGCTGCAGTTGCGACTGTGATTGCTGCTGTGGCTGCTTCCCTCTCAAAGGTCACCGTTTCACCATCAGCGCAAGATCATCACTCTGGGGGTTGAAGTTCTACCGCCACTCCTCCTCTTGTAGCAAGATCCCTGTCAGATCTTCAAATGAAGGCACTTTCTCCCTTGCCACCAATCCAGTGATGAACATTTGAAATTCATCTCACATCCCATTCATTGTGATTGTTACGAGATCGGAGTCAGACACCTTCTCACCGATGTCCCTCAATCCGTCTTTCACATCTCTGATTCGCACGATAAATGCAGCAGTGGTCTCACTTTCGTCCATCTTCATTGAGAACAGTTTGTTTTTAAGTGCCGTAATTCGACTTGTATTCTGGGTCTGATACAGCCTTTTGATAGTCGTCCAGATCTCCGCGGACGTTTTACAGTCTCTGATGTGAGGGATAATGTTGTCCTTTACAGACATCTTCAGCAAAACTTTCGCCTTGTTCTCTCGTTTATCCCATTCTTGCTCCTGTGTCCCTGTGTTCAAATTCGGCCTCTGCTCATCACCTGTAACTATGGACCAAGCATTTGCACCCTCAAGCAAGGTCTGAATCTTAAACTTCCAGTTTGTGATGTTAGATCCATCGATTTTGCGAGACTCGTGGAGATAAGATTCCATTGTATTACTCATCTTGATCTAGAAGCAAGTGAATCTACCCAAGAGTAAAAAAAATCAATACTTGTCAAATCCTGACACCTGATCTACCACTTTTCTGCCACTGATCTGCTGGTCTCCTGATCCACCCACTATATCTTCAATTCAGGTCTAGCAAAATCTGCAATTCAATCTCACTCCGATGAGCAAATTCAATGTTTTTCAATACAGCCACAAACCCGATCTGATCAAAACTGATCCGATCTGCCTCTCCCGAATAGATCCGCAACTTCTCCGATCTGCTTCTCCGCAAATCGTCAAACGAATATGAGGCTTCCCACGGATCCCCTTGAAGGTGAGTTGGCGCCCTCCCGAGCGAAAAATCCGCGCCTAGATGAAAACAGTGTAAGGCAAAACACTTGGCGCGATTTTTCCATGCGATTCCATGCCAATATGGTATTTTGGCGCAGTGGCGCGATTAATGGCTGAACAGACGTGCCAGTTGCACTTCCTAGCGCGACTGTTAGCGCGAAAAGTGCGCCAACCCCCTTCTACTCAGAAAATTAAAAAATCATCTGAGTCTGAGCCAGGTGTTCTACAGTCCACCTGCTCAATTGAGCACAAAGCTCTCGTGTACACGCGGCCACAAAGGCACCTCAAGCCACAAAGGCGATTCTGCCATAAAGGCAAGCTGGCCACAAAGGCAATTCAGCCACAAAGGCGATAAAAGATCAGGCTCACCCAATCTGAGCTCTGATACCAAGATAAAATATGAATAGAATTGAAAAGAAGGAGATGTAGCTCACAGGTGAGGCCTACACCTGGAGACTACACTCAGAACTGAGAGATCACTCTCGTACACTCTCCATTCATGAATGAAAGATTACATCATTAAATACATCACTAGAAATCAAGAAGTTGCAACCAAACCCCTAAACTCTAGGAACAAATCCTAAACTAAGGAGATACATTACAACATGTGTAACCTTTTTCTCCATTAATACAAAATACCAGTAATTATTTTCTAACTTTATTTTTTCATGTTTCATGTTTCACTGCCAGATTGATGAGGGTGTACTTATAAGCAATATTATAATATCTTCTATTAACTCCAATATTTTTCTTGGTTTTAGATGATTTTTAGTTTTAGATGTAAATGTAGCGTTTTTTGAAGTGACCCTCCATGGCGGGACATTACGCTTTTGGTTATATAAAATAGAAGGACAGACACATACCCTGTACTTAGTTAGTTAGTATTGTAGCTCACCTTTAATGAAAAAGTTACAAAATGCTGCTTTTTCATCATACTATGACCCAAAAAAACAACATTGCCTTGGTATATAATATAAACCCGACAGTATTTTTTATGTTGAAAAAAAAGATGTGCACAGCCTCAACAATTAGTAGTTTATTGTCTTTTAATAAATAGGGTTAGTAATTTACAAAATTATTGCAACAAACAATTCAGATTAGTCCTATTTCTCATACCCAAAATATGGGTGGTTGTCATTCCTCGTTGTCTACATTCACAAGCCTCGTTCATTTGTGTAATCGCAGAGAATTATATTGAGTGGAAACAACTATAGACTTAGCTGCGATAGTTGGTTCCGTTCAAAGATCAAATAGTTTTCTTCAGAAATTTGCAGATGAGTCGCTTGCATTCTCGAGTCGAGTTTCCAAACATTCAACGCCGCACATATCTGATTCACTAAAGGTTTAAACATTAAATTATGATAAAATTTACAGTAATCAAAATGACGTGATAAAGCCTACCACACCATCAACCATTGGAATATTTAACGGCATCATAACAAAACCGTCAGTAAATATTTCATCATTACGTAAATGCAAAAAGCTGTATATAGTAGAGCACATGAAGCATCAAGAAATTGACCCAACAGACAAACGGAAGACCTAGTAATGGAGGACGGTAACATTGTATTCAACGACTGCGTTGCCAGTCTTTAGATCACAGGAATGAGTGCGAGCAAGAGCGTAGCCTCGAGCCAATTGAAACAACCCGCTACCTCCCACGATGGGCATTTCTCTCAGTTTATCAAAAACAACATTCTTCCCCACCATGGACAGGGTGCTGCCGTTGTACTCTCTGCTCTGCAACACAAACGTGGAGGCCATGATCAGATGGAAATTCTGTTGACAGGAGGAAACGTAGATTCCCTGGGCTCTGCCCACCATTTTGGAGGTCGCCTCCGGCCCTTCTGTAAGCCAGTCGTCCATAACCCTCACCAACCCAAACTGAGTAAAATATGAATCCGTGGTGGGAGCGGAGGCCACTTCCACGGCCGTCACATTTTTCCCCGACACTATGTCGTGAAAAAAGAAATGAAGCTGGATTATCTTCTCCTGCCCTAATTTCGTTGTTCAATCTGCCTCCGTGATGTGCAGGAAAAATATCGAAAACAACATTAGAGCGGCCACTGTAATACTAGCTGCCGAATACCCCTCGTTGGCCATCTGTCAAAACAGACTGCTTCGATGCAAGAAGCAGAGAAGAAATGTGTGGTGATGAAAGTTGAGCTCCACTTTTATAGTGTGGATGACCGCGAAAGACGCGTTTACTTAATTGGCCTGAATGTTTCGTCTCTGTTCCTTTTTTAGGTTGGGCTGTCATCTGTGACCTTTTAAATTTTTCTTCGTCGAATTTGCGAATGCAAGGCCACATTTTGTGACAGATTCCTACCGCACCATCACGTGAAACAGTTGATTTTTACTGCGCGTGCAAGAATGCCTTCTTCTGTCCGTGTTTCCCACTGGCAAAAAATCGGCTATGGCCATTTTCTTTATAGATAATGGAATTGTTCTGCCCAACAATTAGAAACTTACATTGGCAAAGCGATATCCGCCATAATATTGGATTATTTGTTCAAAGAACTAGAATTTCTTCACCGTGGAGAAATATATGTATCGGGTTAACTGAGCTTTAGGTTGCCTTTTGAGTGCACGGACCCTCTGCGTAATAGATGCTGGCCGCTCCTGACTTTCGTGTCTCCTAAATATGTCAAAGCCGCTAGCGAGTGGGGAGATAATGACATCACTTCACCGACCCCATTGTTGACTTTCCTTAATTGCAGTAACGTGATTCTCGTGATATCCTGGGAGGTGCCCTCTTGTGACTATAGTTGATATGACATACTAGTACAAAGGGCCATTGAAATTAACTTGGAATTTCATCGAGATACAACACACAGACTAAATCCCATTCTATATTAACAACATAAGTCCGAAGACTGAAGCGAAGCCATGCGGATCTGGTATGAATGCAATGAGCAGTATAGACATTAAAAAAATAAAATCCCAAACGAGTTATACTTACAATAAGGAGGGCACCCCAAGGTTATAAGCAGGTCACCTACCATAGTAACAAAACCCCATTTTTAAGTAACCAACTTGTTACCGTAGTCCAAATCATCAAATGCTAAACATTAGTTTCCCATGTGCTATCATCATATTGGTGCAGTCAAAATGAGTTTTTTTTTCAAATGTATGTGTGAAAACTTATTTTAGAGTGCAAAATACAATGTGTAATTTTTATTTTTTCTTTTTTATTAAAGCCAACTTTTCTTTTTTGTTTAGAGAATATTTTATTTTATTTTAAGAGGGACACTTGTCAACTCCAAGTTGAGCACAAACATACTTACACATCGCCTCCACACTGGTCTATAAAACGAGCCTCTCGGCTCAACTAGAACACCACAAATGAAGTGGATATGAATGTCATAGTTCTTCGTATTGAGGACACATGTCGTTCTTAATGTTGGGAAGGGTGATCTTTCCAAAGTACCTAGACCCTGGCAGTCCAATTGTAGATGTGCACATAGATGGTGTCATAGTCCCCAATACTTTAATTGATCTAGGGGCTCTCATCAATGTCATCACCAAGGAAACTATGTTGAAACTCAACCTCCAAGGGACTTTGAGGAAAACCACAACAGTTCTGCAATTTACAGATCAATCCACAGTAACTCCAGATGGAATTGTTAAGGTTGTTATGGTTTCAATTGACTCATGGGATTATCCTACAAATTTCCTGGTTCTGCAACGAAAAACCAAGTTCAATGGATATCATCCCATCTTAGGGAGACCTTGGTTAGCCACTGCAGATGCTTATATCAACTATCGGGCCGGAAACATGACTATTAAAAATGGGCCCTTGTCTAAACAACTAGTATTATATCCTCAACCCTAGCCTTCCATTGATCATGATCTACCTATATGGTTGGAGGATGAAGAATATGAGGTATATAAAACTACCTCCATTCTTACCATAGATGTTGTTCTTAGAGGGGGATAGCTTGATGAAGACGAACTCATCGACCATGTCATTCAAAACCAGCCCCCCACTAACAACCCATTTGAAAACCTAGTCAAACAATCTTAAAGCCAACCTTGGATGGAATTGAACTTATTCGATTCAACCTCTGAAGCCACCAAGGTTGTAGATTTTTGCCCATCCAGATCTCTGAAAATCAACTCAAACGTATGAGATGAAGAAGAAAAGCAGTTATGCCATCTTTTAAAAGAAAACCTAGATGCATTTTCTCAGGATTAGAAGGACATGAAAGGGGTGCATCCTTTAGTATGCAGACATCATATTTACATTAAGGAAGGATGCAAGCTTGTGTCACAACCCCAAAGAAGCATGAACCCAACTCTAAAGGACATAGCCAAGGAAGAACTACAAAAACTGTTGGATACGGGTTCGACTTATCCGATATTAGACAGTGAGTGGGTATATCCTCTTGTCCTAGTGTCGAAGAAGAATGGAAAATGGCGAATTTGTGTTGATTATCGGGAACTTAACAAAGCCAACAAGAAGGACCATTTTCCATTGCCCCTTATAGACCAAGTCCTAGATGGCCTTGCAGGAAAGAAGTTCTTTTCCTTCTTAGATGGGTTCAGTGGGTAGAACCAGATCCAAATCAACCCTCAAGACTAGGATACAACTAATTTCACCTACCCTTGGGGTACCTTCACTTACAAATTCCTACCCTTTGGGTTGTGCAATGCCCTAGCTACCTTCCAAATATTTTTCTTGAACATCTGATCTGAGCTAGTCCATGACTTAGTTGAAATCTAAATGGATGATTTGACACCCTATGGGGATGATTTCTAGGAAGCTCTCTCCAATTTGGGAAAAGTGTTGAGAAGGTGCATTGAGATGCATCTCTCCCTAGGCCTAGAAAAGTGTGAATTCTTGAAAAGAGAAGGATTTCTATTGGGAAACTCAATCTCCCAAGCAAGAATCTAGGTGGACCCGAGAAGAATCACTATTATCAAAAGGGTACCTACTCCTCAAAAGTAGAGAGATGTCAGGAGTTTCTTAGGGTTACCAGGCTATTATAGAAGATTCATCAAATACTTCTGTAAGATGGCTTCATCATTATTTGGTTTATTGACCAAATATTCTGAGTATACTTGGTCCATTCTTTGTCAAGAAGCTTTAGGCTCATTAAGGGAATTTAACTACGGCCCCGATTCTTCGATGTCCAAATTGGACTATGCCTTTCCACATCCACAAAGATGCATCCAGAAAAGCTATGGGGGTAGCATTAAGGTAGTTAGAAGAGAAATTACCTTATGCACTCTATTTCAACAGTAAGAACTTTTCTAAGGTCGAACTCAATTATACTGTCACAGAGAAGGAGATGTTAGCCATTTTCCATGCTTTAAACAAATTTAGACATTATGTCATTGGGTATCATACCTTTCTACACACTAATCATGCAGCCATAAAATATTTAATGAACAAACCAGATGTTAATGCTAGGATAATTAGATGGTTGTGACTTTTACAAATGTTTGACCTAACCATTGTTGATAAACCTAGAAAGGAGAATGTTGTTGCAGGTTTTTATATCTAGGTTAGCTCTCTCTATAGATGAAGAAGGAATGGTGGATGATCAACTTCCAGATAAACATCTCTTTTCTATATCAACACTCTCACCATGGTTTTATGACATAGCTAACTTCTTGTTTGCTGGAAATTTCCCTCCTAATCTCTCATTCAAGGAGAAAAGAAAGATCATCAGAAAAAGTTCCCCCCTTCACATGGATTGGGGGAAATCTCTTCAAGCTATGCTTGAACCAAATTCTCAGAAGATGTAAGAGGGAGGAATAATTTTTTGATATCCTCTCCGCATGTCATGAGAGCCCTTGTGGAGGCCACTTTGCTGCAAAAAGGACTACCTTCAATGTTTTGCAAGCAAGATACTATTAGCCTAGCCTTCACCAGGACTTGAGAAGATACACTAGCAGGTGCGACTAGTGCCAAAGGATGGGGAAACCTACACAAAGGGATGGGATTACTTTGCACCCTCTGGTGGCTCTTGAGCCATTTGATAAGTGGGGCATGGACTTCATTGGACCTATTGATCCACCATTTGGACAGAAAAATTATATCATAGTCTGCACTGACTACCAGACAAAGTGGTTTGAAACAAAAGTCCTGAAGGTAGAAACCAAGGAGAAAGTAACAAAATTTCTGAGGGAGAATGTGTTTTACAAATTTGGATACCCTCGAAAAGTAGTCACTGATCAGGGGGCACAATTCACATCTCATCTCATTGAGAATATTCTGAGGAGGCAAAAGATAAAGCAAAAAACTTCTACTCCCTACCACCCTCAAGAGAATGGCCATATGGAAGTGACTAACAGAGCCTTGGAGAGTATCCTCACCAATGAAGTGAGCAGCAGCAGGAAATATTGAGCAGACAGATTGGTAGAAGCTACTTGGTCCTACAACACTACTTGGAAAACAACAACAGGATTCACTCCTTATGTCTTGGTTTCTTGAAAGAAAGCTCTACTTTCAGTTGAATTTGAATCCAACACATTAAGGATGGAAACTGAGTTAGACCTAGTAATATCAAATGCCCAAAAAGAGAGTTTGTTGTAATTAAATGGATTGAATGAGTTCAGGATGCAAGCACTCCTTCACACAGAGGTAATTTAGCTGCAAAGGAAGGTCTCGCATGAAAATAACATTAAGGAAAAGACCTTTCAAGAATGAGATTGGGTGTTGTTGTATGACTCAAGGTTTAAGGACTTCAAAGGCAAATGATGACAATATAGATGGGACCCTACAAAGTAGACAAATTCTATGATAATGGCACAATTCATATCAGAACCATAGATGAGGAAGGGATTCCCCTAATTTTCAATGGTTACAGGCTCAAGGTTTATAGGAAGCCCCTGTCTAGGGTAGAATTTATAAATACCATTAATAAGGAGGCGTATGTCATGGGAAACTCCATAGTTTCTAGTGACTCCTAGAGAAAAGAGATAAAAATAAATAAATAAAGAGGCATGGATTAAAACCTCTTTGAGGCACCGTAGGCCAAATCCATGGTTGAAAACCTCCATGAGGCATTCCTGGAGTAAGAAAAAAAGAAAAAACAGATAATAAAAGATCCTTGGGTGAAAACCTCTCTAAGGCACCCAATGCAAGCTTGGGGGTTGAAAACCTGTGTGGAGGAAGCCCACTTGCGTTAAAATAAAAAAGAGGAAAAAAGAGAAAAAGGAAATAAATAAAGGGAAAAAGAAGAAATACCTATGTATTTATGTGTTTTTTTGTTTTGCAGGTTATTGATTAAAGATGGTTTTTGGGATCCAGAGGAGAAATTTCTCTTCACTATCTCTTCTTGTCTACTTCCATACTCCATAAGTTACTACATCATACATCCCTTCATCCATTTCACCCATAAGATAGGCAACAATTTCATTTTCTTCCCTAAATTTTAATTGCTACAGGAAAATTAGGCAGCTACAAGATTCCTGTAGTACTACAGGAAACTCCTATAAATGCTACAGGAAACTCATTCATTAAGCAAAAAGGTTTCCTATGGATTTATAAACTTCAAGAAGGGTATGATAATTCATTTTTTCCCTATACCTACCATTCCCAAACCCTTATTTAACCCCCTGCACAAGGATTCCCTATCTAAACCCTATGTTGCACCTTTAACAACTAAATCATTAGAAACATGGCATGGGACCCCTTTCAATTTCCTCCCCTCCACTCCATTCATTCCATGACTTCATCCATAACCTCCATGAACCATATCCCTCCATTTCTGAGCAAATTGAAGCAAGAAGAGGTAATAAACAAACTGCTACAAGTATCAGAAAGTTTCCTGTAGAAAATCTGTGTGTGGCACTCCAAGGCCAAAAGATGAAGGAAAGTGGTCGAGGATGATTCCATAAGACCACCAACAGACTCCAGAAGGAAAAGAACACTAAGAATGGCAATTGAATACCTTCATGAAATACTTGCAAAATAAATAAATAAACAAGAAAAGGGTAAGCAGCTCACTCAGAAAAGACAAGCAGCTCACTCAGAAAAGAAATAAAAAAATGAGAACATAGCAAATAAAATACTAAGGCTGCCACAACCAACTCCAGCTCCTTGCACCGCCTCATTCAACACCTCACGAACACCAGGTAATCTCAAGTATCGCCTCTCGCCGCTCGCTATGCATCCTTAATGGCCAAATTAGTTGAATGTCAAGTTTTATAAATTTAAAGGGAAAAAAGATGGCTAGTTAACTTGGCCACCTTTGTAAAGTGAAACTAGAGGAAAGATGAAAGTTCATGCTACCTGGAAAATTCAAATCAAGTGAAGTAACAGTGGATGGGTACCAAGGGAAGCGATCATGAGGCTCAACAATTATTAACTGAAGTGGGGCCAACGGTGTGGAAGAGGAAACTCATGTTAAGTACGAGTCACCACAACGCTCCAAATTTAGCTGAAAATATAATAAAGGTAAGATTTTTCTCATTTTCACCATTACGTTGAGATTTTCAAAGGGAAGGAAGAGAATGAGAGTAGTGGGAGCCATCAGAAGAGAAACATCGAGGTTTGAGCTTGCATGCACCATCGTGCTACAGGAAACATTGTTTTTCTACAGGCAAATTCAGTAGCATATCAACAAGGGTTTAGAAGGCAACATAGAGTCACTTGTGTGTGAATTGGCTTATCAAAGCCTCCATCCCTCAAATAAAAACAACATAGGACCAAGGTAAGTGGATTTTCATCCTCTAGCACTAAAATTTATCCATACAATTCACACTCAACAAAGTATATTTGACATTTAAAGGGTAAAAGAAATTTTTCTTCCATTTTGTTTCAAGACCTCCATCTCCAAGACATAACTCTCAAACACTCACCACCTTCATCTCACAAAAATAAAATGGGAGGGTGATTCAATAGAAGAGAGCTTTCTGACATTAAGAGAATTAGGAAACACCCTTAGGTTATGGATATCTTTCGAAATCACCAATAGCTAGGGTTATTTGAGCTATTGAAAGGTTCTGATGATGAGATAGCTAAATTATTTGCAATGGCTCTGTAGTCACATTCAAAAGAGAGATCCAGCACTGTTATTAGAGGCTTATCCATGACACTATCTCCTAAACTCATAAGAAGAGTTACAACCTTCCCCTTAGCAGTGAAATGGGTTAAGGAAATAATTCCTTGTACTGCAACAAAGAAGAATTTATTTCTCCCAGGAGAGGAGTACATTGAAGATAAAAATGGAGTGAGGAGAGAAAGCCGTCCATACCCTTGGATGGAGTAGCCTTCCACATCATGAAGTTTATTTCTTGTGAAGGTAGCCTTAATGTGGTCTATGGGTATCATTTCAAATTGTTAAATGAACTAAGGTTTCAAGGAGAGCTCCAACTTGAATAGAGATTAAGTGTCCCTCACTTCGTCCTAAAATCCATAACTGACATGAACCATAAAGTGAGGGAAAGGAAATGTCAACACTTGGCCCATCATGGCCTAATACAACTAATTTTAAATGATGCTTTGATAAGTTTGAACATACCTATATCCTAGTCTTCTTTCATAGACATGGATAGAGAATCATTTATAGCTACCCAAACAGGGGAAACCTCTACGTCTAGCCTTAGAGAAAGAGAAGAAGAAGAAGAAGAAGAGGTAGAAGAGGAGGTAGAAGAAGAGGAAGAGGAGGCAAAAAACAAAGAAGAAAAAGAAGAGATGGAAATTGAGGCAAAAAACATAGAGACAAAAAAGAGAGAGCAAGAAAAAGCTGAGGGAAAGGAGGAAGAAAGGACTGAGGAAAAGGAAGGTGTGGACCCTATCTTAGGCATTGAAACCTCCACTCAAGACACCAGCATGTCAAGGAACATCACATATCAAGAGGTAGTTGCCACCCTAACTGCTTTGAGCACACCTGTCAGAGCAAAAATAAAGGCAAACACTTATGTACTTCAGAACTAGGAAGAGCCAGAGGGTGAGGTAGGGAAAATAACAAAGTCCCACAAAGATCCCTATTATCATTGAATAATCACCAAAGAAGGAGGAAGAAGTCAAATTAGAGGAAGGAAGGGTGCAAGAGGTCACTTCACCCTTAAGGGCTCCTATAACATATATCAGAAGACATTTAGCGAGATTGGCATCCCATAAACCTCATGCAACGACCACAGACCCTCCAAGGACTGAAAAGAGTGAAAAACAAGGAAAAGAGGGTCTTTACAAGAAAAACAGAGTTTGCTATAGGAAACTATGTTTTTTCTACAGGAAACTCCAACAAGCATAGATTTGGAGAAAAAGGCCTTGGTTGAAGAGGAAAAGACAGCCACAGAAGGGAAAGAGGTCAAGGAAGATGAGGGCAAGACACAAGAGGAAAAACATGATGATAAAGAGGGAGGAAAATATAATAAGGAAAATTCCAACTCACCAAAGCTAATCCTGAAAGATGTTGCAATAGTGCCAAACCCTGGCCCTAAACCCAATCTCAACTCTTACTACACATACATTGAGGTGTGTAGATTAATTCCTCAAAAGTTCACAATTCCTTTGTTTTGTCAGTTGTAGGAGGAGAGGGCATGCACTCATCATTGGATGAACCTTGGCACATCTAAAGGAATGTATGACATAGGAGTCATGGAAGGAAAAGTAGCTAATCTGGGGAAGGATTTATCTAATGTGAAGCTCAGAGAGTCTGTTTTGAAGGAGTAGCTTCAGAAGGCACAGGCAGAGAATGTAGCGCTACAAGTGTAGCTTCAGCAAAAGGGTAAACAAGTGGCCACCATGGAAGATTTGTTCATGGAGGCCATTCAACATAGATATCCTTCAGATTCATATGACGTTTATCTTAAAGAGAAGTCATAGGGTCCATCAAAGCCTTAAAAGAAATGCAGAAGGAGGACTAGTTGCTCAGAGGATGAGAAACCATTTAGTAGGTGGGTGATGATGAGCTCCATCATTAGGTACATTGGAAGGGTTAATGGTCACCTTTTTTCCTTATTAAGTCTCTTTTTCTTGCATTTTAATTATATTATGGTCATATGATGCTAGTGTATATGGTGATTAAGGCTTATCATACTTTGAGTACCTAACATTAGTTAAATGCAGGAAAATCATGAAGATATTGCATTTTTGTGAATATTTTGTCATCAAGACTCAAAGTAGACAATAATGAGATATTATAGGAGGTTTTCCACCTTCCTTAACTCCCAAAGGAAGCTAAGGGATCCTCGATATTCCCTCCAACAACTAGAAATCAAAGGCAGTCAAGCAAACTCAAGATCAAGTGCACTAAAGACATACTTCACTTGTAGAAAGTGGACTCATCACCTACATTTTAGGGAGCTATTGATAGAAACCCTTTAGGTTAAATAGGGCTAAGAAAGACCTCATTATGATTCGAACTTTGGAGAAAAGCATTAGGCTCTTTGCTCTTGTAATCAGTTTTTAAGATTTTTATGTTGATGTAATGAGACTATCTTTTGAAATGAAATGAGTATTCATATGGTGATTTACTAATCTAGTTTTAGAGAGATAGGCTTGTGTGTTAGGGCCCAATCCATGTGCCTAAGTCTCTCTTGTGTAATCGTTCTTTACTTTCATGTCATTTATCTAGTTTTGCTTATGAGTATTTATCTTGTAGTTTGCTTGTATTTTCATTTACTATTCTTAGTTTTCTTCCATTTGTCTTTTGTTGTAGCTATAGCTTGATTATATGTTGGTAGAATAGGTTATAACTTTAGCAATCTGTGAGTCAAGCCTCCCCCTCTCATATCTTTCATTGGAGCTTGAGGAGGGTAGACCTTCCCCACAGACCAAAATTTTCTTTTTAGTTTCTAATTTCTTGGAATGGATAAGTTTAGTTGTTGTGATTCTGTGGATATGTTTAGAATGTTGTGTTAGATAATTTTTTGTATATTAAAGTATATTTTCTTTACAAATTCAAGTCATCTTTTCCATCGTCTTTATCATGCTTTTGTCCATTTTTATTGCATTGAGAGGTAGTTTTCTTGCAGGTACATGTATCATAGCCAAGGAGAACTTCACCAGCACCTTCACCTTCATCTCTCACCCTTCATCATCCCTTTGTTCATCAAACTCACCATCAGCCAAGTTTTCATATTTTTCATCCCTACACCATGAGAAAACCCTAGGGGTGCAAGAAAGGCCTCCCAAGGAGTTATGAGCTTGGCCAAGGGGTCGTCCACTTTCCACTCATCTAAATACACCTTCACTCAACCTTCCCTACCCTTTTTCCACCTATTTTTTGACTCGGATTGGCCTCAGATTGTTTCCTTTAACAATTCAGGACTTTCGTGTAGCACTATAAGAAACCTATAGCAGCACTTGAAATAGAACCAGTGGACCTATCATTAAGCTCAAAAACCTCCATACAAATCCTCTAAACCTGAAAAAATCACTCATACACCTTCATCCTTGACCCCATGTGTTCATGTCTTTCATAAGCCACCTTAGCATTTTCTTCTCATAGCTACAAAACAACACATTTACAAGCACAGTTAGGTCATGAGTAGTTGCATTATTCAAAGCATGGTAGATAGAGCATAGATTAAGTAGAGTGTGTTTATCCATTTTTCCCAAAAAAGTGTGATTATATTAGTTTCTTTTATGCCATTTTAATTCAACAAGTTACTTCATTAGATGCAATCGCTTTCTGTAGTGTATTTGTATACTTGTTGATAGCGCCATAGCTTTGAATCATTTATAGCCCTAGGCCTAATTTCAGATGTTTGACAGACTTCATCTAGAAACCCTAGAAGTAGCACGCTTTCATAAAGCTCAGAAGAGGATGACATGAGTAGAATGCATCTGTTGTGTATATAGCACGGTCAGCTCCAAGTTTGTACTAACCCTGGGTTGATAAAGTAAAGTAGGGAAGCCTCTGGGAGTTGTAACATTCTTGGTGAAATACCAGGGCTCACCACCATTTACCTAGGAACAACAAAAAATCATCCTTTTTAGAAATTATTTTGACAATAACACAATTTTTTAAGATCTATTCCCATATGATTTGGGTGGGGTAGACCACAATGAGAATGGCTCCCAAGAAAACAACTTCCATTTACTTAGTAACAATAAAAATTCATCATTTTAGGAATTGGTTTGACAATAACACAAATTTTCAATACTCCACTTGATTCAAGTTGTAGCAGTCCATAAACATGTTTGGGTCATGGATGTTATCATTTATTTATCTTTTTTTGGATTCTTTGGTATTTCATTTGGGTGCAAAAGAACATATTGAGAATGGAACTCTAATGTATAGATTAATACTCCATTGCCTTCTAGTGAGCCATGATTATGTTGTCAATTTAATCTTTTTTTTTTTTAAATCAATATAACATAAAGTTCTTAAGAAAGTGCTCAGTGGTTTGGTCAAATTATGATTATTTCTACCTTCGACTATGCGAGAAGAAAAATGAAACAATTGATTTGGCCATGGTGTTGACCTTTGCGTTCTCCATATAAATTTTATTATTTTAAAATTAAATATGTCCTTTTTTTAAATATATATTTTTATTTGTACTTATACTTCATGTTTCGTTTTTCAACTATTCATCCAAACAATTCTCCTCCCACCCTTTATTTTTGTGTGTTAATTTTTTTTTTCCATATTATTGTTTATGCATGTCATCCAAGCATTATTGCTTCAATTGAGAGCCAAGAAACATGCATTGATGCATCCCCTGCAAATAACATAATTATTCCACATTCATAAAATCTAGTATATTCTTATTTATTGGTGATTTTAACATCAATATTCAATTACAAACAGCTCGTAGTTGAGCTCTTATAGAAGACATGAAAATAAACAACTGCAAGAAATAACAAGTAAGTTATGTCCACGATAAAAAACAGTGATAGATCATATCTAGAAAATTTTTCCTATTAAACAATGTGAAATAAATCCTGCAAGTTCATATTGGTGAGATCATAACATAATTTATGCTTGTTCATGGCTTTGATCAAAACATGGTATACACTTCGTTTCATTTATGATCACAACAAAAGCTAAATTTGTCTGCATCCCTCGTTTTCAACAATTTAGGTACGATTATGTAGCTTTCCTTAGAATCATCAGTGCATCTAATATGTTATTTGTCTTCCGATTTCATAGCTTCCAATTTTCATTACAAAATTTGCTAAGTGAAAACTGAAATATCTTTTAAGTTAGACAACAAAAGTTTCAAACATATAACTCTTGTGAAATGTTTTCAATAACTTATTTACAACATATTTGTTTCATTGTGTTTTCATAGGTGCGCCAATAGAAAAAAATTCGACTAGTAAAGAAGACATCATAACAAGCTAAAATGAATCCAGTCATAAAGTAGATAGTGTAGCAAGCATAAATAAATCTAGTCATTTGGACAAATGGTTCACTCTTTTTTCTTTCACAATCAAGAACAAACCAACTAATCTTTTCATTTATAAATTAATTAATTTTTACATTTTATTTGTCCATTTTAGTGTTTTTAGTCTTCGTATCTATACATTAATTAAATTCGCTTTTTCTTTTTCCATTTTACTCTTTCTAAAATAGCCAGAAAGGGAAAGAAAAAAAAAACAAACCGAGAAATAGTGGCATCATCCATAATCAACATTTGCATGGGAAGTTCAACAAATATTTTTGACGGTGATGTGTTAGTATTATATGGTCTTGATTCTATTCCAGTACCCTCCTCACCATCAAAGGCAAAGGTTTTACATGACGACCTTGTTGATGTGCATGGGAATCTTACAATAACCAACAACATAAGTGATAAAGAAATCTCTCGAATTGTCTCATTTTTCTCAGTTGATAAAAGTGTTTGTAACAAGATAACAAGATTCAATGTTACTAAGAAAAGAAAATACGAAAGAGGTGATGCTACCCACTACATCTCATTGACTTCAACATATGTCATTGAGACAATATCCATGCTTTGTTCTTAATGTTGGCTTACTCCAGATACTACAATTCCTATCATTTTATAAGCAAGTATATATTATTCAGTTGGAAACTTTGTAGCACTTGTCACATGATGCCAACAAAACAATTGTGAACTTGAAATATATGAAAAATACGGTGAAACAAAAAGTGAATATGCCACGCTATTGTGTCAAATTTTATGTTTTATTATGTTGTGATTTTTATGTGTCCATATATGTTTTTTCTTGCTAAAAGAATTTATGTTTTGATGCTCTTTTTGTTACAACTAATCAAAATTTTCACTTAAATTATTTTCATGTGTATTTTTCTGAACAACACAAGAAAAAAAAAATTGAACTGTAACAAGATATAGTAATGGGAAATACATTCTTGCTTCTTTTCAAAAACATGGTTCAAAGTGGACGAAGAGAATCATATACCACACATACATGTTTATCTAGCTTCTTTGAACCACTTAATGATGAATTGAAAAATAAATATCTACATAATATTTCCAAAACAAAGCTCCAGACAAGTTTTCGGTTTCATTTCAACTTCTTCTTATTTATAGACTCTACCAAAAACAAATTTTCAACAAAGTTTTGAGTTGCATTTCAAATTTTTATAAGAATTTATCTATTTCTTCTCAAACTATTCACTTTTTCTCCTGTTGTTTTTTATTTTCCTTACATTATTCATTTACTATAAACATAACAAAAATATTTGTATTCTCAGTCGAACTACTGGATATTATTTCGATTCTCAAACCAGCTGATCTATTTTCCCTACCATACAAGCCATTATGCAACGGGTGTAAACAACTAATTAGAACAACGTACTGTTGATTTGATAACACGGTTTATTGCACAATTGTGCTGAAAAAAAGATATATATATTTTCTTATGAACACAATTTACAATCTATAATAAAAGATGTAGATGGAAATCTAGATTGCATCCTTTCCAAAGACCTTATTCAAATCTTCTTTCCAAGTCTTCTACAAATATCCTTTGCAGAATATAAATAAAACATCTCTACAATTGTTTTCATGTTATGTGCATTTTCACTAAAGGGAACCTTTACAGTTTCCCTAACATTACCCCCCTTAATACAAAGGGGTATATATGAGAGTCCAAGAAGAGAGCTAAAATACAAAAAATCATGATAGCCAATGGTTGAATAATCTCTCTAAAATTGTGGGTTTTAAGAGAAAATTATAAACAAACCAAAAGGTGGGAGAATTAGAGGACTCAACCAGTGGCGGTTTTAGGATGACCACCAACTCTCAAACTATCGAAGCAATTCCTCAAACGATTCCTAATATGGCTAGAATTTAAATTCTTCTGCTAGTGGAAGCGCGCTCTAACAAAAACTATAGAAAAGACCAAAATATTATGTAGGTGGTGGTTTAAGAAAGGCCACCAATCAAAAAACATCAATCAAAAGCATGCTCACATGGAATTTATCTGTTTGTAGTGGCAACTCTGAATCTAGCTATGGTTATCTCTAGTTGTACACTTAGACAACAAGTTCAGGTTGTGTATCAAGATCACTTGATAAATCTTTGAATGATGAACCTTCGAAGCTCCTAATTGACTATCAATTTCCCCCATGTTAGATACAAATTAAGAATATGAAGAAACCTTGATTGAAAGATTAGATAATACTCACAAATAAATTTTGTGCTATGACTAATATATCTTCTTAGTTCTAGAAGACCATTACCAAGAAATGATCCATCCAAGGTGAATCCTCGTTCTTATAGGATTTTTTTCTCAAACATTTAATTGAATGATCGAGGCTCTTACAATAATGCTCACAAGGATGAGAATGGAGCGCACGGCTAGGGTTCAGATCATGGAGTAGGGTTTCATAGAATGGAGGCCATTCAAAAATCATAGGTCGCAGTCTACAGTTGTCTGGAATATGACATAAACAATGGGGACCCGAGAGGAGGGGGGTGCTATCCCTTCCTACAGTAAATTTGTAGTAGGAGTAATGAGTGGAAGCAAGGCAAAGCCAACTAGCTCACAAGAAAATGATGAATATTCAGGTATAGTTCTTGGAGAAAATTGAGAGGCCCGCATGCGAGGTAAGTTCCTCCCACGGGAAACCAAGAAACCTAGATTTGTGATCCCCACAAATAAACTAGAACAATACCACAGCTATATAAATGATCACACCATGATCTGCAAGTTTATAAAAACATGGCCAACTGAAATGGACTTGATATAATGGATTCAATAGAAGTGGCAGCCAAAGGGCCACATTGAACTCAAACTCGGTGCCAGAGGGTTTTTCAGAGTCATATTCTCGAACCTGCAAGATAAGGAGAGAATATTTGAAAACGGGTCGTACTTTTAACACAACGCGAGATTATTCATGAGGTATTGGGAGGAATGCTACAACCGAGATAAGGAGCACTTCCTAGCGGCACTGGTATGTTTACGACTATTTTCCCTACCGATGGATTTCTCAGAACTTGAAATATTAGAAGGAATAGGGAATTCCATAGGCAAGTTTCTGAAAATAGCAAACACAAAGGAAGATATACCTTGTATGTTCTAATTTTGTATATATGAATATAGCAGATCCCCTCCCGAAAATGGTATAATTAGAATACCACGATGAGGTTTTGCAGCAACCACTGGATTACGAACATATTTCTTTCCAATGACGGGGATGCCATGCTTATAGCCACTTGTACAATGCCTGCCCTCTTTAAACTATGGAGACAGGGGAAGCTGAGGGGAGGAAGAGACAAGCTAATGCAGTGGAGGAGGAGGAAGGGTTTACAGAGGTAAAAAAGAAAAAAGAAGAATACAAAAAGGCAGCTGATACAAAGATTTAGTGTAACTATTTTGTGCCAAAACACTCCAACAATCCAATTGTTGTTATTAATAAAACCCAAGACTAAATTTCAAATTTGATTCAATTACATCTCATCACAACTACCATTCTCTTAACTACATTAAAAAACTATAAAATGTCAAATAAATAGAATTATATACTTGTTTTAATTTGAATTCTTCACAATCCAAACTACTTGTGCCCACAAGTTGTGAAAAAATATTTCAAACTCCATGGGCTGCATAGTTTATATGCATGAGTTTGGTTGGAAAAGATGAATGGACCTTATTGTTCTTCTAATATGATGGAAAAAAAAGGTCTTTGGCCAACTAATTGTTAGATAAGTAAGAAAAAGAATAAATCTCAACTACTTGATAGATAAGAAAAAAAGCTTAGTCTCATTAATAAATGCATACAGAAATTCGTAAGAATTTGATTCTCATGAAATCATGCACGCTCAAATATGATTGCAATACGACATTGGAGCATTGCGAGATGTCTAGTAGTGATATGCACAATGTGCATCCATGTATGGGCCCTAATTTTCGGATGTGATGGAATATGAGTTGTAGGAGAGGTGTACACCTTTCAATATTTGTATTACTGTATTTAAATTTTAAGAGGTGTACATAACCTCAACAATCAGTAGCTTATTGTCTTTTAATTAAGCTTATTGTCTTTCAATTAATAGAGTTAGTAATTTAGCAAATTAATTGCAACAAACAATTCATATTAGTCCTACTTCTCATACCCAAAATTTGAGTGGTTGTCATCCCATTGTTGTCTACATTCACAAGTCTCATTGATTTGTGTAAGCACTATCTATGTCAGAGAATTATATCGAGAGACTGAGTGGAAACAACTATAGACTTTGCCTCGATAGTTGTTTCCGTTCAAAGAACAAATAGTTTTGTAAAATGATAAAAAACAAACGGCCTCAGAAAATTGCAGATGAGTAGCTTGCATTCTGGAGTCGAGTTTCCAAACATTCAACGCAGCAAATATCTGATTCACTAAAGTTTAAAAATTAAATTATGATAAAGTAATCAAAATGATATGATAAAGCCTACCACACCATCAACCATTGGAATATTTGTTTTACAGCACTTCAATAGACCAAATGTAAATATTTCATCATTACGTAAAAACGTGTATATAGTAGCGAAATTGAAAGCATTAAGAAATTGACCCAAAAGACAAACGGAAGCCCTCGTAATGGAGGACGGTGACATTGTATTCAACGACTGCATTGCCAGTTTTTAGATCGAAGGAATGCGTGCGAGCAAGAGCGTAGCCTCGAGCCAATCGAAACAACCCGCTACCTCCCACGATGGGCATTTCTCTCAATTTATCAAAAACAGCATTCTTCCCCACCATGGACAGGGTGCTGCCATTGTACTCTCCACTCTGAAACACAAACGTGGAGGCCATGAGCAGATGGACATTCTGTTGGCAGGAGGAAACGTAGATACCCTGCGCTCTGCCCACCATTTTGGAGGTCACCTCCGGCCCTTCTGTAAGCCAGTCGTCCATAACCCTCACCAACCCAAACTGAGTAAAGTATGAATCCGTGGTGGGAGCGGAGGCCACTTCCACGGCTGTCACGTTTTTACCCGACACTATGTCGTGAAAAAAGAAATGAAGCTGCCTTATCTTCTCCTGCCCTAATTTCGTTGTTGTCTCTGCCTCCGTTATGTGCAGGCAAAACATCGAAAAGAACATTAGAGCAGCCACTGTAAAACTAGCTGCCGAACACCCCTCCTTGGCCATCTGTCAAAACAAAGTGCCTCAACGCAGAGAAGAAATGTGTGGTGATGAAAGTTGAGTTCCACTTTTATAGTGTGGATGACCGCGATAGACGCGTTTACTTAATTGGCCTGAACGTTTCGTCTCTGTTCCTTTTTTTAGGTTCAGCCGTCATCTGCGACCTTTTAAATTTTTCTCCGTGGAATTTGCGAATGCAAGGCCACATTTTGTGACAGAATCCTACCGCACCATCACGTGAAACGGTTGATTTTTACCGCGCGTGCAAGACTGCCAATTATATAACAGTCTGCGTTCTTCCGTCCGTGTTTCCCACTGAGAAAAGATCGGCTATGCCCATTTTCTTTATAGATAATGGGATTGTTCTGTCCAACAATTAGAAACTTATATTGGCAAAGCGATATCCGCCATAATATTGGATTATTTGTTCAGAGAACTATAATTTCTTCTTGGCAAAGCTGTTGTACTTAGTTGTTGAGTGTACGTAACCCCATGCAGAAATATATAAGGTCAGGTGAGCTTTATGTTGGCCTTCGAGTGCATGGACCCTCTCTGCATCATAGTGACTTGGGTCTCTTTATCAAGCGAAAGATGTCAAAGGCCACTCCTGACTGTAGTGTCAAGGCCATCGGTTAGTGGGGAGATAATGACATCACCTCACCCACCCCATTGTTGGCATTCCTTAATTGTAATAACGTGATTCTTTTGAACATTTCGTGGTGTCTCTATGACTATCAATGACACTGGGGACAGACACCAAGGCCATAAGCGGGTCACCTACCTTAGCAACAACGCCCCACTTTTCTGTAAGCAACATGACACGTTAGCCAAATCATGAAATGCTAACCAATAGTTTCCATGTGTTATCTTCATATTCGTCTTGGACAAAATGAGCTCTTTGTCAAATGTATTTAAGATATATCTTCTAACTAGAACACTACAAATGAAGTGGATATGAATGCCAATAGGTCATAATCTTGAGAGCACTCACTCACGAATCCACAATCACTTGAATAGATTAGAAATTCCATGCATTTACGATCTATGTCATTTGATAAGGAGAGAGAGCATCTATGATCTTTTGAACTTTTATGCGTTTATGAAAATATTTATGATCATTTGAAGTAGATTGGACTTTTCATACGACTTTTCATGTATTTACAATCTATGTGATTTTATTGTAATTGAATTCTTATTTATAAAGTGATTTGTGATTTGTTATTTAATAATTAATATAATGATTTTATAATAGTATTATGTAAATGAATTAGTATAAATTTATTTTAAGTATGGATCTAATATAAGTGGAGAGGGATTTAATTTTTTTACATGTAATTTTTTTTAGAATGTAAAATATAATATGTTTTTTTCATTCTTTAAATAGTATTTTTTAATGCTAAATAAAATATATATAGGATCAAATAAAAAATTTAATCATAAAAACTTAAATTTTTTTCTATATATATATATGAAGTTGATATCCACATAAATTACTTAATATAGATCTTCAAATAGTTGATTTAAATCTCTTGTTGAATATGATTTGAACATATTCTCACATTTTTTACTTCTTTACAACATACTCATTTTTTTAATTATAGTTAACATTATTTTTCTATTTAGAACATATTTTTATTTTTATTTTAGAGGGACACAAAGGGATAAAAAAACTTACACATTCCCTCATACTTGCTGTATAATGAGGATAAGAAAGTTAACAAGTTTAGTAGTGATAAATTGGTGCATTTGTTTAATAATTATTGTCCTGATTTTATAATGATATTAGGTAAATAAGTAAAAATGTTAAAAAAAAATAGTAATGATAAACTAGTGGATTTAGAGATGTAATGAATTTATTATTGAAAATTGAATACATTGATATAGATGGGACAATGAGAATCATAATATGTGTAATATTTTTGTATTACTCACAATATGAAAATATACAAAGATGTCATCCATTTATAACAATAGAAGAGACTTATAGTTAGCTAAAAATAACTATGGAAATTGTGTTGGAGAACCTAATTCTAACCACATGCTAGCTGTCAAAACTGTCCATCCAAATGTCCTAGTTCAGTTTCAGTTAGTTCAGTTTTAGTTCACTCTCACTACAACTAATTCATAATACTTAGAATAATAATCCACTCCAACACCAATTTTCACAGTTTTTGTTATGGTATGAGAGCTAGTAACATGAAAGAGAAACAACGTGTTTCAACAACGTGAGTGAAGTGAGAGTAGCAGAGAGGAGAGGAAAAGCAAGCCTACATAATACTCGTTGAAAAAGCAGCAAAAGTTTGAAGAATTTTGAAGAAGCAGCGAAGAGCCAATTCTGAAGAAGAAGACTGACCTTTAAAAAAAAAAAAATGAACTGCATCTACGATAACCCGTCTGAGAGGTTTATCCTCCTGCGTTATTAACCCGACCCAACTGTGTAAGGCAGGCTTGAGAAGTTACTAACGCAGTTGATAAGGCTAAAAAGCGCGTTAGTTTCAAATACTGGTCAAGAAAAGTATAACTGGGCTGGATAAACTCAATTTTATCAAAATCATCCTATTCAATAATAATATTTATTCTTCTAAATCAACTTCTAGTAGTTGACAACTACTTCAGCACCAATGAGTTCAGTCTCTACTTCAGTAGCTCCCTCAACAATTAGCGTATTAACCTTGACTCCAACATCCTCAGAATAATCTCCATGTACCTCCCTCAGCTTTCGAAAGTCAAATTTTGGTGCCTTCAAAATTTTAACTTTCCTCGTGAATACATTTTACCGAGGATAAGTTGAGGACGTATATTTTTCAATCTCCTTCCTAGTCACCTCCAAAATAAAGTTTACCACTAGCTATTTCACAACACATGAATTAGCTTCATGTGCCATGATCTCTTTGATTTTCCTACGAATCTGTCTTATTTCACTTGTTTGGGCATATCACGTTTGCTTGACTTGATTGGGCCTCCTCTTTGTGAATACAATGCAGAACATATGAAAACCATAGTTATCTGTTGTCTTAACATCCACGTGAGCTTCAATAAAATTTTGTCACTTTCAGACCAAGGATCTAAGCTTATCAGTGGTGAAATTCATTCCAAAAAAATAGTGAGTACATTCCTTCCCTGAACATCCTCTACACGAAGCTTGATCTTTCTGTAAGCTTGATCTTCATCGTTTTGAAGATCAACTAGTTAAACCTCAAACACACGATGCTTATACCCTTTAGATGCAATCTTAGTACCCTGAGTTTGTGTAACAAGGGTGTTTCCAATTGTCCTTGTGTTAAAAGTAGAAGGAGCGTTCACATCATACCAATCCTTCTTTGAGAAGGAGTCGAAATCCTTCTTCTTGTCTCCCTTCATTCCCTTGGATATGTGCTTCTTCTTCCCGACTCATTTTTTTTTTGTAGAAACAACTCAGAGAACAGTCACACCCTCCCAAATTGATCACCACCACCGCTCAAGGGTCAAATACAGATAAAAAAAATGGTGGAATTTTAAGGAACGAAGAACTGATAAAGATTCTACATGGGATTTGGAGGTAAAACTTACATCTGTAAATGTTAAGCAGACTGTTATTTGGTAATATCTTCACCAAAATCATTCTCTCACCCTTTCTGTAAATTCATTATTGAGAGTGTTATTTCCTTGTTAGGGTTGGAAAGTCATGCCAATTTCCAGAAATATTCATCATAATTCAGAATTCTTGATGGATTCAATGTTGTTATATGTGTTTGTTTTCTAGGGTTTACAGTGGACATTAATGAAAAATTAATTAAAATTTGTGGTCTTGACTGTCTTCCTTTCAAGATTTACGGATATATTATTTACTTCAAATGGATTAAAATTTATGTGTTTGTTGTTGCAGAGACCTCCAAAATGAAATATGTTTCTACCCTTTGGCATTGGAGTCCATTCTTGCTCTGGGAAAGAATTTAAAAACTTGGAGATGCTTATAGTGATCCAACATCATGTGTCCGGTCATGTTGTAGGGTTGTGACATTGAGTTAACTCTGTTGAGTTTTTTTTTATTAACTTAAAAATGGGGTTTGCATGATTATAAAATTTACAAAGATTATGTCAATATGTGTCTGAGTGTTTTTTTTAAATCAATACTTATATATGTAATTTCAATGATTGCCATAACTCATCACATAATTATTTAAAGGGTTCTAGCTCAATGGAAGAGTTTTTTTCATTATAACGAGGAGGTTGGTAGTTCAATTCCACTATGCCCTAACATCAATTAATCAATGATATTGTAATTTATTTTTAATTAAATATTTTTATATTAATTTATTTCAATGGTGAGATATTTTCTCTAAAGAGAAAAAAGTGATCTTGTAAATTGTCTTTAAATTTGATTTTTTATTTTCCTCTAGAGGAAAATAGCTAGGATTAAATACATATTGTATCTATAAATACAATATGTCTCTAATCCGAAGTATTATCTCTAAAGAGAAAAAAACGAAATTGTCTCCTAAGAGACAATAATGCTTGTGTTATATATTGTCTTTATAGAGACAATTTTCTAAGAAAATAATTTGAGACACCCGCTTAAAGACAATATTTAAGACAATGCAATTTTTTTTTTGTCTCTAGTTAAGAAAATTTACCCAAAAAATATTTCAAATATTGTCTTAGAATCCCCCTTTATGTTGCAGTGTACTTGACTTTAGAATGAGCGTCACTCAATGAAAGATATGTGTAATTTCTTCATTGATTGATATGGAGTTGACGTATTGAATATCTTATTATTATCATGGTATAAATATTACATCTATAAATAGAGTCATGACCATAGATCTATCTAATAGCAAGAGATACCAAATCTCTTGGAGTACAAAGCCTTTTTTTATAGTTTTATACTTAAAAAAATTAATGTCTCTTAATATTTAATATCTAAAGTTAACATAAATATAAATATTTACATATATATATATATATATATATATATATATATATATATATATATATATATATATATATTATCACAGGTAGATAAACTGTAAACGATAGCTTAGTTGGTCAAGTTCCCGTTTATAAGTACTTCACCAGTTGGGAGGTCATGGGTCAAATCTCCTCGATGTCTTTAGAGATAGGACTTTCTTATTGTGCCGTCGGGTAAATCCCTTCAGGTTGATCTGCCTGGATTTTCCCGTAGATGTAGCGAACACCCACTGTAAGTGAACCACCTCTAAAAAAATTACTATCCTAGGCAAATATGTCTGTGTCTTTGATAGTTATTATTTTATCAAAAAACATGAAAGAATTTAGGTTTTACTCATCAATTTATTCCAAAACTAATCTAGAAGGTTTATGGATGTCTTTTTTTTCTTGGCTCTCCGCATATCTGCAGGCTTCGAATAATTTGCAAGTATTTCTTACTATAAACACAAACACATGAATAGATATTAAACAATCAATTCACAATAATGATGAATAACTCGTTAACAGAATAACCATCACATGTAGAGTACACAGTCAATCAAAATGAAAAGACATGAAATTAAACGTAGATCACGTTTATCGAGTTGCTAGGTGGAATAAGGCCTCATGGGATAGAAATGTGTCATTTCAAGATTGGAGTAATAACTGACGTGTAAACTGACTTTGCCCTCTGAAGTCACTTTAGGAATAACATTGTTTGAGAAATGAATCGAGTTCTTTGGGAAAATGTTAGGGCTTCTCTTCCAAGATGATGTAGATATCACAGACAGATGGGAATGTCATGGAAATATGGGAGAGGTTATTGATCATAAGAATTGAAATGAAGATAAACTAAGTTACCATGACATTACAATTGTAGGGAAATACCAAAGGCGCACTCATTGAAAACTCCAATATTAGAACTCCGGGCAGATGTGGAGGACCCGAGTAGCTAAGCGTGTCATGGAAAAATGGGTGGATGAATATAATTAATGGGATGACATGTAGGGGAGAGACGTCTAATGTTGTACAGGGACCAGTAATTATTATAGTACTGGTCCCATCAACCCACGAAAAATAGATATATATGTAACCAATAATTAAACATAAAGAAATAACTTGAAGTCCAAATATATATTAAATTAAGTCCAAAATTTCCCAAGTCATTGACTGGGCCCACAACTATCCATAAATAGTTTAATAAGTATAAAGATTACAAATCCTATCATGTCAACTAGAAAACTCGTAAGACCATTTTTCCTTCCAAAATGGTCAAGCCAATAAGTACAAAAAGCCAGTCACTTCAGCCCATCTGATCACCCCTGATGCTGTGTATGACAAGTAAATATCAATACCTGTACATAATAAAAAGGAATGTATGTGAGCCATAACTCTTGTGTTAGTCAACATTTAAACCCATTGTCCTCAATAAATGGCACCCACTTAATAACAACATTTAAACCCATTGTGTACAATAAATGACACCCACCCAATAATTTCAATAAATGATTTCCCATTAAAATAGATCAAAGCACATGGATAAAAAAAACAAATTCCCAGCCATTGGATCACATCAAATTCAATCGTGATCATAAATGCAAAATGAATCCATTGCAATCCATGTCTATCATTGTCACCAATTAAATTCAATTGCAAAAAACTATAAAAGAAGCTCAACCATTACTGACGTTTCAGGTTTCACATTCAAACTATTCACCAGCCCTAGAGACAAACCAGCACAAAACACACCCCAAAAAATTTCACAGTATATTCAGGTTAGTTTTCTCAATTACAACACAATTTTGTAACAATTTTATTTTAATTTCTGAGTCTTTATTTCAATTTTCTCACACTTTTATTTTCATTTATGAGCCTTTATTTCAGTTTTCTTACAGTTTAATTTTCATGAAATTGTATATTTTTTCTATTTTTCTACCTAAGTTTTATAGTTGAACACAGATTCATCCTAGTGGCAGATTGAATCCAAAACAATTTCCCGAAAACATAATTGCAAACAATCTCTACAAGAGGTTAATAGTTGAACACAGATTCATCCCAGTGGGATATTGAATTCAAGACAATATTAATTGTTGAATTCAATACATTGTAAAACATTAATTGTTGCAGCACAATGACAAGAAGGTTGTTTATTTCTTAAAAAATAAGCAAGATAGCAAAACCATAGGTCGAGTTTATGACAAAAGGAACTCAAATAATGCACCTCAAATTGAATGCCTCACACAAAGTAGAGTGACATGAATTATTGGCTGAGAAAAATGAGCTTTATGAGCAATGGATGTTGCTGTGAAAATTATTAAAAAATATAATGATCTTCTTTGAGTGAACCTGTTATGTAAGATGCTAATTTATTTTTTTATAAGGAAGCATTTCAATTGAAACTAAAACATATTATAGATTTCATAAATTCAACACCTCAATCCCTAAGTTTTCGCCACAGTTTGTAACATTTGATGGAGTAAAAAAATTTAGAGTCCCTTGGAAAATAGTCACCTATATTAGTTGAACCAGTAAAGAGCAATGCATCTTAACAGGTTGATGGAGGTTCAAATCTCCTGGTGTAAATGTCAAACGTGCAAGGATATTTCTGTAACGATACAAGGGTTTGTGCATTGCTAATATTATTGGAGGAGAGACATCATTTTAAAATCCAAGGATTTTTCACCAGTTCCCCTAACATTTGAACATGTTTCTAGCTTAGGATTCAAAACATAAATGATAGTATCCAGATCCTATAACTGGAAATGGATCCCTGAATAGAATTCACTGAATCCTAAAGAGTGGGTTTGGATCACCAATTCAATGATTCCATGATGATTCAGATTCGGGTAAAGGGCTAGGAATGGTGAATTCAGTAACTATGATCAGAATGTTTTGTATCCAAAAAATATAAAGGCATTGCACAATGGAACTTACCCAATTCAGCTACAAATGAAAAAGAACAGAACAAAGAACAAAATTCGTTTATAGTTGAACACGGATTCATCCCAATGCCTATGCCTAGGCAAGTTTCAATTTTTTAGAGTGCGTATGTTAAATTTTCCCAAAACATAATTGCCAAAAATCTCTACAAGAGCTTTATACTTGAACACAGATTCATCCCAATGGGAGATTGAATTCAAAAAAAAAAAAATCCCCAAAATAGAATTGCAAAAAATATCTACAAGAGGTTTATGGTTTAACACAGATTCATCCCAATGGGAGATTTAAGTCATCTGTACTTTGGTTTTTCACTTATCTTCCTGTATATGGAATGATTGCTAATATTAAAGCTTTTTTGGGCTCAAATTTATAAGATAAGACATTGTAAAACATTAATTGTTGTAGCACAACAACAAGAGGGTTGTTTATTTTTATAACTTCCATAAACATGATAGTAGAACCATAGGCCGAGTTTATGACAAAAGTGACTCAAATAATGCACCTCAAATTGAATGCCTCCCACAATGTAGAGTGACATGAATTATTGGACCAAAAAAATGAGCTTTATGAGGAATTGACGTTGCTATGAAAAATAATAAACAATATAATGATATTCTTTGAGTGAACCTGTTATGTAAGATTCTAAGTGAACATGTTATGTAAGATGCTAATATAGTTTTTTATAAGGAATTATTACAATTGAAACTAAAATATATTATAGATTTCATAAATTCAACACCTTAATCCTTGAGTTTTGGCCACGGTTTGTAACATTTGATGGATTCAAAAAATTTAGTGTCCCTTGGAAAATAGTCACCTAGGTTAGTTGAAATATTAAAGAGAAATGTCTATTAATAGGTTGATGGAGGTTCAAATCTCATGGTGTAAATGTTTAACATGCAAGGATATTTCTGTAATGGTACAAGGGTTTGTGCATTTCTCATATTATTGGAGGAGAGACATCATTTTAAAATGAAAGGATTTTTGCACTAGTTCCCCTAACATTTCAACATGTTTCTAACTTAGGATTAAAAATATAAATGACAGTATCCAGATCCTATAACTGGAAATGGATCCCTGAATAGAATTCACTGAATCCTAAAGAGTGGTTCTGGATCATCAATTCCTTGATTCCATGATGATTCAGATTTAGGTAAAGGGCTAGTAATTTTGAATTCAATAACTATGATCAGAATGTTCTATATCAAAAAAATATAAAGGCTGTGCAAAGAGGAACTTACCAAATCATTTGAGCCTACCCAATTTAGCTTTAGGGTACAAAATGACTTCAAATGACACAAAGATCAGACTGGAATTCAAACTTACCTAATAATTTGAACTTACCCAATTCAACTTTAGGGTAAAAGATGACTTCAAATGTGTTGTGCTATGCAACAACCCACCCATTTTTATTTTCAAAATAGTTTAAGGATTTTGATAATATAAATAGGGAAACTTCTTAAAATGTATTTTTCATTTTGAATAAAAAATAAAACTCCAAAACATTGTTGTTTTTATAAAATGAAAAAAAAAAACAAAAAGAAATTAATAAATTCCATTTTCATACCTTTGTGATCATCTTATCGCAAATCGCATCCCGCATAATCTTTTCCCATTGAAAGTTAAGCACAAAACATGAAATCCCGATTTGCGATTTTGTGATTTCAACTTCGCAATTGGCATCATAAATCACACATCGCAGATATACATTTTAAACTTAAAACCTTACTTACTGATGCTCCAATGTGCGTTATCCCGACGCAGGTGATTTTGTGATTTCGCGATATCACGAAAATTGTATATCGCATAACGTAAAGCTTGTTAAAGAAATTCACTTCACAAAACAAGTTCAAAAATACACAATGCAATGAATTTGAAAAGGTTTAATGAAGGTTTTAATGTGAAAATAAATCATGTCAGAAATGATTGAACAGTTTTTATCATCCCAATGCAAACAATTATTATTTTATTAAGGATAATTAATGGTACAGCTGCTTCCCGGTTCTTCTCTTTTAAAATTGATCATTTCTATATATATTTCATCATTTGATAATTACTCTTCCTTACATAGGGATTTTTCCTCAAGAGATGTCCATACGAAAATTAATGTAGAAACATAGCAAACAAATTGTTGCAGAATTTGAATGTACATAAATGTCGTCCACAATCATGAATACTATTTGCATTGTAGATGGAGGTGCTACAATGTGGCAAGTCGTCTATACTATCCTTGAATATGAAAAACCTGAAATAGTGGAGGTCAAGGCAACTTCTAATGATGCAAGGCCCTTAGATTTACAGTATAAAGATGCTGCATGCTCCTTCCTTCACAGAATAGTAGCAAGCGCCAGCATTTTACCATATACTAATGTGATAAGATGGGTAGTTGAGAATTCAACAATTAAAGACAGGAAATTTAGAACCATTAAGAATAAGAACATAGGTTCTTTTAGAGCTGAAGATTTGAAAGTCATGTAAAAATTGCCTGACCAACAAGACATATATGACAACTAGTTTGTTGAAAAAATTGCAAAGAATAATGAAGACCCTTTCAAAACGATTCAAGGTTGGAGGAAAATGGATAACAAGTTTAAGCATGAAAAATCAAGTATGTATCCTATTGCTTCACTTGCAAATTCCTACAATTTTGCAGCATCAATGCTATGCAAATTATATGGTCTCCCTGATAACACCAAGTTCTCTATAAATTGGATTCCCTTGATTGAATCCTATGTTAATTCTCACATCATGAATTGGGCAACCATTCTTTCCGAAAACCTAGCCAAAGCGATTAATGAATATCGTCAGGCAATAGCTTTTTCTTCCAAAGCCATCCCTAGTTTTTCATCAGTGCATATGTTTTTGATGCCATTTGTTTCTCCACCATCTTTCCAATTATGGGTTGGAAATGGTCTCTTGAGGACCCTACCCCTATTCATTTAAGTCATAAACAAATATGGGAACATCATTTTGTACCACACTTCCACAGGTTATTTTATGGGGTTGTATTACAATTACATCAGTTAATGTTTGATAGAGAGAGCCCCAGGTTCACTAAGGAAGCCATCATAAATCTCCAAATGATAGGAAGATGTTTCATTGAAGAATCATTTTCATACATCAGAGTATTCGGAAGCTCTGCTCCTCCACATTTTCTTCCTCTGTATGTTTCAAATAAACTAATGGTAAGACAAGTGGCTTACCAAACTGTCAGTAATGGACTCACTAAAACTATGAAAGATAATAAAAAATATTTATGGCGAAGTTTCCAAATTCAGTGTGGTTCATTCTCCCTTAGCAATTTCAATCATGCGTCGAAAGAATGTCAGAATATTCCGCTTGTGAAGCTCCCTTTTTTACCGCCAAGGAAATTCTACCTAGAGAAGATCACTAATAAATTTAATGAGTCAGTCAAAATCAAACCTGTCATACACACAGATGATAGATTTGAAGACGTTTTGTAATCTATTGAAACTTTCGAAGAAGTCCAAAACTTTGTCAGATTGAATCTAAACCCAGAGGAATTACAGATGTTCCATGAGTATAAAGAGCAAAGACTCAAGTGTATTCCACAAAATATCTTGATTACTAGTTATATGACTGAACCAAGCAAGGTCATCAAAACAGAAGAATCAGACCCACAAAATCAAAGTGAGCTAGATAAATTCTAGATTGTAGTTAGTAATACATTGATGGATACCCCCAAGGGATCATCTACATAGAAAAACACAAGATTCCATATCCCCCGGGTTCAAATAGTCTCACCAAAAGAAACCACCAAAAGTCTTCGGACAAGTTCCCAAGATACAGAAGTTATCCCTGCATTCCCTACTGATGAAATTATTCTAAAGGTAACTGATATCCCTCCACTAAATGTATTCTATAGCCCTCTTCATAAATCTGTAGTCAGGAAACAAAGAAAGAGAAGAAGGATTGAAACACCCCCAAGTAATGAGATTATGGAAGCTGTATGGAAAGACATCCCGTCAAACCCAATTGACAACCTAACTCAGCTATCACAATTTGCTAAAGCATATACTACCGCAACAATGGACAAACCAGTCGAAGTATCCATTTTGGTTCAAGAGAAGGATGATAAAATAATGCAACTACAACAAAAACTGGATGAAGAAAGGAACAGTCTGAATCAAAAGGCTAAGCAACAACACTTTAAATTTTAGCAAGATATGGAAATACCTAAGATAAGTTATGAAAATGACTTATCCAGCAAAGACACACTGATTAAAGAATTGAGAGAAAATCTTATAAAGTATGAAGGCATTCCTACTGCAGAGGAATTCATTAAAGAACCATTGGCATTAAATGCCTTACTCTCAAAACAACAAGGCTTGTTTTTCTTACAAATATCAGACATAATTCCACATTTGGAAATCAGTGAAAAATTGACTAATACAGTCATTGACCAGAGAATTGAGTTTAATGAACTCAATACCAAAATTTCTGAATATATTGAATGGTAGGAGTCAGAGGAAGGGAGAAGGTCAAATCTCCCAAATATCAAAGAAACTTATAAAGATATTCTCTTTACTGACTGGGATACACACGTAAAACAGGAAGAATTGGAAATAGCTAGAGCATCAGGCATATCAAAGAGCATTTTCAAAATGATCAACCACATGTTGCATACCTCTGGTTTAATTAAAGAAGGAGATCCAAAATCAATTACTGATATGAAAACATTGGAGCAAAGTTGGAAAAATACAAGAAAAATATGAGAATAATACATTGCACAGCGGAAAAAGACTAATTTGGAAGCATACTGGAAACTCTTGGTTAAGCCTCATAGTCAAATAATGACATTGAATTGTTCTCTAGATTCCATACAGAAAATGCTGCCACTTTTACTTGATGCTATATTTACTGGACAGATGAAAACACAAATCGAGAAGCCTCCACATGTCCAACCAATGTCCAATATTTGTGAACAAAAAAGCAGAGTTGGCACTAGCCGATCATTAAGCATGATCATGAGTTTTTTTTTTGACAATTTCAATTTTAGCAATTAGATACTAGGAATGAGGAAGGTTGTTTGAAACCGCCTCATAAGATATTTTGTAGAATCTATTTTTGTAAGTAGTTAGTATAATATTTAAACCCTTCTCATGCATTTAGAGAAGGGTCTAGGATTTTTATTAAGAAAATTTACAAAGAATGCTTTACTGTAAGTTTTTAGATGTCTTGATAAGATATTGGAACATGGTCTTTTCAATTATATATCATCTTGGTTAATCACTGTTGATGCACTATTGCATTCTCTGAAAGACTTATTGATAGAAGTTTGATTATGGACTATTATCGCTGGTCAGATGAGCAAGACAACACACATCTGGTACTATTATCATGTATGCTAAACTTTGTTTTAACATTAGTGATAAATCTAGCTTTCATGAATTATGTATGAAATAAATTATTTCTGTTTGAAGTATCAGTTGCACTATTGTATGATATCATAATAGAAATTGATTTGTTTTATATATGATCATCAAAATATATGTGATATGTTTTACATGTTCCTTTGATTAACTATTTTCTCAAAAGGATTATCTTACAAAAGTATTAATTCTATTAAGTCTATGATTGATCTTAATCAACACAAACTGAATAGACATCATTTTGGATCGCATAAAATTAGCATTATCCCGAGTTAGAGTAGATCAGATTTAATTCAAAGTTTTTCATCTTAGAATAAATTTGTCTTAAATTTTAGTTATTCTCATTGAAAATCATTTGAAGGGAACCCAACAATCATATAAAATCCAAAACTGGGAAATTGGTCCCATTACCCCCAGTCAGAGCCACTCTCCCACATGGAAAAGGAGCTGCTTTAAGGTCCCGACGGGGTGGTTATCCCCCTTGTTGTTGCCACAGATTTCTGAGGCCTCAACATTTTTGGCGCTAAAAGGAGGGCCTGGCTATGAATGGCATACAAATATAAACCTCAAACTAGAAGCCCTCATAAGATTCGATCTCCCCAAAATAATCTTACATCTTCGCGATCAAACACTAAATCATCAACTCAAAATTTGGAAATTGTAGAAACCTTCCCCTCATCTCCTGAAATATCTTGACAATCATATACTTCAGAATATAATCCTGAGTCTCCCGAAGTTAAGTCTTTAATTTATAAATTAGAAGGAATATATATTTTTTCTAAAAATCCTGTTAATCTCGAAGCTTTGAAGAAATCGTTACTTCCCTATTTAAAGAAACTGGTATATTAACCCGATCCAAAAGCGAGAAAGTTAGAATTCCTCCTTTCAAGTTCCCAATAGAACCACATCACAAAAAAAAAATTGTATCTAGATCTAAGTCAGATACAAGTGAAGTCACTCCATCTTTCCCTTTATTTAGTTCCTCACATCCTCTTACTCAATCTACATATTCTTATTCTTCCATTTCTTCTACTCAAGCAGTCAACACTATCACAAGTAGAACTATTCTAGTTGTAAGTTCTCCATCCATTCCCCCTACTTCTTGATTTTCTTCTGTATCTTCGCAAAATTCAAATCAAATAATGGCTTATCAGCCTTGGACTAATCCTGGTGCTATATTGATTGCAAATCCACATGCCCTTCCAGATCATCCAGAAAAATGGCTACCTAAATATAAATCCAAATGATGGTCTTCCTGTTGAAGAACATATCAATAATTTTATGCTGGCCATGAATCTTAATTGAGTTGCTCATAAAGATATTATAGTAATATTGTTCCCCTATACCTTACAAGGATCTGCAGGATCCTTGAACTTTTCACTTCCACTAGAATCTATTGTAGATTGGGCAACTTTTGAGCAACTTTTTCTTGCAAAAATTGGAGATTATAGAACTGTTGCATCTTTAATCAATGCTCTTTCCAATCTAAAAACAAACTTAGGTGAAAGGATCAAAGATTTAAACTCCATATTTAATAAGTTATTAAAAAAAATCCCAACCATTTCCAGGCCTACTATTAATGTACAAATAGAGTGGTATATTTCTTCTTTACCTTCTAATATAGCCATTTTTTTAGATAGAGTTGGTAAAGCTACCCTTTTAGAAAACATGAAAGAAGCTCTCGCTATAGAGAAAAGAATCTTAGCTTTGGAAAAATGATCAGAGATAGAAGACAAGAAATCAAATAAAGTGAAATTTAGTCAAGATTCCAAAAAGAATGTCTCAAAAGACCCATTCGATCTTGAAGGTATTCAAAAAGTGTTAAAAACAATGTCAAACGACATGACTGAGATAAATAAATAGGTTTTTGAGACATCAATGCCTAAGAAATCATATCGCCCATTTAAGAAAAACTCCTCTTCACCATCTCAGCCTCCAAATGTGATTTCAAATGCTGAATCTGATCAAGGTATTGAAGATCCCTCACCATCTGAACAGGAACCAGAGTCTGAAGAAGAAGTTGAACTAAATGGGTTATGTGACTTCATTCTCCCTACAGAAGAAGAAAGAGAAGCTATGCCTGTGTCTACAAGAAGTAAATCTTGTTTTGATTAAAATATATAAAATTAGAAACAGAAATCTCTCCCCACAAAAGAGAAAACAATAGCCAAGAAATCTAAATATGTTCAGACATATCCTATTTCAGTATATCCTCTTAAAACTTCCAAAACTTTAATAGTTTCAGATATAGTGGAAAACAATATAGTTGAAGATATTAGAAAGACCAAAGCAAACATTTCATTACATGAAATGACCAAACTAAAAAAAAAACAAAAAATTTTACTTAGAGAACTCAAAGAAATCCCTGTAGATCCTATACAACCGCTGGTTATAGCCCAAGATTCTAAAGATATGGGAAAACCTCCATCATCTTCAAAAAAAGTAAATTCCAATGATTTTATTTTAATTGATGATAGATCTATTTCTCACACTCCTCCTTTACTTTTGACTTATGAGATTTTCAACAAAAATGCTCATAATTGTCTTATTGATTCAGGAGCTTCTTCAAACATCATGCCAAGAACGGTGTGTACAAAACTGAATAACACTCCTAAAAAATCTGATGTACATATAATTCAATTAGATAGAACAAAATTCAAGGTCATTAGAGAAATGTTGTCAATATCCATTAGATTATCGTCCAATCTAAAGGTACTAGAAGTAATTGACATTTTGGTTGAGGATATCCCTGAATTTTATGGTCTTATTTTAAGCATGGATTGTTTTGAAAAGTTACATGGATATTTCACTACTGATTAGTCACATATGTGGTTACCATACAATGGTAAACCAAATCATATTAGAGTTTATCGCGAAAAATTTATGAAACATACAGTCGTTGAACTTGAAGAAACAAATGAAGCTATAACATTCACTAACAATGTTATTAGAAATTACTCAGCTGAATAGTTTCTTGGACCGTTCAATGCTCATATTTCACCTTTTTCAATAAATACTTCTATTTCTCAAATTGAAAACTTTTCTCAAACAGACACTTCTAAATGTATTAATCTTAGAAATAAAATTTCAAAACAGTCCTTGTTTTCGACTTTATACTTTGATGGTTCAAAATCAGAATATGGCGTAGGAGCAGGTTGCGTTTTAATCAATCCACAAGGAGAGAAAACAATGCTAGCTTGCAAACTCAAATTTCAATGTATGAATAATACCATTGAGTATGAAGCATTGATACAAGGTCTCTATAAAGCTATTGGATTAAATGTTAAATATTTTCAGGTATATGGAGATTTTGAGATAATTGTTAGAAAAGTCAGAAACATAATTCATTATATTTCTGGACATTTCAAACTCTATCAAGCTTTAGCTCAAAGCCTTACATCCCATTTTTCTGCATTCAATATCTCCACAGTCCCTGTATTACAAAATGCAGTTGTTGATTTACTTGATAATGTAGCATCTAAGCTTATACCATCTGAAGAATTTAGCCCAAATAGATTTTTAATTGAGTTATTTTTTAGGCCTTCCATTCCTGACAACGTAACAAATTGGAGAGTATTTAATAATGATACAGATATAGTAGATTTTCTTACATCATACGGATCTTACGAGGGTCAAATCATAGATGAACATAAACATGACTTACAGATTGAAAATAAACAAAATGCTAATCCAATTCCCAAATCTGTAGTCAAAATGGAAGATCTCTATGGTTTGAAATATAGGTTTAAGAAGATTACCAATTCAAAAACCCAGAGTTCTACTTGAAAATTTGAATTGATTAATATTGGTACACTAGAAAAACCTCAAAACATTAACTGAGGTCTTGGTTTAAAACCTGAAGAAACGATGTCGTTCATTAAGTTGCTGAAAACATATAAAAATATCTTTGCATGGGATTATTCAGATCTCAAGACATATGATACTTCTATAATTCAGCATATTATACGTAGGATCTCAGATGACAAGCATGTTCAGCAAAAACTTAGAAAGATCCACCCAAACTTAGAAATTTAAATTAAATCTGAATTAAACAAAATGCTTAAAGCCAAAATTATTTTTCTTGTTACACATTTGAAATGGGTATCAAACATGGTCCCAATTAGGAAGAAGAATGGAGACGTTATGAATTTTATAGAATTTAGAAATTTGAATAAAGCCTATCAAAAGGATAATTTTCCTTTGCCTACCATGGAATAGATATCGCAGTTAGTTGCAGGATTTGAATTGATGTCTTTTCTCGACATATTTTCAGGATACAATCATATTGTGGTACATCCAGATGATAGATTAAAGACAACATTCAGAAAAAAGTGGGGAACTTACACATACCAAAAAATGCCATTTGGGCTGATTAATGTTGGTGCTACATTTCAACGTGATATGGATATAGCTTTTAGAGGACTAATCAATAGCACATTTATTATATACTTAGATGACATTACTATCTACGCTAAGCATAGAAACAATCATGTTAATCACCTAAAACATATTTTTGAAAGATGTAAAAAAATCGGCATTTCCTTGAATCCTAAAAAATGTTATTTTTCCTTACCAGAAGGTAAATTATTAGGGTTAATTATCTCTAAAAAGGGAATCCATATTGACCCTGATAGGATTCAGGAAATTGAAAACATTCCTCTACCATACAATAAAAAAACGATGCAATCATTTTTAGGAAAAAATAATTTTGTAAAAAGGTTTGCTCCTGATTTTTCCCAAATCATCTTACCCCTGCAATCAATGATCAAGAAAAAATCACTTTTTAAATGGGGAAAAGATGAGAGATATTCTTTTGAGTTGATTAAGAAGTTCATCATTGAAGCTCTTTCTTTAACAACTCCCAATTTTCTTAAGCCATTTGTATTATACACATTCTCTTCTGATACGTCACACACAACAGTTTTGACATAGCTAAATGATTAAAGCATTGAAGCACCGATTTCATTTTTCAATTCTAACCTTCGAGGTGTCGAGTTAAATTATTCAGCTGTGGAAAAACAAGATTTTGCTATGTTTAAAGCCTTGAAACATTTTAGACCTTTTCTCCTAAAAACACATACTAAAATAATAGTACCTTACTCAGCAGTAAGGCTGTTATTAATCCAACGAGAGGCAGGAGAGAAGAGAGAAAATTGGGTTACCCCAGTTCAAGAACATGATGTAGAGATACATTCTACTAAAATTGTTAAAGGTCAAGGTCTTTGCAGGATGTTAATTGGAGCCTCTCATTTACCAACAGAAGAAGATCAATCAAATGAAATACAATTGTCCGAGGTAAGCCTAAACGATTCTCGGTCACAATATGCTGATCTGAAATTTTTCTTAAAAAATGGATATGCTCCATTATATCTCAATTACACAGCAAAGAGTGCTCTAAAGCTTAAAGAAAATCAATATCAACTCATAGATGATGTGTTAATTAGGAAGAATTATGATTCTGTATTATTGAGATGTTTAGAGAAAACTAAAGCTGAAAAAGTAATGCAGGAATTACAAGATGGACCAGCTGGAGGTCATTTCGGAGGAAACACCATAGCTTATACACTAATTCATGTCGGTTACTATTGGCCAACTCTATTTAAATATGCACATAAATATGCGAGAAAATGCAAAGTATGTCAAACCGCGGCTAGAAGAGAAAGGAAACCAGCATTTCCACTACAACCAGTAAATATCCAACAACCATTCGAACAATGGGGGTTAGATATCATAGGTGAAATAACTCCAAAATCTTCTAAAAAATGTAAGAATATTATAACTTCAACAAATTATTTCACAAAATGGGTAGAATCTATCCCATTAAAGGTGGTTAATACACAAAATATTACAGACTTTATTGATCAGTTCATAATCACCACGTTTGGTCTCCTATCAACTTTAATATTTGATAATGCATCTTACTTTTCTGGAAACGCTATGATAGAATTTTCTTTGAAAAGAGGTTTTAAATTAAAATACTCAGCTAACTATTATCCGCAGGGTAATGGATTAGCTAAATCTACAAATAAAAACCTTATTAGAATCATCAAACGAACTATAGAGAAAAATCACAAAAATTGGCACAAAGCATTATTATTTTCTCTTTGGGCAAATAGAATCACCCAGAAGGCCTCAATAGGCACTTCTCTATTTATATTAGTTTATGGGAAAGAAGCAGTTCTACCCACAAATATAACAATACCATCATTTTCTTTAGTGTAGTTTATTGATGAAAATCCTTCTTCTTACCTTCAACTTAGACAAGATCAAATTCTTAAAATGGAAGAACAAAGATAAAAATCTATACATGCTCATCATCAACAAATAGTTAAAGTCTCATTTGACACAACATCTACCCGTTCAAAATATTTGGAAATTGGAGACCTTGTTTTGAAATGGGATAAGGCACATGAGGAAAAAGGTAAACATACCAAATTCCAAAGACTATGGCTTGGTCCATTTCAAATCATAGAGAAAATATGCTTATCTACCTTTTTTTTACAAGACTTGTTAGGTAAGAAAGATTCCTTATCCGTGAATGGTTAAATTTTTAAAAAATATTTCTCTTAGGAATCAATATTTAAATTTTACTTTGCTTTAGGAAAATAAAAGTTGAAAATAGCATCATTTTTGGTTGCTTCAAAGTTTTAAAATTTTTGATAAATTTATCTGATCTTTCGCTTCTATAAATAAGTAAAGTAAAAAGACAAATTATAACTATGAGAATTGAGTAAACCTTATTTTTTTGAAATATTTGGAAATTTACTAAAGACATTTACTTTCCAAAAGGACTCTTGATGTCATAAAATATAGATATTATGTATCAGTCAAGAAGAAAACCTTTAACTTAGCAAGGATTCTCTACGAAAATGTATCTACCAACCGTACAATGTTGAGTTCAGCAACGGAAAAACTTAAATAAACCATAGACACACATAGCAGAAAAAAAGAAGACAAGAAGATTTTAACGTGGTTCACCCAACCAATCTGGGCTACGTCCACCAAATAGGGCATTGGAAATCTCATTCAGCAAAAGGAGAATTACAACAGCAGAGTTTCTCATCTGCTCTTCCACTCACCTAACATCCCTCATGCTCATTTGCCTCTACGGGCTTACATTTTATATCTAGGAGTAGAAACTGAATCATAAATTCACTCACAACAAATATAGGATGAAATAACTCAACATCAGGATTACATGGAGTCAATTTAGCAACAAATCCTATTGTTGTCACATTCATGAGATTTTCTCCAAAAATAATTTAAAAGAAATGTCAACAATCTCCACCTTGACAACAATTAGCCTGATACCTTGTTCCATTATTATTTTTATCTTTTCTACAAGCCAAGAGAAGCCAAACACCATCGTAGCTTCTCTAACAAAATTTGTTTAGTGAACATGTCTGCACAATTTTCCTTTCTATGCACTTTTCAAGAGAGACACCCCGTTCAGTGATAACCTATCTTTCAAAATGGTACTTGATAGGTATATGCTTTGATTTACTATGATATGCCGAATTTTTAGCCAAGTGAATTACACTTTGACTATCAAAAAATAACTTGATGTTGTCCTGCAACCTACCAAACTCACCAAACAAGCCTTTCAACCAAACCGCTTCTTTGCAAGCATGTGAAGAAGCTATGTATTCTGCTTCTATAGAGGATAAAGAAACAATGTTCTGTAGCTTTGACATCTAGCTAATAGCTCCACCTAAAAGAGTAAAGACATACCCTGAAGTTGACGTTCTCTTATCCAACTCAGCTGCAAAATCGGAATCAACATATCTACAAACAAATTCACTACTTCTGTTATAAGTGATACAATAATCACTTGTGCCTCTTAGATATCGAAACACCCATTTCACTGCTGACCAATGTTCTTTTCCTGGATTTTCCATATACCTGCTGACAACCCCAACTACATGTGAAATATCTGGTCAAGTAAAAACCATCGAATACATCAAACAACCTACTACATTGGCATATGGAATTCGAGACTTATATTCCTTTTCTTCATTTGTGTTAGGACATAAACTTGAAGAAAGCCTAAAATGGGAAGCAAAAGGGACTGAAACAAGCTTCACATTGTTCATACTAAACCTAAAGAGTATTTTATCAATATACTTCTGTTGTGATAGCCACATCTTACCATTACTCCTCTCTCTGAAAATATCCATGCCTAAAATCTGTCTTGCTGCTCCTAGATCTTTCATATCAAACATCCTAGCCATCTGAGCCTTTAACCTGTTGATCTCACTTATGCTTTTGCTTGCTAAAAGCATATTGTGACAATACAACACTAAGATAATGAACATGCCATTACTTAATTTCATAAAGTAAACACAATGATCATATTCAGTTCTTATATAATTTTGACTCATCATGAAAGAATCAAATTTATTGTACCATTGTCGAGGTGACTGCTTCAGACCATACAATGATTTCTTGAGCCTGTAGACAAATTTATTGTTGAGATTTTGAACAAACCCTTCCGGTTGTTCCATGTAAATCTCCTCATCTAAAACTCCATGTAGAAATGTAGTTTTAACATCTAGTTGTTGTAATTTTAAATCAACTAAAGCAACTAATGCTAACACAACCCGAATTGAAACAATTTTTACAACTGGTGAAAATATCTCATGAAAGTCAATGCCTGATTTTTGAGAAAAACCTTTCGTGACCAGCCTCGCTTTGTACCTGTCCTTTGTATCATCCGCACCCATTTTCAATCTGTAAACCCATATACATCCCATATTTTTCCTGTCTTTAGGAAGTTCCACCAGATCCCATATGGCATTCTTGGCTAATGCCTTCATCTCATCCTTCATAGCCTCTTTCCAGTTATTATTGTTAGAACCTTCTATAGCTTCCTGATAGCACAAAGGTTCATCATCCTTAGCGGTTAAAGCAACTGAAGTAACATAATCATCATACCTTTTAGGAGGACGTCTAATTCTCGTAGACCTCCTTAAAGATGTTTCTGGTACTTCCACAATTTGCTGATTATTATCTGTAGGAACTTCTTCATGATCTACATCTGAAAATTGTCCATGATTTGCACTATCATAAGTATTTGAACTGGTTTCAAACTGAATATGTTGAATCTTAGGTACATTTTCCTGTTCCAATTTATCATCTACATCGGGATTTAGAAGTGAAGATTCATTGAATTTAACATCTTTGTTAACGATGATCTTGTGAGTAATAGGATCCCACAACTTGTATCTCTTAGTCCCATCACCATATCCAACAAAGATATATCTTTTTGATTTAGGATCTAATTTAGAACGTTTATGTTTCAAAACTAGAGCATATGCATCACAACCAAAAACTTTCAGTTTATAATAATCACATGGATAACCTTTCCATACCTCTTGAGGAATTTTTCATCCTATTGCAGTTGATGGTGATCGATTTATCAAGTAACAAGCTGTAGAAACTGCTTATGTCCACAATTCCTTCTGCAAATTGGCATTACTAAGCATACTTCTTGCTCTCTCTAAGAGAGTCCTATTCATGCGTTCAACAACTCCATTTTGCTGAGGAGTATATACAGTGGTTTTATGTCTTTCGATCCCAGCGTCGTTGTAATAATTATCAAATTCCTTTGAAGTAAACTCACCACCATTGTCACTTCTTAAACATTTAATGGTTCTACCAGTGATGTTTTCAACTAATGCTCTAAACTGTTTGAAAACCGTGAATACATCAGACTTTTCTTTAACATATAGACCCACACTTTTCTAGAGAAATCATCAATACAAGATACAAAATATGACGATCCTCCATATGAGGTCGTAGGAGATGCACCTCAAATATTAGAATGGATATAATCAAGGATTCCCTTACTAGTATGTTTTCTAGTTTTAAACTTATGCTTGCTTTGTTTCCCAAATAGACAATGTTTGCAGAAATCTAACTTAGAATATTTTAAACTAGGAAGTAACTTATGATCAGATAAAATTTTTAATCCTCTTTCGCTCATATGGCCCAACCTTTGATGCCATAAACGAATAGAATTAATGTCGTTTTCAGATACTGTAGAAGCATGATCTAACTCTATTCTTTCTTTTAACTGAAAAATATTTCCAACCTTCTTTTCTTTGATTACTAGTAAAATTCCTTTATAAACTTTCATTACTCCACCTTGAATAAAGGTTTATATCCATTTGTGTCTAGTACTCCTAGTGAAATGAGATTTTTTCTTAGTTCAGGTATGTGTCTTACATCAGTTAGAATTTTATTTTTCCCATCAAACATTTTAATCTGGATGCTTCCAATTCCCACAATATTACATGAGACATCATTTCCCATGTAAACAACTCCATCATTAATTGATTTATAAGTTTTAAACCATTCTCTATGAATGCACATGTGATTTGACGCACCAGAATCTAACAGCTAATGTTGATCATGATTAGACAAACTAACTAATAACACTTCATCACTCATACCTGAAACGGATTCTGAACCTGTATCTGTCGTGTTTGCTTCTTTCTTCTATGTCGAAGAATCTCCTTTGGATGTTTGATGTATCTTCCAATAGTCCTTCTTCAAATGTCCCGATTTGCCACAAAACCAACACTTTACCTTACTCATCTTCCCTTTCATTTTGACCACGAGTTGTTGTGCTTACTGGAGTGTCTTTCTTTAGAACGACCTCTTACCATCATTGCTTCTAATGTAGAGGTTTCTGAATTTGACCTCTTCCTTGTTTCTTCAGACAGCAAAGCTCCAACAACATCATTAAATTCAACGGTTTCTCATGTGCAAGATTTACAACTGTCATTTTAGAAGAATCCTATTGGTTAAGGATTTTGTCATGTACAGCTTTTCAAACTTTGTCCATAAACTAGCAGTAGTTTTCTCTGACACGATGTTAAACAAAACACATCCGCCAAACACAAACGAATGCCGCTCAGTGCTCTTTCATCCACTCACTCCATTCGTTATCTGTCATGGTGTAAGGCTATTTGGCCTTTCCCAATAGCACCTTCGCCATGCCTTGTTGCACGAGTAGATCATACATCTTAACTTTCCAGATCTCGAAGTTGTTTTTCCCATTGAACTTCTCGATCTCAAACCGAGCACTTTGTGTTTTTGCCATGTTTAGTAGCTCGTGTCACAAAATCGCCAATTGCAACTTTTAATAAATGAAAATTTTATTTTATTCAAAAATATTAATTTTGATTAAAAAATGCCTTTCCCTTTTTCTAAAAAATAGGCCCTGGACCCTATCTAATGGCATATTATAAAAACTCGATATTCCAATCTTTATAGAATCCATATAAATCGATATTAAACTTTTATAAACCCCATTTAAATTGATTAAAAAACTATCGATTTACCATGCAAATCAATTTACAATTTTTTTTTAAAAACAATGAAGTGCCATAACATAGACTTCATATAAAGCATATATAAATCAATTTAAAAAACACAAAACAAATCGATTTTGTAAAACTCCAAACAAATCAATTTTTTAATTTCAATGGTAATCGATTTTTAATTTCAATGCTAATCGATTTTGAATGTCGTTATTTGAACTGATTTCATATATAGATTTTCAAATGGAAAAAAGAAAGAAAACTTTAATAGACTCACTTTAATCACTGAATATACTGCGGCACCCTTCTCCACTCAAATCACAATGCTATTAAAATCATCTCATAGCTGCCCCAGTTCAACAGTTAACACTCATCTTTCAACGCCAGGTCAAGTCAGCCAGTTCAACACCGTTCAATAGGACGGCAGCTCACGGCTCATTCAAGATTACACTTCCAAACTTGACGCTTCTTCCATAGTCAGAAATGGTCCACGGCTTGCAACGCAGGCTCCAGCTCAGATAAGCTTTTTGCTTACGTGTTGGTTATTCAATCAACAGCCTGCCATGCCAGAGACTTCTACACAGACAACGACTTCTACAATAGCTTACACAACGGCTTATACATCACTAACGCAACCACACGACTTCTACCACAACTTACAGCTATGTATTATCGCTAACATAGTTCTAATACCAAATTGTTGAGTTCAGCACTGGAAAAACTTAAATAAAATATAGACACACATAGCAGAAAACAAATAAGACAAGAATATTTTAACGTGGTTCAGCCAACCAATCTGGGCTACGTCCACCAAACAGGGCATCGGAAATCTCATTCAGCAAAAGGACAATTACAACAGCAGAGTTTCTCATCTCATCTTCCACTCACCTCACATCTCTCATGCTCATTTGCCACTACGGACTTACATTTTATAACTGGGAGTAGAAACTAAATCATAAATTCACTCACAACAAAAATAGGATGAAATAACTCCACATCAGGATTACATGAAGTTAATTTAGCAACAAATCCTATTGTTGTCACATTCATGAGATTTTCTCCAAAAATAATTTAAAAGAAATCTCAACATACAATTATCATCCATAACTCTTAAGTGAGCTAATGATTCATCCCATCTGATAAAATTTCTTCTTCAAAATATAATTAAAAAAGAAAAGGAGAATATACAATATAAAAACTCAAAAGAAAATAAGTCTCGTCACGAGCTTGTTTATCATAATCATAGAGAAATAATCTAGACTGATATTACAAATATTGCATACCATAACAGGGTAATAGCTAAATGATTATAAAATCAAAAGACAAGGGGTCTCATCACAAGTCAGCTTGTTCAATCTAAATTACGATCAATGAATGACATTGTCACTATCAGGTCACCAAACCTGGACAATCACTTTGAGAAAGTGTTAAAAGAAAAAATAAATTCAATTATATTTTAAAATTAAATTTTGAAATAAGAAAAGAAATTCAGATGGGACCATGAATCATTATTGGTTAAAATATAACCCTGTCCAGGCTATAAATGCCTATTGGAAACAGTGGCTCTATCTGTGATAAATGAGCAAAAGTATATGAAACCAATTTGTGGAGAATACCTACTTTATCTTTTTAAATTTGAGTACCGACTGATACAAACACCTATGTGTTATCACTGAAGGGGTTAACTAAGTAAAAAATGAGATACGTAAATAGATTATTTTCTGAAAAAACCCACCATCATGGCTAGCAGAAGCCATGATTAATTTTAACAAACACAGTGTCTCAATAACCAATGATCAAAGCATGAACATGCCTTCACAACTGGTTGAATTGAAGAGTGAAATTGTGCATTTTTTTTGTGGAAAATAGATCAATGGAAAAAGATGGAGCACATAATGAGGCGTAGATGAAGACAAAAATATAGTTCAATCAAGTGCCATGGATATTGAAGTGCCAAGCAATGACATCCAGGTGGGAGGAGGGGAGAAGTTACTTTGGTGGTTCCTAAATCTACTATTAGAAAGAGTGTCATTGAAAAAGAAACAGGGAACACCCATTAGTCTTTGTTTGGAGTGAAGTTCACAGTTACTCACCTCAAAAGACTATATAAAACTCCTAGTTGAGTCTGAAAAGAAAAAAATGGAAATTCAAGGATTCAAACATAAAAAAAGGGATCAAGCCAAGCAGAAGAAGGCAGAAAGGGCTATTGCAGCACAACGTCGAGCAGACGAAAGGTTTGAAAGAGAGAGCAAGGAAAGAGAAGGAGAAACAAAAGCAAATTTCAAGACAAGAAAAGGAAGTAAGGAAGGCTAAACAAATGCTTCAAAGGGAACAAGGGATGACTAATATGGTGGACATAAATGCAAGCACAATTGATGAGAATGAAACCAGAGACATGTCCAACATATTGGACAATATTACAAATAATACAAAATTATTCCAATACCTCATAAACATTCAAGTGCCTCACTATGAAAAGGGGGGTTTACCCACTTGCCTTATTCCTACCACAGGAGTTGCGAATTAAATGTATGCTCATAACACACCTCCACTTACCGCAAGTGTCAGGTATCGGTACTCAATTCCTCCATTGTTGGAAAGGACAAATTGGTCTCAATTATATGGCAGCAATCAACCACAACCTAATCAACACTTCTTAGGAAGGGAAACCTACTTGGCTCAATCAAGAAACTCAGGGTTTGGCACTGAAGATTCTCAAGGCCATAAAGAATAAGGGTGTTATATGTTTTTGGTTTTAACCACATTATGATGTGGATTTATGGATGGACTATATTTTTGGACTTTAATATCTTAATAGATCTCAGATTTTCTTTCTACTACACTAAGTAGAATTTAAATTTTTTCATCATACTTCACAAACCATATCTCACATATCTATCCACAGACAACATGCTGCAAAGCATACCTCTTTATACTAGTTCTATTAGTTATTCTTAATTGTATGATGTTAGTTTTTCCTGAACACATAGGATGACATCACTACATACTACATAACTTAGCTAACAACACAGAACAAACAACGAATTATTTTCATTATCCCAACAATAAATTCAACCTCTTTAAAAGTTTAAAAAGAAAAATAAACATGGCTGAAAGTTGAAATTCAGAACTAATGAGAGAAATCTTGGACACCCATAGCAGTAGCAGTGGAATGAAACCTATTCCAAATGCAAATTATGTATATAGCTCCCTGTTACATGTAACACTATGCCATAATTTTTTGCAAAAAAAATAATGTCAGCATACAAAATGGAAACATATAACCCTTCAATAAACTCCGTTAACATACTTTATTAGATTGTCCATTCAATTCTCTACTAAAATCATATCATATCAATTCATACTAACGCTGGCTAAGACTTTAAACTTGAAGGCTACGAAAAAATAAATAACATGACCTTGAATATCAATGCACCAATGCACTAATGACCTTGCCCGAATTAAGAAGATTACACTTCAACATTATTGACGAGTTAATCTTTTAAGATACATTGTAAAAATCTCATTTGGTAATTAACAATGATTCTCAATCTTCACTGAAGAAAAGCCTGAAATCCTTCATGATTGAATAAGCCTATTCCTTGACTCTTACAAACAACCAAACCCTATAGTAGGCATGACTTCTGGAAGAAAAATATGTAGAAGGCATTAGATTTCTCAGCTATCCAAGGAGACTCACATGACATGCCTAAAAAAGACAATAAATGGCTTCCCAAATTTTTAGGGAACAATGTTATAACAGCTAAGGAACACATTGAAAAATTCCAGGATGTGTTGGAAGAGCATGAATTAAAAGACAACCCTGAAGATGTAGTGATGAAACATTTTCCCCTTTCATGAGAAGAAGTTATAATGTGGTTCAATAACCTTGATGATAGTGGCATCAAGACTTGTAATTCTTTTAGAGATGCATTCATGGAACAATAGGATGTAAAAAAAGGTGGAAGACTTCTAACTAATGAAATCCATGAAATAAATTCAAAAAGAGAATGGAACAGTAAGGGAGTTCAATTTCAGATTCCAAAGTTCTTGAATAAGATACCACAATATATAAAGCCAAAGAACAAAGCTATTTTTTGTACCATAGTAATGCTTTCAAAGAGAATTTCAGTTTTACTTAAGAGACGAGTCCTCATGTACCCTTAAGGCAGTTCAAGATATTTTCTCAGCATACAAAATGGAAACATATAACCCTACAATAAACTCTGTTAACATATTTTATCACATTGTCTACTTAATTCTATGCTAAAATCATATCATATCAATTCAGACTAAAGCTGGCTAAGAATTTAAAATTGAAGGCTACGAACAAATAAATAACATGACCTTGAAGATCAATGCACCAATTCACCAATGACCTTGCCCGAATCAAGAAGATTACACTTCAACATTATTGATGACTTAATCTTTGAAGATACATTGTAAAAATCTCATTTGGTAATTAAAAATGTTTCTCAATCTTCACTGAAGAAAAGCCTTGAAATCCTTCATGATTGAAGAAGCCTATTCCTTGACTCTTACAAGAAACCAAACCCTATAGTAGGCATGACTTCATGGAAGAGAAATCTGCACAAGGCGTTGGATCTCTCAGCTATCCAAGGAGCATCACCGACCTACCAATTTATTCAGGAACCCAAGCAATGATAAACCCACAAATAAATCCACAGATAAACCTATAACTGTTACATTCGACATTCCCATAGAAACCCAAAAACTAGTAAAATTTGACATTCCCATAGAAAAACCAGAGTCTCCCATAGAACATCCAGTTACATTTGACATTCCCATAGAAAAACATACCCATTAACCATTACATTCGACATAGAACAACTAGTAAAACATAGAACAACAAAAACATGTAAAAAATGTTAATTTCCACAAAGCAAAACAGCAAGAAGAGCTAAATTCCACCGAACAACGAGTGAAAGTGTTAAAAAACACAGAGAATAAGTGTTAAAAACACACACAGAATGGTTGGTAGGATTGTGAATCCTACTAGAGGTCATCGAGAGGTCGCCAAGAACTACAGAGGTTGTAGAACGCCACCGCCGAGAACTACAGAGGTTGCAGAATGCTTCCACCAAGAACTATAGAGGTTGCAGAATGCCGTCGCCGAGAACTATAAATGTTGCAAAACCCACCACAATGCCGCCCCAAACCTGTCCAATGCCAACCATGGAAGAAAAGACCTTAAAAAAGACAACAAAATTAAAATTTTATAAACCAAAATTGCAAAAACAGAGTTAAAATGAAAGAATTCGAGCAAGTTGATGCCAAGCCCTGAAGAATTCAGGAAAATAGAGCAAACGGACCCAAACCCTGGCAGACAATAATGGATATCCTGGCGGTACAACATCAGAGCAATGGCAGATGTAATGGTAGACGTCGCAAACAATTTTAGTAATGGGAGGCGACCATCACCATTCACAAACTGACAAGCCTTAAAACCAAACAGTAGAATAATGGCAAAACTGGCAAACAGGAGTATGAACGAGCTAAAACAAGCAAAAAACCTTGGTGGGAAACAAAGCAGCATAATGTATTCATCAATTGTGGACAGGGCACGCAGGTTCTGGAACCTGCAACCACCACCACCAACGGAGCTGAATGGCCACGCTCCTGGTCCAAGCTAGCATAATGGTCATTGTCAATAAACCTCCGAACCAAACCCTAAAACCTTGACATTTCTTTCCATTTAATACTGGAACCAACCAGGCCACATGGTTGCATCATTTGTGCAAGTGTCGTACCGTCTCCACATAGTCGAATAGGTCAGCATCTGAGGTGGAAGGGAGGGCTCCCAACAACTAGCGTCCATCCCCTAGACATGTGAGATATGTCGGGAGTTTAATCTCAGAATAAACCAAAAGGGGAACCTTGACAAAACCTCTGAGGAGAATCCTTTGACATGATGTGTAAAGTGAAGGACATGTGGGCCAATGGGATAATGCCTTTCTGTGACATACATAACACATGGTGTATAAGTTTTTGTTCTTCATATTGAGCTAAGTTATCTCAGTGATTTCGAATAAATGATCAGCCAGGAATCCTTGACGAGAAACCTTCGAGGTGGCAATTTTTGATGGAAAATATTTTCAGAGAAGCCTTTATGTTAATTGTCAAGGAAAACGTCATATCAAGAGTCAAGCCTGAGCTTTTTCAAGTGGAAACACATAACAAATCTATGAGATATATCTTTCGGGATGTTGTGGATGACAATGCCTGGTAAAGGAGTGCGAAATGAATTGAAAGGTTGTTTTTTATATATGTGTGTATTACATTACATACATGGTATCAACATTTATGCCTAACACATTTTATAAAATTTAATTTTATAGGAAATTTGGGATTTTCGAATTAATTTCTGATTTTTTTGGGTTTTGTTTAAAGTCTTTTTAAATATGAAAGGGTTTTTATATACATAAAAGGATTACAAAGGAAAGGAAAAAGGAAATTTTGAAGGGTCACCATTTATAATAAATCGGGTTATTGTTTTTCCGCAACACCACCTTTTTGTATTCATCAATCTTCATTCTCCACAATATTTTTTTTAATTTTTTATTTTTAGTATGAAACATTGGATGAATTCAACAATGATTTCCTTCCCAATCACCACTCAACTTGTAGTGTCTTGGTTCTGTTGTCTACTATGATATACATCCTCTTTTTCTCATTATACTTCTAATTTTGTTGTTGTGATAGGGAATTACTCTTGTCCTTATTACTTTTAAAGTATTTATGCCTATAGCATGTAGATTTCTTTTCCTAATAAGATTCCATTTGATGCCCTTTCTTCCTAGAGGATTAACATATATATGAGTACTAATAATCGGAAGCATTATGAAATTTCTTGTTACAGTTCAACAAAAAATAAGGAATGCCATGCTTGATGTGAGACCCCCGGTTATTTTTTTCTTATTTCCCTATATGATTGGATTACTAACTTTGAAATATAGTGCAATTTGAATACTCAAGCTCCTCTTTTCACCAACCTTCCACAATCCACCACAAGAAGGCCATGGTGGTAATGGGCTACCATTTTCGTGTATTTTTTACTTTTATTCTAATTAACTTACTAACATTGCATGTATTTATCCTTAAAAAAAGTGGTCTTCATTGTCATTATATTCCCCTCTACTGTATAAACTTCAGACTTCATTATTGACACATAACTAGCTACAATGGGGCTTAGAATGCCTTAATTTCTCTTTCCTAAATATTTTCTGGTGTATCTTGTCTGTCATAATAGTTTGGAACCAATGCATCTGGTATGCTCTTCAAAATCAACAAAAATTTTATTGAGGAAAGTCTAAGGAAGGTGAACCTACAAGAATTTTCTCAACAACAGTGCTAGCTTAAGCAATTGTACTGGAAAGTGGTCTTTCTTGATCGATATTTTTCAAATTTTCTTGGATATTTCTCAATGCCTCTCCTTATTTACCTATCATTGTTGCAATTGGGTCTTAATCTTATTGAACCTATCCTCCTACCAGTTATCCATCTAAATAAGTTTTTATCCTAGGCATAAAATGTGGACTCTATACTAGTCCCAATCTACCATCATCATAGTGAGGGAGTATTTTCATTAATCAAATTGCTTCTTTAATAGTGGAAATAGTCTTGTCACATAATGAATGTTCCTCTCCATATCTATGATCCTTTCATTAAACCTATGGACCTATTCTTTCAAGATCTAATTACCTTCTTGAAGCTAAACGTTACTGGTTCTTAATTCTTCCATCCTTTCTTTATTTTCTTTACCCATGAAAGGTCTACAAGCTTAACTTCAATGTACTAACAATAGCAATATGGCCAAGGATTCAAATTCTTTGATACCTTATGATTTGTAAATTATTGGCTTATATCCCACTCACTCAACCAACACTAATGCTTTGTGGAACTAAAATTTTATATCTATTACCATTAATATATAGACATTTTATTCTTTATAGTGGCATGTTCTTTGCTATAATAAGCATTAATCAAGTTTCTATCAACATAGTAGCAAATAATCCAATAGTAATCAAGACACTAATCTTATCTCTCTAAGACCTTTGTATAAACTACCTTAGAAAGGTAGAGGCCAAAAAACAATGTGACCTCATAATTCTTATACATTGTTCAAGTTAAATCAGGTTTATTACTTGATTTTCAAAATTGATCTCTATGGATTCTTCACTCAATGCAATTGTAAATAAAATTTCAAAGCTTATGTTTGTTAATGTTTTCCATGCTTTCTCATTATATTGCCAACTAATGACACACACTCCAACTCTATATGTGTAAAACTCCACAAAGATACAATTGAGGAACTTAAATATATACTATAGAGATATAAGTATGTAATTACTTATTCAAATTGTAATGATTTATGTTTTTCATATCATTATTCAAACAAATGTTTAAATACTTAATTCCTCCTACTATAATTTTAAAAAGTAACTATTTTGAAGTATTTCTAAACACCCCAACACTCTAATTCTCATTATTAATAAAACTCAAGACTTAATTTCAAATTCCATTGAGTTACATCTGAGCAAAACTACCATTCTCTTCATTACATTACATTATATTAATTTAGATTCTTCACAATCCAAAACTATTTCATTACATTAAAAAAAAAGGAAAAAGTCTTATAAATAGAACTATATACTTGATTTAATTTGGATTCTTCACAATCGAAAACTACTTGTGCACAAAAGTTTTAACCCGAAACCTTCATTCAAACTCCATGAGATGCTTAGTTTATCACACACATTCTGTTTGATTGGAATACGTGAAAGAAAAAGAAAAAATCTTTATCTAACTAATTGTTAGATAAATAAGAAAGAGACTAAATAGTTAGTTAAATAAGAAAAAGACTAAATCTCAACTACTTGATAGATAAGATAAAAACTTAGTCGTGCACACTAAAATTCGTAAGAGTCTGATTCTCATGAAATCATGCACACTCAAATGTGATTGCAATACGACATTGAAGCATTGCAAGATATTTAGTAGTGATATGCACGTTGTGCGTCCATGTATGGTCCCTAATCTTTAGGTGTGATGGAATAGGAGTTGTAAGAGAGATGTACATTCCTTTCAATATTTGTGTTACTATATTTAAATTATATTTAAATTTTAATAGGCGTTCATAGCCTCAACAATGGTTAGTTTATTGTCTTTTAATGAATATGGTTCGTAATTTACCAAATTAATTGCAGCAAACAATTCGTATTAGTCCTACTTCTCAAACCCAAAATATAAATGGTCATCCCATTTACATTCACAAGTTTCATTCATTTGTGTAAGCACTATCTAGGTCAGACAATTATATTGAGACATTGAGTGGAAACAACTGTATTGTTTCCGCTGCTTATGAGTCGCTTGCATTCTAGGTATAAACGGCCTCGGAATGTTGCAGATGAGTCGCCTGCATTCAGAGTCGACTAAAGTTTCAACGGGGCAAATATCTGATTCAATAAGTTTAGAAATTAAATTATGATAGACTTTCCACTAATCAAAATTTTGTGATAAAGCCTACCACACACAATAAACCAAAGGTAAATAATGTAATTGTGGATGCAGCCCGCGATAGACGCGTTTACTTTATTGGCCTGAACGTTTCGTGTCTGTTTTTTCTTTAGATTGGACCGTCATCTGTGACATTTTAAATTTTTATCCGTCGAATTTGCTAACGCAAGGCCGCATTTTGTGACAGAATCGTACCGCACTATAACGTGAACCAGTTGATTTTTACTGCGCGTGCAAGATTGCCAATAATATAACAGACTGCATGCTTCCGTCCGTGTTTCCCACTGAGGAAAGATCGGCTATGGCCATTTTCTTTATAGATAATTGGATTGTTTTGCCCAACAATTAGAAACTTATATTGGCAAAGCGATATCCGACCTAATATTGGATTATTTATTCAAAGAACTAGAATTTCTTATTGGCAAAGCTCGTGTACATAGTTGTTGAGTGTACCTAACCCCATGCATAAATATATAAAAATATGTATCGGTGAGCTTTACGTTGACCTTTGAGTGCATGGACCCTCTCTGCATCATAGTGACTGAGGTCTCTTTCTCGAGCGAAAGATGTCAAAGGCCGCTAATGACTGTAGTGTCAAAGGCCCAGGTGAGTGGGGAGATAATGGCATCACTTCACCTACCCCATTGCCGACATTCCTTAATTGCAATAACGTGATTCTTTTGGACATTTCGTGGTGTCTCTGTGATTATAATTGACAGTGGCGATATTTGAGGACCACTAGTATGCAACGCTGTTGAAACTTGAAACCTAACTTGGAAATTCTGAGCGAGATAAAACACACGGACTAAATCACACTCCATATTAACAACACAAGTCCGAAGACTAAACCGTAGCCATGCGGATCTTGTATGAATGCAATGAGAAATAAAGACATTAAAAAAAAATTCAAACCGTGCTATAAGCGGGTCACCTACCTTGGTAACAGCACCCACTTTTTTGGAAGAAACATGATACGGTAGACCAAATCATCAAATGCTAACCATTAGTTTCCCATGTGTTATCTTCATATTGGTGTCTCACAAAATGAGCTCTTTGTCAAATGTATGTAAGATATATCTTCTAACTAGAACACTACAAATGAATTGGATATGAATGTCAATAGGTTATCATATTGAGAGCACTCACTCACTAATCCACAATCACTTAGATTAGAAATGTCATGCATTTACGAACTATGTCATTTCATAATGAGAAAGAGCATCTGTGATATTTTGAACTTTTATGCATTTATGAGAATATTTATGCTCATTTGAAGTAGATTGATCTTTTCATGTATTTACAATCTATGTGATTTTATAGTCAATGAATTCTTATTTATAAAGTCATTTTTTATTTAATAATTAATATAATGATTTTATAATAGTATTAGGTAAATAAATAAAAAAGTTAACAAGATAAGTAATGATAAATGGGTGCATTTATTTAATAATAATTATTATCTTGATTTTGTAGAAATTACACCAACGGATTCAATCCGATCATGTAATATACTCAAACAAGATATTGAATCTTTCTACAATATTAGCGGAATATAAATCACTATCACTCAATCACATGCGGAAGTTCCAATTGTAGTTTTTCTATGTCTAGGATGATGCAATTAGTCCATACTCCCTCTTATTTCCCTTCATTTATTGCAATTTAATGACTACCTTCCTTTTTATTTTCCATCTAAAATTGCTTAATTGGAGACATCATAGAGAAATTCAAATATCTAACTATCTCACACAATTTTTGTGTACTATGCTACTGGAGTCCACTCAAGTCCGGGTCCCTTCAAAAAAAAATATTTTGCCTTGGCCATATTTTCTCTTAATTTGGGTTATTGGTCAAGTTGACTAAATTGGATATTTTGACTACTATAGAATTCCAATCAAATATCCCTTTATTGTTTGATCTTGCTCGGGTAGGCTTTCAGGTATGTCAGAGTAATATGGATCTTCCTTAATATTTATATCTATAATGAGGTTGGTTGACTATGTATGTTCAGGTGAAACATCTTGGGCTTGAATCATCGCTTCCTTTGGTGGGATTTGATGTTAATTAGCTTCTATTTTTATCATTATTGATTCGACCAATGGAGGGTCAATTTCCAAGTCAATTGGAACCTATGACTCCTCCATTTTAGGCTTCTTTACTTGAATCAATTTCCCCATAGTAATACATATTAGAGATGTTGTTGTCAGATCCCCTATTTTACTAGTGCATTGCTTCTATTTAGATTCTTGCCATTATCTTTCCTGATTTTCCATAACTTTCTATTTTAAAATCTCAATAAACATCTCCCTAGCCTTCCATGGTGTTTCAAAAATTTGGGGGGTAACATATGACCCTATAAATTCCTTTCCCTTATTCTATCATCAGTTCAACTTGTTCTTCGAAATTGTCTTTTCCAACAATTGTTTAACTATGTTATATAGATTTTTCTAAAGTTTTGGGTCCTCAAAAGTGATGTTATGCAATAATTCTTGCTATTTTATCCCCAATGTCTTTTTTTCTCATATAGCACAGTCTATCAACCTCTCTGTTGGTTTCTTTGTAGTCAGTTGTGGAGGGACCAACAAGTAAAATTTGAAAAGAACTGTATAAATTTCTATCTCCCATCCTTCTTCTTTCTCCCCACAATTTAAATGGATAATTTTCCATGTTGAGGTTTATAGAACTACATTTTTAATTATAAAAATGGTATTAGTGTCTCAACTCAACTCATCAAAAATCTCCAGTGTCAATAGATAGTGAGAGAGGTCCTTTAGCTAGATGTTATCTTGGATGAGGTACCAGGATTTTATTGTATCCATACCAAGCTAGATATGTGTCTAACTTCGAAAGGCCTAGCGTACCTATTGTGGAACTCAGTGTCGATGAGTTATCTTTCTTAAATTAAATAGCTATTTATGAAGCAATTCTTTTGGGGTCAAAGATTTTTTCCTACTCGGCCAATTGCAGGAGAAACACTTGAAAATTTTCATCATTAGGATGAATCTTCTTGTGGATGAAGTCTCTTCAACTGGAGTAACCTATGATATAGATAACCAAATCAGTAAAGAGGGGAAGAATATTTCCCAACCATAATTTTGGCATTCCTTGCAACTAGTTTTCAAAATATTAGTGATGTGGTCTCCCTAATTTCGCTACTTCGCCCACCTGACAATTTTTTTGATTACTTCTAACATATTCAGTTTTATATCTGAGGCTTTCCCTTCTATAATGAGACATAGAGAAACTATCATGCATTCCCACTTAATATGTAGATTTTTCACTTGTCCAATAATGAGTCCCTTTGAATTTTTCCTTATTGTTCCTCTAGTAAACTCTCTAAGCCATGCATTCGATTCAACCATTATTATGATTTTATCTCCTTTATGTGGGAGGTTGATAATTATGTGAATTGTGGATTTTGTGATGCCTAGTGTACTTTCTAGCCGCAACTCTCCATTGTTATATTGGCTTACAATGAGTTTATCATCTTCCTCCTTCACCCCTGTTGAAATTTGGTTACCGGAGGACAGGTGGTTCCCTAAGGCTTTGATCTTTGGCCTAGGGAAAAGTGTCCAAAAGAATTTATTTTTTCTCCTGAAATGACTTTATAAAGTTATAAAGTCAAATCTAATTTAAAAGTGACTTTAAGTGATAAAGTTACTAAAGTCTAATTTTAAAGTGACTTTAATAAAGTCAATGTAAAATTAGAAAGGAAAAGTGACTTTGGAAATAAATGACTAAGTGGGTCTTTATTAAAGTGGGGTGAATTAAAAAACAGAAAGTGAGATTTAAATGAGCATTTAATCTCAGCCCTAGATCTCAATCTATCTCAGCCATTGGATTTAGGGATTCCCCAAAAGTCACTTAGGGTTAGGTTAAAGGAGGAAAAGGAGGAAAAGGTCATTCATTCTTTCATGAGCAGATTGGGAGAAGGAGAGCAAGAGAGCAAGGGAGATTTCTGAGCAGTGAGGAGAAGGAGGCAGCAACTTGGCACACATTCCTAGGCAGTATTTCGGCAAGTCCGTACAGCAGAGTTTGCACTCATTTCAAGGAATATTTGACACGGTTTCCAAGGCATAATCCATACAACATCTTTGGGCACATATTTTGAGGGAGAGGTTGTTTTTTTTGCTGCATGCATTTCCAGGTAGGTCGTACAGCCTATAGCTGATTGCTGGCACAAAAATCGAGGCAAATTTTCGTACACAGCATTTAAGATAGCTTGCACGCATTCCAAGGAGGCCGTACAGCAGCATTTAATGTTGTTCTGCACGCAAAAGGAGGAGGTAGTACAGTAGAAATTAATGCTATAATTTATGGGCACGCTTTTCAAGGAAATCCATACAGCATTTATTGCTGGTTCTGTTTTTCTCTTTGCACATTTTCTGAGGTAGTGGCTAAGCACGGAAAATGAGATAAGTTGTAAAAATTTACTTGCTGATTTTTGTTGAATATTTCTCTTATTGTAAAAAGCATTTTTTCCCAGAAATAAGAAGGAGCTTTTGAACTGGTTTTCCCCAAGAGTTGTAGGGGGTTTTTCCAGGGTCATGTTGACCAAAAATCTCAGTGTTCAAATGTGTTGAATGACTATTTCAGCTTTTTGTGTTTTTTTTTATTTCTGCAGTTTCAGCATTCTGTAAAGTTTTCCAGAATTTGTGTTTCAGCAAATACAAATTATTTTTCTGATTTTTGAATGTAAGGATATGGGAAAGGACATTAACTAAAAGGAGAAATAAGTGATACTGAAACCGGGGTGGGAAAAAAGAAAATTTATACATGGTATCAGAGCTTGAGTGTTGAAAGTGCAGTTTGGGATAGTAAGAAAAAAAATACAGTCTGCTGATTTTTCACTCAGAAAATTCCAGCAAGCTGATTTTTCACAAATTGAATTTTTTATCTTTAGTACAGCAGTGCTATTTTTCAGTTTTTAGGACAGCAAGATGTCATTGGGATTGAGGGTGGAGGATAGGTTGGATGGGCATACCAATTACAACGTTTAGAAGGAGAGAATGCAGAGTATCTTTGAGGAGGTAGAAGTTTGGGACATCATGGTGCATACCACACAGAACCCTATTGTTTTGCCTACTGATGTTGTTCATTTGGCAGCATATAATAAAAAGAACAATAAGGGTAAGAGATTGATTCTAGACGGAGTCAAAGACCATTTCATTCCTCGTGTGAGAGGAAAGAGAAATGCTCATGAGATGTGGACAACATTGTCCAATCTCTACCAGAGTACCAATGAGAACTGGAAAATGGTCCTGAAGGAGAAGCTGAAGACCATTAAGATGGGTAAGACTGATAGTGCAGTTGGATATCTCACAAAGATTACTAATGTGAGAGATGAGTTGGCAGCAGTTGGAGAGGTCATTCCACCCACTAAGTTGGTGCGGATTGCAGTGAATGGCCTCCCTAGTTCATGGATGAACTTTGCTGATGGGGTTTTTACACGTGAGACCCTTCCCATATGGGAGAGGTTTTGGGATGATTGCATTCAGACATAAATCAGGAAAAGTCAGCTTGGGGCAGCCAAGCCAATTGAGCAGGATGAGGATGTAGCACTGTTGGCAGGAGGAAAGAAAGGCAAAGGAAAGAAGCAAGCTTCCACGAGCAATGGTGGGGGCAAAGGCAAAGGTAAAGGTAAACATGGTAACACACAGAAGGACTATTCCAAGGTGAAGTGTTGGAATTGGCAGAAGATGGGACACTATGCAGTTGTGTGTCCGGAGAAGAAGAAGAAGAAGGGGAAGAACGAGAGCATGGTAGCATCAACAGAGGTTGAGGACTTTACAGATCACTTTGATCGAGAGTTTGGGTTCATTGCGTGTGAGTCCACTAGTGCAGGATCACCTGCCACAGAGGTTTAGAGGGAGCATGCATTTCCCTCGACTAGCGGAGCATATTTAGGTATCTGGTATGTGGACAGTGGGGCTTCATGTCATATGACAGGAGTCTGTGAGTACTTCTCAGAGCTTTCAAAGAGTGGCACTAATATAGAGGTAGTACTCGGTGATGACAGAGTTGTGAGAGCAGTCGGTGTGGGAACACTGACATTTCCTAGCGAACCCAAACCTCCCTTGAAGGTGTCAGATGTTCTTTATGTTCTAGGGATGAGGAAGAACCTCATATCCATCTCAGCGTTAGAGGACAGAGGATATGAGATACTGTTCAGGGGAGGAAAGGTTCTGATATATCCCAGGGGCGCTCCAGCTGATTCAGCTAGAGTGATAGGTGTACGCCATGCAAAGGTGTACAAGTTTTCATTTCAGCCCCTTTTGGCATTGAGCAGTAGTACCGACAGCAGAGCTAGCAGTTCTGAGCTATGTGAGATTTGGCACCGTAGGATGGGGCACATGTATCATGGAGCCTTGACGACTTTGCGGGAGATCACTACAGGTGTGCCAGATTTCAGTACTGATCACTTTGATACTTGCAGAGGATGTGAGATGGGCAAGTTTTCCAAATCCCCTTTTCCCAGCAGTGACAGCAGAGCGACTGGGATACTTGAGTTGATTCATTCTGATGTGAGTGGTTGGATGTCTCATGTTTCCTTGAGTGGATATGAGTACTATTTTTTATTCATTGATGATCACTCTAGGAGGACTTGGATTTATTTCCTGAAGACCAAGAGTGAGGTATTCAAGCGGTTTTAGGAGTTCAGAGCTCTTGTGGAGACATAGACAGGTCGGAAGATCAAGTCCCTGAGGTCAGAAAATGGAGGAGAGTACACCCTTAGAGAGTTTGTTGACTATTGTGTGGAGGCAGGCATTAGGAGGGAGTTCATTGTTCCTTACAACCCCCAGTAGAACGAGGTCACGGAAAGGAAGAACAGATCCATTGGAGGGGCTGCCAAAGCCATGTTACATGATCAGGGGTTACCATTGTTTTTGTGGGTAGAGGCCTGCAACACTACCATTTATTTGCAGAACAGGAGTTCGCATCGTGCCTTGGTGCACATGACTCCAGAGGAGGCTTCTTTTGGGAAGAAGCCTGATATTGGTCATCTTCGTATCTTTGGGTGTATTACATACTCCTACATACCCAAGGAGAAGAGGACCAAACTACAGCCCACCGCAGAGAAGGGTATCTTTGTGGGCTATAGTGAGACCTCAAAGGCCTTTTGGATTTACATTCCTGCATAGAGGAAAGTTGTTGTCAGGCGGGATGTGAAGTTCGAGGAGGATAGGAACTTTAGGAGGTCACGGGAGTTAGAGTATCTGGATCAACCAGACCCTCATCAGCAGCTGAGTAGGTCACATGGATCCAGTGGGCAGGGATCAGGAGGATCCGGAGGTACATCTATGACGATGTCAGGTCCGTCAATGAGCAGTGCCTCACAGAGTCAGAGGGGTGGTGCTTCGGGAAGCATGCAGAGCAGTCCACAGAGAAGTTCACTAGGGAGTCCACTGATGGATAGTTCACATGGTACCTCAGCTTCTACACATTCAAGTGCAGGCAGGAGGACAACAGACAGACAGTTAGGAGTTCAGGCTCCTGGTGATGATGAGGAGGAGGAGTTTCATTCTCCAATGGGAGAAGTATGCTCAAGGAAGAGGAAGCCCAAGTGGCTTCAGGACACCTTGAGAGAGGCCACATCTGTTGCTGGGCCTAAGAGGTTGGTCAGAGAGAGCAGACCACCTAAGAGGTTTTGTAGCTATATGGCAATGGATACCAACATCCTTGACTCTGAGCCTTCTAGCTATGAGGAGACAGCTAGCCAACAGGTCTGGAGAGAGGCCATGTAGGAGTAATATTCTTCTATCATGAATAATGATGTTTGGGAGGTGGTGCCAAGGCCTGAGGGAAAATCCGTGGTTACTTCCAGATGACTTTACAAGGTAAAGCATGTTTCAGATGGCAGCATTGAGAAATTCAAAGCAAGCTTTGTGGCTAGAGGGTTCTCCCAGGTAGAGGGAGTTGATTATGAGGATACCTTCACTCCCATGGCTCGATATACTTCGATCCACTCCATTATATCGATAGCAGCAGAGATGGGTTGGAAGATCCACTAGATGGATGTGAAGACCACATTTCTTAATGGCTTCATACAGGAGGAGGTGTACATTGAGCAGCCATAGGGCTTTGAGGTGCATGGGAAGGAGTCCCATGTGTGCAGACTGAAGAAGGCCCTTTATGGACCGAAGAAAGCTCACAGAGCTTGGTACTCCAGGATAGATACATACTTGCAGGAGATGGGTTTCACAAAGAGTGAGGCAGATCCAAACCTTTACTACATTGTGATAGGTGAGGAGTCTCTCATTCTGGTGATGTATGTGGATGACTTGGTCATTACGAGTGCAGAGAGACTCATAGAGCACTACAGGAGAGATCTTGCGGCGGAGTTTGAGATGAAGGACATTGGCTTGATGCCTTACTTTTTGGGTTTGGAAGTGTGGCAGGAGGAGGGGCATTTCTTCCTGGGGTAGGGGAAGTATATTGTGGACATCCTTGGCAGATTCCACATAGAGAATTGTAAACCCATGTCGACACCGATGATCATCAACTAGAAGAAGCTTCATGCTTCAAATTCCGAGTTGGTGGATCCCACATTGTACAGACAGTTGATTGGTTCCTTGATGTATTTGGTCAACACTAGACCAGATATTTGTTTTGCAGTCAACACGATGAGTCAGTTTATGTGTGAGCCTAGGAAGGTTCACTGGGTGGATGCAAAACACATTTTGTGGTACTTGCAGGGGACAGTGGATTATGGTTTGGACTACAGGCAGGGGGATGGACTGAGATTGGCAGGTTACACTGATTCTGATTGGGCAGGTTGTGCTTCTGATAGGAAGAGCACTTCAGGGTGCTATTTTGGGTTGGGTTCGGCAGTGGTGTCATGGTTCAGCTGAAAGAAGTAGTCAGTAGCATTGAGTTCAGTGGAAGCAGAGTATATGGCAGCCAGTCTAGCTAGTTGTGAGGCCATCTGGCTTCGCAAGATGTTGTTTGGGTTATTTTTTCAGCAGTTGAGACCTTCAGTGATTTACTGTGATAATCAGAGTTGCATTAAACTCACAGAGAATCCAGTATTTCATGACAGGTCAAAGCATATCAGGATCAAATATCATTTCATCAAAGACTATGTTTAGAAGGGAGATGTGAAGCTTGAGTATATTCCCACTGATGAGCAGGTTGCACATATTGTTACCAAAGCCTTACCACGGGGCAAGCATGTCTACTTCAGAGACAAGATGGGTGTGGTGAGGAACACCTTCCTCGGTAAGAGGGAGTGTTGAAATTTGGTTACCAGAGGACAGGTGGTGCCCTAAGGCTTTGATCTTTGGCCTAGGGAAAAGTGTCCAAACGAATTTAGTTTTTCTCCTAAAGTGACTTTATAAAGTTAAAAAGTCAAATCTAATTTAAAATTGACTTTAAGTGATAAATTTACTAAAGTATAATTTTAAAGTGACTTTAATGAAGTCAATGCAAAATTAGAAAGGAAAAGTGACTTTGGAAATAAATGACTAAGTGGGTCTTTATTAAAGTGGGGTGAATTAAAAAATAGAAAGTGAGATTTAAATTGGCATTTAATCTCAGCCCTAGATCTAAATCTGTTTCAGCCATTGGATTTATGGATTCCCCAAAAGTCACTTAGGGTTAGGTTAAAGGAGGAAAAGGAGGAAAAGGTCATTAATTCTTTCATGAGCAGATTGGGAGAAGGAGAGAAAGAGAGCAAGGGATATTTTTGGGCAGTGAGGAGAAGGAGGCAGCAGCTTGGCACACATTCCAAGGCAGTATTTCAGCAAGTCTGTATATCAGAGTTTTCACTCAGTTCAAGTAATATTTGACACGGTTTCCAAGGAAAAATTCGTATAGTAGCTTTGGGCACGATTTCCAAGGAGGCCATAGAATTTTTTGGGCACATATTTCGAGGGAGAGGTTGCTATTTTTGCTTCATGCATTTCCAAGTAGCCATACAGCCTATAGCTAATTGCTGGCACAAAAATCGAGGCAGATTTCTGTACACATCATTTAAGACAACCTACACGCATTCCAAGGACGCCGTACAACAACATTTAATGTTGTTCTGCATGCAAAATGAGGAGGTCGTACAACAGAAATTAATGTTGTAATTTCTGGGCACATTTTTCAAGGAAATTCGTAGAGCATTTATTACTGGTTCTGTTTTGTTGTTTGCACATTTTCCGAGGCAGTGGTTAAGCATGGAAAATGAGATAAGTTGTAAAAGTTTACTTGCTGATTTTTGTTGAATATTTCTCTCACTGTAAAAAGCATTTTTTCCCAGAAATAAGAAGGAGATTTCGAACTGGTTTTCCCCAAGAGTTGTAGGGGGTTTTTCCAGGGTCATGTTGACCAAAAATCTCAGTGTTCAAATGTGTTGAATGAATGTTTCAGCTTGCTGTGTTTTGTTTTATTTCTGCAGTTTCAGCATTCTGTAAAGTTTTCCAGAATTTGTGTTTCAGCAAAGTAATTTCTGTTTCAGCAAAGAAAAATTATTTTTCTGATTGTTGAATGTAAGAATATGGGAAAGGGCATTTAACTAAAAGGAGAAATAAGTGATACTGAAACCAGGGTGGGAAACACAAAAAAATTCTACACTAAAGGAATGAAACCAAGAGGGCACAAAAAATAATCCCTAATTCCTAGAGTGTATAATCGTATGTCTCCACACAATATTTCTTGTCAATTGATGCCCATTTCTTGAATAAGGCCCAATTCTTTTCCCATGGTGTTTCTTCAACCTTGTCTTCTCTAGTGTTAATGAGGTGGACCTCAAGCTATGCAGTTGTAGATTTATCAAGCCTTATTTTTTTCCTTGGATCCACCAATGTATCCTCATATTGAGTTTGTTCTCTTGTTTGTGACATATTGAAATGTTCTTTAAATTTCTCTCCTAATTGAAAGATAGAGTACATAACAAAATGGAACTACGACTGCTAAATTAAACAAATAGATCTCAATACATATTGGGATATCCAACTCTATTTGAGGTCTCATATTTATAAAAAATCTAAGTCATTTACATGGATTAGTTTTTCCTCTTCGAGTTTCTAGGAGTCAAATGCATTGGAAACATAAAAAGTAGGGCTTGATATCTAATGTAATTTAGGGAGCTCTACAATTTTAGCAGTTGGATTCTTAGCTGTGAAGATGGGAAGAAATGGTGAAGTATGTAACTCTAACAAGGAACGTCGTAAGTGCATATCACTAAATTGATATGATGGTTCCAATTATGATTATTCAATTTCCTATATTGGAGTGCAAGTGTTTAGTTTTAGTTCGTGTAGAGCACATGGCCATATTGATATGGTCGTTTTTGGTTGTTCAATGCTTTATTGAGTTTTCCAAGTCATCCATGTAAAAATTCATGTTTGTTTTCAAATTTATAATAGGTTTAGGACGTCGTTCAATTAAAAAAAATGTGTTGACTTGACTCATACAGTCAACTTGACAATTTTGGATGAGTTTTCTCATCAAATAGAAAACAATTTCCTTTTTATAATGTTCATGATGTCATTTTTGACTCTCGTTTAAACTTTCATAAAGATTTCATTTTCGTTCTTGTTTTCAATTGTACAGTAATTTCTTGTCCAATATACTCCTTAAACATTCAGCTCGTTCCCTGATGGTCGCTTGGAATTTCTATAATAACACTTTGGTTAGTATTTATTTGTTGGACTAATTTATTATAATAACTATTCCAATAACTAAATCATTTATTACTAAAACTCAATCTTAATCTTAATTTTAATAAATTGGATTTTGAATACTATGCAAAAGTTGGGAGGTAAGACTGCCACAAAGTAGATTATACCCTAAACAATGATCAATAGCGCCTAGAAGAGGCTTTCGCTAGTTGGCATGTTGATGTTTTCATGCTTTATACTTCTTTAAGTGGGCTCCATTGAAGACAAAGTTGAATATTTTCCCTTGAATAGTTGTTAGATTGACAAATCCTAAAGATAAAATATATTCAACAAAAAATGGGCCTAGCCATGTTGTTTATAACATACTGCGAGTAATTTTCAATCGACAATCATATAATAATATAATATATCCTATGTTTAAATCCTTTGTCTTAATAATTTTTTCATGTGATTCCTTCTTATGTTGTTTTTGAGCTTGTTAGTGATGGAATGCATGAAATCAGTATTATTTCGATATATGCAACTCATAAAGATGTTCCCTTTCAAATTTATCAATTTCACGCTTCAGGATAGTCGACACCCTTGCTACATTTATTGTGAAGTGAAGTATAATTATGGTTTCCTCAACATATACTAATTTAAACAAGAAAGCTGCAAGGCAGCAAGTCCCTACCTTGAGCGGGGAATTAAGAAAAGGAAAAGTTTAGCATATGAAATGAGTTTTCATGTTATATGATGATCTATCTTTTAGTTTTATTCTGAACCACACTAGTGAACACTTTAAGATATGGCTAACATACACAAACCCGATTGGTTGATGCGTAAGATATGGCTAACACATGCTAAAACAGTTCTTAAAAAAGAATATCGTTCATTGATTCCATTAAGAGACTAAATATACAAAATTTTCGAACCATAATGCTCGTGCATCATCTAATATAAATTTTAAAACATACTAAAGAACTTTGAACTTTCTATTCAATGTACGTTAATGTCCAAAGGAAATGATCAAATCGGGATGTTCTATATTCGATAGAAAACTCAAAATAGTGTAGATGTGTAAAATATAATACCTATATTAAGTCTTCGATGTCTAATACAAGTTTTGGAATAGACTAAACGCCTGTAGTACTTTCTATTTAATCTACACTCGGACAACATAAAGTCTTGTGTACTCTGTTCTTGTGTGCTACTTTCTATTTAATCTAGACTGAGAACATATTTCTTCTTTGTTATCACTTCCAAAGTCTCATTTGAACTTGAATTTCTCCAATAGTAACCTGCAGTGAATGTCTACGTACAGGAAGCAAGCAACAACTAGGGATTTGAGTTTTTCTGCCTTGTGCTTGTAAAAAACACCTGCATGCAAAGTCGGCTGTGAAGGAATCCTCTGTCTTTCCCAGGTCGATTGAATCTTGATAAATATACAATAACGTTATGATCAAATATTTATAAAAATGTGAAAAAACATTTATAAAACTGTTAAAAAAAAGTAACATTATAATCAAATATTTATAAAAATGTTAAAAATATATATTTATAAAAGTGTCAAAAACAAATTAACTTAGCGATAAAGAAGGTTTAATCGAAAAGAAAATATATATTTAGTAACCCTATATTTATGCTTTATTATGTCACTGCCAGGGACAGTTAGTAATCACGTTTGAGTATTGATTTGGCTATTCAGCAAAATATTTTATAGTTTCCAAATGTTAAACTTTAGCTTTAGGTAGATCATCCCAGATAAATGTTCTGACGCATGGTTGGCAGCCACCACGAGGGTCGCTGTGACCACTTTGAATCGAATAAAAAAAATAGTCAGCCACTTGGCAGACATGCTCGTTACGTTTTGCATGTAATCTCGATGTTGTCACATGGTAGATACAGGATTGTTTATTGCAGCGGTCTATTGTTCTTGTGACTATGCCTGGTCGAGCCCATAGTTAACGAAGGAAGGTGCAATCTCAATGTCTCCACGCTCCCCGCGCTCAAGCGCCCCAGCCAGCAGTTAATTCGTCTTCGTTTGTTCCTCCTGGCGGCGGGGGTTCAGAAACACATCCGCAAAAATCACGATGGATTTATCCATATTTATTTCCAAGCTATTTTGCCCGGTTTCTGCATTTATTCTAGTATTCTGCTACAGAGAGAGGCTCTTCTTAATGGAGTTCCTTCTATAGCTATTTCCTTCAATTGGAAGAAAGCTCAAAGCAATGACACTGATTTTAAGGAAGTTGTGACACTGATTTTAAGGAAGCTGCTGAAATATCCTTACCTTTAATATTTGCAGCACGGCGAGATATCACTGCCCAGGAGAAGGTATGCTCAAAATTTTCTCATGTTCATTTATTATAACTGGTCCTTCCAGAAATGCTGATAACTATGACTGAAATTCTGAAGCATGCCAGGGATTAAATGCGCAAATTTCTGAGTCTGGGTTGAGAAATTTTAGGAGCAAAATACATCCAAAAAACATGCAATTTTGGCATATTATTTCAGCAACAGTTTGAGGTTTTATTGTTGTAAATATGGGGTAAATCCTGAGCTTACTGAAACAAACCCATGGCAGAAGTCTGATTTATTTCTCCTTTAACAATGTCTTATTCTGATTTATTTCAACTTTAACAATGTCTTATTCTTCTGCCATAAAGAAATCGAATGAAGAAATCGAATATGAATCATATGATGAAATGTTGCATCAAGTTTTAATTTGAATTTGATAGAGAGTATTTTTTAATTTGAAACTCCACTGTCAGTGTACAGTCTCTAAAACCACAGTTAGAAGTATTACATGTCTAAATCTAGGGAACAAGTTTGATAAGAACAGTTTTGAAAATGAAGAAGCACTACTCTCTAATTTCATAAAATGGAAAACTTTTAAAGATAAAAGTAGCTTGAAATGCCATCAGGGAGATAAACAAACTACCTTATCTTTGCTTCTCATGCCACTCGACTAATGTGAACTTTGCTTCACTTATGTGACCTCTGCTTCTAACTCTGGTTTTCATCGAGATGACATCACGAAATTTAAAAACTATAAATATTACTAAACAAAAACCAAAAGAAAGAATGAGGATAAAAAACGAATAGATAAAAATAAAAGATTGAAGTAATTGTGAGCTAGGCAGTGCAAATTTATGATTAAAACCATAAGAAAGTCAAGAAAAATGGATCCATTTGCTATATCTTTTATTAATATATTGATAGCTACGGATTTAGATGTTTTGTAATTTGACACTATTATTATATATATTGCATGCGGGTCGAGAAGGTGCAGAGAAACAGACAAAGAAATATAAGACAAATGCATGTAGAAGGGGTCTTGGTCTTACTTCAGAGGAAGTTACCAGAAAAGTTGTAGAAAAAGTTGCAGAATTGCATTGACCGCCCTCGAAAAATACATGGATCAGGATAGTGCAAGGTGCCCGTGGTGAAGTGGTGAAGCAGAACGACCATTTCAAAATAGCCTTCTCAAGGTGCCGAGATGCCGGTGGTGAATCAGAACAACCTTCAAGGGACGATGAAGAGAACAACATTCTGAAGATGCCAGCGGTGAAGCATAACAGCGCAGATAAATGTTTGCAGGCACTCAGATGCAGACACAAGGTAAGCTAACGGAAAAGCTAATGTTTCCAGTTTTATGCCAAACCAAAGTTAAGCTGAGATGCTGAGATGTAGACACTAGGTAGCCAATATTTCAGCCACGTTGTTTGCATGACAATGTATGTGGCAGCTCTGAAACGACAGAAAAAGAATGAAAGGAACATCGGCTCATTCAGAGGATTTAATGTGGGTTTACTTATGTTGTAGTATTGACAAACATTTAATGTCAATAGATTAATGCGAACATTAATTCACCATGAACATTTTGAAATTAATTTGATTGACACTATGCTTTTTTAACCTAAGATTTCAACTGCTATGTTGCTCTCAGCCTCGGGAAGAGGCCAAATAAGACCTCAAAACTGCTGATTGGTTGACACAACGGTTGAATTAAGCTTATTGGTTGAGGAAAAAATATAGATCGCAAACATATCTTTAAATCTATTTGTTCACCTTTGGTTTCTGTGCAGTACTAATACACATCCTAAAATCGATTACTATAGTCCCTGCCATGCCACAGGTGGCAGGGACTAATAAAGTATTCCCAATTAGCTACTTATAAGCAGTTCAATATGCCCATAAAATTACTGGTACTTTGTCATTCCAGCTATCTCTCCTGATAAGGCATATTTTTGTATTCCCTTTATGAAGAGTTTGATTGAAATACTTGATTGCACCATTATCTTGCAGCTAATTTGTTGTTTTATATGTATGTTCAATCGTAAAATTTTACAATGTTTCTTTGATGGTAGAATTGAAAAAATGTGTTTCTAAATCATTGACAAGAGTTACAGGGAATGCAAATTTTTTCACGATGCTTTTGATAGATAAATTTGGTTGTTACCTCCTTATTACAATACTTCACTGGCTCAAATTTTGCCCACTTTGTTAAATAATCGATTACAACAATTATATATTTATGACTCTCCTTCTTTTCTCTTTGAGGAAAGGGTCTCACAAACTCAATGGCCAAGATTTCAAAGGGAATAGTAGGGTTAGTTGGCTACAAGGGAATTTAATTTTTCCAAAGCACCCATTCTTTGACATATACCAAAATTTTGGACTTCTATTTAATAATCTTCAAATAGTTTTGGCCACCATAATCCCTTCCGTTGGATCTTACGTATTTCTATATAACTTTGAAATGTCCACCTGTTGTATCTTTATGGAATTATTCAATTGTATCTTGTCATCTATGTTCTAAATCACACCAAAAAATTATCTTGTCTTCTCCAATCTTACATAATTTTCCATTAATTAATCTAAAAGGAGCTTCTTTCATTACTAGAACGTTCTTCTTCTTTTTTCAAAAAGGTCTTTTTGTGCTTTTCCTAAATGTTAAAATTTCATGATTTTTGTAAATTCCAAAAAGGTGACTTCGACTTCAACATCATTTTCATTGGGTAAATCATCAATATATGTCAGCCCTTATCCTATTTCAAATCTAACAGGCGATATGGCTCGACGTGCTATTTTTATGGTCGTACTGTTACTTCAATTTCAAATCCTTGGAATATAAGAACCATTAAAAAATCCTCCCCTAATGTATCGGTTTATTGAAAAGGTAGTTCAAATCCTATTCGTTATGAAGAATGTGAATGGATTGGCTAAGATAGAGTGGAAGAATTTTCAAAAAACAATTTTTAGGGCTTTAAAACAACTCTAAAAATTTTGGACTAAAAACCATAGAAAATCTACCAAAATGATATAGAACCATTGAGTTAGTGAAAGAGGTGGGTATCTATTTATATACACCTAGATCAGTCTTTTCTCTTTAGGAGGTACTAGTCTCAATTTATCCAAGTTCCCTCATCAAATGGGGAAAATTCCGCTAAATTTGTCTCATGGTCTGCCTCTTGCCTTCGTGAAGAAGTTTTTGTACTTTGACAACTTAGTGGAGTTGTATGTGTTTTCAATAGGTCTTATTTTTCTCAGTGTTCATGATCTTATCCACTATAACACATTCAATGTACTTAATAGTCAATTATGTGGGGTCTATTTACTCAACTACCTTTCAGGTTTCTAGCATAAGTGGGAAATATGGTGAAAGAAATTCCACATTAAATACAAGGCACAAGCCAAGAAAAGGTGGAATAATAATTCAAAATAATTTTCACTAACATCCATTTTTATTGTGTAAGTCCCATATTAGAGTGTTTAAAGGTTCCTATTGGGGCCTGTGAGTCACTCCTTTTATACATGTAACCAGACCTTATCACCAACATAAAACTTTGTTGAACACTATACTATTCATGTTGTTGCTTGTACTTTGTATTGGATTTCTTAAGGAAATTTTGAACCTATTGTTGGAGGTGTGGGATCCATTAAAAAAAAAATGGTATTGTATTTACCTTGACATAAGCATGGGAGGAATTTGTTGATGAAGATGCAGTGTGCATAACTACATCAATTGGGGTTGATGATTGGAACCGCAAGCATACCTGAAAAGGTCTATGGCTAAAAAATTTTTGGAGGGATATATTATAGTTATGTTGAACATATGGAAGGATTTTATCCCATGTACACAATTTCTTGGAGTTTTAAATGGAAAATATATCCACATCATCCTATTAACCACTTTTTCTTGTTCATTTATTTGGGGATGAAAGGAAGTCAATTTGGTAAAATTGGTATCCACCACAAACCATAGGTGAGACTATAAGGTATTGAGGAACCTATTTTCTCTATCTAAAATAATGTTCCAAGATAGCCAAATATGAACAAAAATGCACTTGAGGAATATTTTAGCAGTGGTGTTAGTTATGATGCTCTTCCTCCATGGTGCCAAAATGGCCATCTTATAAAATCAATTGATATCAACCACAAACACATAATTGTTATGATCCTTTGTGGAGGGAAACCCTGACATGTAATCCATGCTGACTAACTCCCAAGGCTTTTCTAGGGTACATATAGGAGTGAAAATCCCCCATTTCCTAATGGTCGGATTAACAATGGCACAAGAAATAAATGATCTAATATAACAATGGAAATGTTGTCAAAGCTTTAGTCACTAGAAAAGTTATGAAGTATTGTTACTTTCTTCTCCACACTAAATTTCCTTACCGCCCTAGCTATAATATGCCTCCCAAGAAATATTAGAATTTTTTCTTGAAGGAACAAAAAGGTGGTCAATGTAGCACAAGTGTATATCCTAAAGGTGAAATTTTAAGAAATGCTTTCTCACAATCACTGTCTAATATGTGGTAAAAAAGTTAGAGTTACTATTGCGAATTGTGTCTAGCCACAATTCTCACTCCCATAAGATATAATAATTGTCTTTAGCACCAAAATAAAGGGCAAATTTAGGGAGTTTGCAACATGATTCGTGGTAGCGTTCTTGTATTTTATGTTCAAGTGAAATTTTTGCAAGTATATAGACCATTTTTTATGGATGTCACTCTATAACATTCCTTGTGTTTTTTTGAATTGAAAAGGTCTGCGATGAATGTGGATGATCATTTGCTTCCCTAGCATATAATTCTTCCATTGTTAACATGCCTACATGATGGAGTACATCTCCTTGTCATAGGTGGAGTATCTCCAAATAGTATAATAGAGTGTTTCAATATGATAGGGCACAAGATATCCTTGAAGATTAAGGAATAAAGTAATACATTAGTTAGAGATCTATATTAATACCAGGTGATTATTGAAACTTTGGGAGGATGAGGATTGGTGTAAACAAAAGGTGGTTTTTTTAATCCTAGAATGCCTTATGTTGTGACTTAGACTATAAAAAATATTATTTATATCCACATGAACCTCAAAATGAACCTCTAGTAGAAGTTAGTGAGGCCCAAGAAGCTACGAAGCTATGTTAGAATCTTCAATAATGTGAAATCCTAGACAACATAGATGTTAGATATTTACACATGCACCCCACGTCTATCCACAATAGATCCCAAATATTGAATTATCTACATTAAAATTGATATTTTCTCCATATTGGCATATAATTTGTGTCATTATGGGTTGCTCAGGATCTATTGAATGTGCTACAAATGTTCTTCCCAAAATCTATTGAAGATGAGGATGTCATCCCAATATAAAACAATAAAATATTTTGTGAACAACCACAAGATATCATCCAACATCCCCAACAACATTGTTCTAGTATTATTCCATCCAAAGGGAATGAAAAAAGAGTCAAAGAGGGAATGTTGTATCCCATACATTGGTTTTTTCAATTGGAAACTGGTGGTAGTGTGACTTTATATAAATCTTACTAAATAAATTGGAACCCTTAAGTTGATGAAGAATATAAAAAATTGAGGGGACCATGTATCTATTCTTGAAATTGATTTTGTTTAGGGATCTATAATCAATATAGAGTGTCCATGTCCCATCGTTATTCTACACCAAATCAATTAGACTCCAACGAAAGGAGGAGCTTGGTTGAATATTTCCATTTTGGATGTGCTCATGAAGATATAGTGTCTTTATATTTCACCATTAGATGAAGAAGCACTGTGTATCAAGTCAATTAAATGTTTGACCTATAAATGTAGAGGCACCTCCACAAGTGGAATGAAGATATCTTAGTATTTCTACAACCTTGTCTACCTACTTCTATTATGTAGAGAGGGCCCATTTTCAGGTTGTGGTGGTTGCAGTGACCTTCCTTTCACCTTATAAATTAACCATGAAAAGGAAAATGTTTCACTAACATAAATGAAATTGTACTATTTGGAACTACATCTAGTACCTTGTAAAGGTAACTTCCTAGAGTAACAATGACACTATAGTGATGAGATTCATAAATAACATGATATTTTCACATAGAATTTTGTTCTAAAATAATATCACAAAATTTTAGTGGGGAAACACCACAAATTACTTCATCTTTGAATGCCTTGATGTCTTAGAATAGGTGGCATCACTCATTGAAATCGATGTCTTGTCCATGGTCCAACCAACCAATGGTGTATGGTTGGGGGTGTATCACTGTTATAAAATTGAATCTATCAATGAACTCAACTATAATCAATTTATTCTCTCTCTTTCTATTATAAATAAAATTTAGTTGGGGCCCTTTCACCAACATCTATGAAAGGAAGAGGTATTCCCCTCTTAAGGCTCTTTTCTCTCTTTTTGTTGGATCTTTGTAGTTGAAATGGTAACACTAGATTCCACATTAATAATCATATTTCCCTTATCCTATTTTGTATTAGAATAAGAGCCAAATTTCATTTCATTTTATTTAATATCTTCCAAAATGATCATTCCAAGAGAATCCATTATTGTTCATCCAAGGGAAATTTTCAATGTCACACCATTTTTAGATGTCCTTTTGCTACTACTCATTACCCTTATTTTATTATTACTTTGGCTAGCTATATTGAGGTTGGATCTTCTTAATTTTTCCCTTGCTCCCAGACTTTGGGTATCTATCCGAAGCTTATACTATGGTGGATTTGTAAACTTGAGCTCCCACTTATTCCTGTAATTTTATTTCCACGCAATTTTGAATGCATATAAATAATAATATCCCAATGAGGATATCTCCAGGAAATAGATATATTTTTGAATGTATTTGTGTACACAAATATGGTACTTTAGAACTAGGTGCCACATAGAGTCTCTAATACCTATATTTGAGCATAGGGTACTGAAGTTATTTGTGTATTCATGCACCTTTTTTCATTTTTCCTTGTGGAAGGTTTTCCATATTATGCATTAATCACTATAGTTCCGTACAAGGTGAAATTCGTCCTTAGAGCATAAAAAAATCTTCCTAAGAGGGTGTTACCCTGAATATCATATACATCTTAATTTTTTCTCTTCCAGTAACCTTGCCACCAAACTTTGACATGGGGAAGGGATTTCAAGAGTGCAAATTTCATCATTTCACTCACAGAAAAAAATGGACAAAGTAATAGACCTACAATATATTTTACTATTTCTTCAAAGAATCTACATATATGTTTTCTTAAAATAAGAGGATATCAAATTCAACTTGTACCTTGAAGGGTGTAGCACCTCCAAAATTTTTACAAGTTGAAGATTCCTCAACTACTCGTAGAAGGCATCGAAAAAAATGGGAAAATAATTCCATCATCTAAGTCCTCTATAACATGAGCTCTTCCTTGAGCAACAACTTGATAGGAGCTCCATATTCATCATCGCGTTTTTCTTCTACCATGGGAGGTGACTTGGGTTGGTGAGAGTGATCATTCCCAAGTGAAACTAGGTTAATGCTCTGTTATACGGGATTTATGATTGCAGACAAAAGTATCTCCCTTAGGTTTTGTGGCCAACCTATAACAACAAAGAGACAACAAACCCAATGCTTTCCTTCAATAACATAAATGATAGGATGAAACCTACCTAGAATATGTTGCATGCTTTGCTCCTTCTTTAGCTGGAATTATCTAGTTCCAACTCCAATTACCAAAATTAGAACGTGCACAGTCACATAACACAAGCCAAGAAACTATGAGATCTGTGCAGTATCATCTAGATACTTTATTCATTAGATCAACATGGTATTTATATACATGAAATAAAAACATCACATATAGGGAAATAGAGAATTATTTTCATTAATATAAATGGAAAGAGTTACAACCACAAATAGGTGTTTATCTTGTAGAAGAGATCCTCCAAGATGTCTTATACTTTCCTTATCATAATGTGCACCTCCAATCACCCTAAATGCATGGAATAATACCTGTCACCACAACAACATAAGGGTAGAATCACTCTCCAAAATCTAGCCTCTTGCGTATGGAAGGTTGTAAATATATAGAGGAGTGAGGTAAGTTGGGAGTTCTTGTCCAATTACCAATCTAAGGATGTAGACACATCTTTGATGGGAAGATGGGATCAACAGTTAAGGGATAGAAACTCCAAAGAGGGATGGCATATGATTTGAATTTTTTATCTAAGGTAAATGGTTGTAATAAATTTTGGAAGCTTGAAGAATAGGAAGTTTCCAGCAATTCTCTCTTTTTCTAGAATTTCTAGAACCAACGTAGGTGCAAAGGGGAGCAAAATGTAGGTGATCAACATTTGCCACAGTGGAGCAACCTACATGTGAACAATGCCCCGAAGGAGGCCAGGGAGCGTTGGTCCTAAAACTCAGTGATATGATGTAGTTTCAGACAAACATTCTAGGAAATGAAGGAGGCATACTTATGGTTTTGTGCAATGATGTTGACAAGGGAGAATAGGATGTTGGTTGATCCCATTAGGAGGCTTAATGATTTTATGTGATAAAATGGTTTATAAAAAATTTCCCCCTAAATCGCAAAGTCAGAAATGATGATTGATGTGAAGTGCTTTACCTTGTGACAAGGAAAAAAATGCAATTTCACATTAGGGAATTCCAATTTTCACACACAAAACCCGAGATGCAATGCATGATATTTTTATTTTCAATTCCATTTAATTTTCAGATGAAAAATAAGATGAAAATTTTAGCCATTGATTCAAACATACTTTTTAGAACGAGGACTAGAACAAAAATTCATCCAAGCAACCAATAATTAAAAAAAATCAATTTGCAAGTGGCCTAATGATAAGAAAAAATAAAATTCGAAACCAATCCTTACTAAAGGAAATAAAACACAAATTCAAACCAAATGGAGGATCTAGAGAGACCACAAGACACTCAAGACTTAGTGAAGTTCAACAGAAAGTAGGATGATGAAAGAGATAATAAAAACACAAGGGAAAATTTTGTGCAAAAATAGGGGCCAATGTTGGTGTAGAAGAGGCACCACTGCTTTACAATGCATGTATAGAGAGGTCCCAGATGGGGGGAAATTATATTTCAAAAGAAAAATGGGTGTGATAGTCCAAGGATAGAGTATTCCAACAAAAAAATGGTAAATGAGACTCAATGAAATCACTTCCTAGGTTTGCTCTTGGCTAGTTAAGGAAACAAAGGTCTATCAAAGAGGTAAAAAAACACAATGGACACAGAAACCACCAACGGAATAAATCGTTCCCCAATGGAGTCTCTAATTCATTATGTGATATTTATGATTGTAGACAAAAGTATCTCCCATAGGTTTGGTGTCCATCACAGAACACCAGAGAGACAAGGAACCCAATGCTTTCCTTAAAGTAAATAGATGACAGAATCAAACCTACCTGGAATCCATTTCATGCTTCGCTCCTTATTTAGCTTGAATGCTCCAATTCCAGCTCTGATTGCCAAAATTAGAACCTTTGACAGTCACATAACACAACCCAAAAACCTACGAGATCTATGCAGTATCATTTAATTTCATTATTCAATAGATAAACATTGTATTGAAATACATGAAATAATAGCATCACATATATGAAAACATAGAATTATTTTCATTAATATAAATGGAAGGAGTTACAACCATAAATAGGTGTTAATAATATAGAAGAGATCCTCCAAGTTTCCTTGTCCTTTCCTTGTCACAATGTTCACCTCCAATCACCCTACATTAGGGGAATTTTGAGGTCTAAAATGGGCCTCCTAAGGAAATAATAAAATAATAGTTAAACCAATAAAATAATATTTATGAATTTTTAATTCACTTTTTGCACCACAATCCATGTAACCATAGTTAAATTCAATTCAAAAGTTGTACCAAAATAAAATTAATAAAAAATTATATTGATGTGACTATAAATAAGAATCAGCCTTTCAAGAAAAAGTCATTATCATTGAACAACTAATACATTTGTCCTTTGTACTTAGATAACTTAAAATAAAATATAAATATAAATTTATATATTCTTAATTATATTATATGCTATTAATTAAAATTTATGTTATTTAAATTGTATAATAACATCTAATTAATATACTATATAAAATAATATAATATAACCTAATAAATGTATAGGGATATGCATTCTTTTTTTAAAGAAATATCAAATGACAATAATATATTTTTATTGAAAAAGTGTGAAACAGCATTTATTATGAGTACTTTAATTTGACTTTAAAAGTACTTAGAGCACTACCATGGTTAACCATGAGTTTTTATCCACCATGAAAAATGTGACAAGTAAGTACCTTTAACTCAAGCAATGCCACCTCAACCCTTAGGGATGATGTAATCCCCTAAAATGTGATTGGTTCTCATAAAGTTGATTTTGATTGTACATTTTCCTTAGGAGTCCCATTTTAGACCTCAAAATTCCCCTAATTTGAATGGATGGAATAATGCCTCTCACCACAACAACATAAGGGCAGAATCACTCTCCAAAATCCAACCTCTTGCATATGGAAGGTTGTAAATATATAGAGAAGTCAGCTAAGTTAGGATTTCTTATCCAACTACTAATATAAGATTTTAGATCCACCTTTGATGGGAGGATTGGATAAAAGGATAAGGGATGGAAACTCCAAAGAGCAATATGATAGGATCTGAATGTTTTATCTGAGGTAAATTGTTGTAACAAATTCTAGAAACTTCTCTAAGAGGAAGCTTCCAGAAATTCTCTCTTTTTCTTGAATTTCAAGAATGAATGCAGGTGCAAAGGAGAGAAACATGTAGGTGATCAATGTTAGTCATCAGTATTTTTCATTATCTATATATGAATAAATATGGGTTCTATATTTCTAAAAACAACATTGTTTGAACATTGTGAGTTTTAGAAATGTCACTACCTTCATTATCCTTATGGAAAATTTTTCACTTTTTCATTAGCTTGCCATTCCATGGTCACCCTGTCACTCTGTCAAACTCTTCCTAAGCTTATACCTATAATTTTCAGTCTCCTTCCCTGCCTATAACTTCATTGGCTCTATTTTTCCCTTTCCCTTAACTCCACTTTACACCTAGGGTTACCTATAGCATAACTCATTCCCATGATCCCCGAATTCCTCAAGAATTGATGGTCTCAAAACTATCTCTCTAGGCTCTTTAGATAAATCAAGTACATTGGATTTTGGATCTTCAATACAACATTTTGAAAAATACTCTGTTTTCACTTGAAGCCTCCAAAGCCAATTTTCAATCAAGGTCAGGTCAAAGAACGCTCCCACTAGGTCATTAGGGTTTCACAAGTTGTAAGGTCATCATTAATGTTACAAAATCTGCTTTTCCTTTGCTAGAATCTTGTTCATAGGTATTAGAATGTTGATACATGGTTACTCAAGAAAATATCTACAAGTCTCCAAAGAAGATTACTTTGTCAAGCTCAAAGTCTACATAAGGTAATGGACAAGCTTAACAATTTTGCAGAAGTGTTGAAATTTCCATCAGTAGAAGAAATTGATAAGGTAAATGGTATGTTCCTAAAGGAACACATCTTGCAACAAGGAAGACAGGAAACACTTGTTCTTGTAGAGAATTAGGGTGTTTTGAGCTTGAAGGTCTAGTAGGGTGCCACGCAGTAATCAATTGTAGAAATGGCATAGGGAAGGTAAAGAGATGAGTTCAACTCCATGCTACAAGAAAACGAATGTTTTTGGAGGTGAAGGAGTTGTGTGCAAACATCCCAAGGTTTTCCAAGGTGAATATGTGAGGCCTCAAAGAGAAAAGGTATTAAGAATGTCAGTAAGGAGGGTAAATTCAAGGTTTTCAGTCACCTTCCAAACAAAAGATGAGTTGAGTTTCAAGGTAGGAACAAAAAGGTTTTAAAGATGTTGCCTTGTGTTTAAGTCCTGAAGTTGTCCAACTGAACTTTTCATGCCTCAAGGATTAAAAGAAGGGTCAAATTCATCATCTTATCAACCTGCATGCAAACAGTGTGAAACTGTTGGTGACAAGAGGTAAAGGGCTTAAAACATTAGAAAATTATTTGCAAAGGTAAATAAAATTCCAAATATCTATTGACCTCATTTAACACTTCAGAAAAATTATTTTTCCCTTGCAAAGAATTAGAAATTTCAAAGGGAGAAGTTTTTGAGTTTTTCAGGTCAAAATTTGGCTAAGTGTTGTGGCGTTGCGTGCTCAGGATGGCGCTGTGCGCTTGGATTTTTCCTCCCATATATTTTACATGGGCATTTCACGCCAGGGAGGTGGTGCTACGCACCTGTCAAGGCATTTCACTTTTGCCCGACTTGCCTTACAGGCTCAGTAAAGAAGGCCTTGGCATTGGGCGCCTAGGGTTGGCGCTATGCGCCTAGAGTAGGCGGTGTTCCCTCTAAGCCTTGCAGCCACTCAAACGTCCTAAAAACTTCTTCAAGTTTCCAGAGGTCCCTCAAGGATCTTTAAGGGGTAAGTACAACTCATCAAGCCCTTGTCAAGCATTTGTGGTGATTTATGATTAAAGGAAGTTGACACCCAAATAAGAAACCCTAATTTTCATGCTTGACATCACTATTTAAAAACATTTCTTCTTCTTCATACTAAGAAGACCAATCATAGCCAAAAAGGGTACATTATTCAAGATTGTTCACTCACCTAAGGTTGTGCCTACACTCATTGTATTCACTAAAACAGTCCCTTACATTACAAACATATTGACATTACATGCCCTCTTTCCTATCAGTTTTACATCAGTGCAAAGAGTTTCAACACAGATTTTAAACAAGCAGTTGAGGTTGTCATTGGGTTTTGCCTCTCACTCAGCCTAATATACATATACCCTCATATTCTCAGCCCCCTATCTCTACTCCTCCACCAACCACTGCTGATCATGTTTCTCCATCCACACACATTCCCTCACCTCATGAATCATCCACCTCACCATCGACACATAGTCCTCCACTTTAGGACAATCGTCCTTCATCGCCCTTTCAAAACGCATCAGACAATGAGGGAAATGACAATGAGCAATCAAATGTAAATGAAGGAGAGGTCAATAATAAATCAAGAAATGAAGAAGAAGACAATGAGGCAAGTAGTGATGAGGCACAAATCAGTGGATTAGATAAGGGAGATGAGACAGAAATCAATAGTGCTGATAAGAGCCATGAAGGAAATGAAGCAAATAGTCATAAGATAAGTGAGTCATGATAGCAAGGGGTCAAAGAACTGTGAAGCTCATAGCAGTAAGGAAAACAATAGTAAGGATAAGGACAATGAGGAAGATGCCAATGAGGGAAAGCCACCAAGGAGGCTAAAGACAAAGAAAACCTTATTAACCTGGCTGATATATCCCTAGAAACATCCTAGACATAATCAACAAGGAAAGTCCCAATTTTGGAAATTTTTTTAATGTTTTGGTTTTTGACTGTTTTTTAAGGGCCAAAGTCACAACGCCACTGACACTATGCTCTTTTTTGGGACACTCTTTCGAGGAATTGATTGCATTTTTGAGTTCATTAGGCCAAGGAAATCATCCACAAAACATTTCAGATCATTTGGAATAGATTTCGTCCTCTAAAAGTGCCAAAAACACCCAAAACAACACCTTTTTGCTCTATTTTCAAAGCTGGCGCGACACACTGAGAAGTATTGGGAGATTGCGTTTTTGAGTAGGTCAATGAAGTCCCATTAGAAAAATAAATGCATTTTTGGAACATCAACTAGACAATATTTTCGATGAGCTATCATGGAGCTCATTTGGACACCGGGAAGGCCTCCAAAACTCAGTTGTAAGATGACCTATTTTCCCAGTGCAAGCACTGCACCCTTGCTTGCAAAGTCAACAAAAGACACAAATTTAATGAAAAATATATTTTTGAAGACTTTTAAGGCAAATTACTCCTAGTTAGCTTATAATTTATGTTTGAAGATATTTTGCACTTATTAGGTTAGGATCTTTGTAGCGTGGGCCTTGCATGGTCTCATAGGACAAATTTGGAATTTCTGATGATATTTTGGAAACCTAGTTAGGGTTTTGGTCCTCTTTTCTATTTAAATACTACATCGAGATCTCATTGTAAATGTTAGTTGGTTTTTAGTTGATTGTGGAGGAAAACCTCATAGCCTTTGAGTTGTGAGGATTTTTTGGCTTTGGAGCACTGTGAAGGATTTTGAATGAATATCAATAAGACAAGCTCATTTGCAGGATTCATGAACATGAATAATGGTGATTTCTTTCTCATTTTGTACATGTCTTCTCATGTTATCATTTTGTTTCATTTTTCTCTTGTAATAAGATAAAAATTCTAGCTTAAGGTATGTTCTCAAAATCACATTAAGTCTGTTTGCTTCTTTTACTCTCATGTTTGCCTCTGCTAGGTGAGTTTAGAGAATTCTTAGTTGCTCTCTAAATCCACTCAGCTTTTTTATCTCAAGAATGATTTAATGGAGTCAGTGCCAAAGTAGTTTATGGTTAGCCCTACCCTTTGGTGTCACTTAAGCATTTTTCTTTAGGTATTTTCTTCAAAGTATTGCTAAATAGAGTTTGAATGAAGAGGTTTATGGTTTTCCCTGCCCTTTTGTCCATCTTGAATGGTTGATTTGAAGGTCTTTGTAGTCTGATTAAGGAATTTAGGAGTTCCCTGCTTCTTGATCATTGATATATGTTATCTTAAATGTTTTCTTTCTCTGGAGGTAGATAGATAGAGAGGTTAGGAGTTCTATGCTCTCTAGGGTTTGCTGGACAGTTGTTTCTAAGTTTACATGAATGAGCTAGGTCAAAGAAGTTTATGATGCACTCTATCCTATGATTATTTCTTCATGCATAGTACCCTTATAAACCCTTCTTGTTATAGTATTTGTCAAATTATTCTTAACTTCCATTTGCACCTACTATGTTCACAATTTGATGTTTAGTTCACTCACATAAGCCTTGAAGATCCATTTGGCTTTATTATACTTTCCCTCTGAAGCACCCTTGACCTATTGTTTTACTTTCTAGACCTTTTGCAGAATCCATATCCCAATGGTCTAAACCTATCCTAATCTATATTCTACTTGAAAACCTACCCAACCAAACAAACAAACAAACAAACCCTAATCCTTATAACTAGCCTAAAATCAAAACCCTAAAAGCTATCAAGTTCACATCTTTCATACAAACATAGAGAGTGCCCTCTCTGAGTCTAGGAAGGCTAGGTCCGAAGACTCTAAATACTGGTTTGATGTTACCCTTGTACATTTGTTCTTGGCAATCTGACAAATTACCAGGACCTAACAATCAATACTGGCCATAGTGGATCAACCTGTAGGTGAACACTGCCCTGAAGTAGGCCAGGGAGTGTTGGTCTTAAAACTGGCTCAGGTTATGTATTTTCATGCATAAATTCTAGGAAATGAAGGAGGCATAATTAGGGATTCGTGCAATTATGTTGACAAGTGGGAATAGGATTTTGATTGATGCCATTAGGAGGCCTAATTACTAGATGTGAAAAAATGGCCTATAACAGATCTCCCCCTAAAGTGAAATTTAAGAAATGATGATTGATGACTGAAGTGCTTTCCTCTTGAACTTATATACACCCCTTCAAATTAAGGGGTGCAATGTTGTACACCTAATCTATTAGGGTTATAGTGAACAATTATTATAAGTCTAGGAAACCTTAGAATTTTAATCGAGCAATATGAATGTTGTATTTATTTTTATAGCATTCTTAATGAAAGTTGAATACATTCCAACAAAAAATTATCTCAAGGTAATAGAGATATGCATGTAAACCCATTTGAAATTTTCTTCAATGGTGGTGTTGAAAAACACTAATACCGGGGGATGTAGGTGTAAGTATATCCATCTCTTGAGTTGATGATGCAACTTTATCTTCTGCAATTATTACTTATACATCGATAGGGAAATTCATTTATTAAGGTAGTGCATCTTAATTTCTTGAGGATGCACAAGTGAAGCAAGAGACAAATTTGACAACACTAACAGTAATGATATTGGAATAGCTAATGAATGAGAAGGTACTTATGAAGGTAGCATAGCATGGTGGTGCAAGATAGGGTTCTAGCATTCCTAGGTAGGATTTGGTGTATCAACGACTCGTATATTTATTAATTAGCGTGTATTTAGTGATGTGAATAGATACAAAATTGATATAACACATTGTCATAGTATCAATCTATTTAAATATATGAATTTTTTTTCAATAAAGTGATAAATAATACTCAAAACTCGGGTTATATAAGGTTGAAAATATTACATTGTGTACTAAATAAAAAATAGAACTTTAAGCTTATTAACCAATAAGAATATTGTTGGATATTTCCGGAAATGAACTCTGTAGTTTTTTCAATCCGTCCCACGTTTTGAATGGTTACTCCATCCATAATCAAGGACCAAAGAGCTATATAATTAAATGAATGTTGAATATCCTTTTTATAGGAAGTCTAAATAGGGGTCTGTTCGGTAATTCTAACACACCCTCTCTAAATATTAAATATCCCTCTCAATAGATTGATATTAATAACAACCTTGATATTTCTTCATCTACGACTCTTACCACATGCCTTCCTTCTTCCTCATAGCATCCCTTATCTAGGTATTATAGACCATCTTATGTTGTGAACCTATCCTCTCTTGTTATTGATACCCCCCCTCCAACTCCTAGATAAAGGTTTCAACTTATACCTTCCTCCTCACAAGATTACCATTGAACAGATTCTTTGCTCCATTGAGATTATTTTCCAAAACCTGCCTTCTTACATTGTTGAGAAAATTCATCAAGATTGTGGTAGGATTTTGTAGCGTGCTAAATCTCCTAAACCAAATCTATCCAAAGAAGAGATCCAATCCATCAAGTGCCTCAATGACAACCCCTACATCCTTTTCCTTAAGGCTGACAAAGGCAATGCCTCAGTAATTATGAACATGGAGGACTATGAATCTAATATGTTGGATCTCTTATCTTCTTCAACTTATAAAACCCTTCCAAAGAACCCTTTAAATTCCATTACTCAGCTAGTTACTAAGGCCATAAATTCTTCCTCCTTACTCGCCTCCATTTAACTTAAGCTTATTCCCCACTCCCCAAATGCCTAAATTTTATGGTAAGCCTAAAATTCATAAAAAAGGTGTTCCTTTTCGTTCCATTGTTAGTGCTATTGGAGCCCCAACACATCTTTTGAGCCAATATTTAGCCACCAATATCCAACAATATGCGGGATCTACATCTTCCTATTAAGGATTCTGATGATTTGATTAAAAAAACCAAAAACATCTAGATTTATGAGAATGACTTGTTGGTTAGTTTTGACATTGTGTCCCTTTCGCCAATATTATCATTCCTAGAGCTTTAAAATTGATCTCACAGTTAGTAGATCCCAATACCTTGAATCTGATCCAAATTTTCCTCACCTCAACTTTCTTCTCTTTTAAAGGTACTATTGATGAGTAGATGGAAGGTAAATCTATACGCTCCCCCTTTTCTCTGATCATTGCTAATATCTTAATGGAACTCTTTGAAGCCTGATATCTTAACTCTTGGAATCTCAAACCTAAATGTTGTTTCTCATTTTTTGACAACATTTTTGTGATAAGGCAACATTGTTGTCTTGTGCTTGATTCCTTTCATTCCCATCTTAATATTATCTCCCCTTATATCCAACTGACTATGAAAATCGAATAAAAAAAAGCCCTTCCTTTCTTATATTTCCTCCTTAGCCACATCCCCAATGGCTCCCTTTCCCATTATGTTTATAGAAAAATGACTCACACTAATTGCTAACTCCACACCCTTTTTCATCACCACCCATCTCAAAATTCATTTGTTCTTAAGACCCTAATATCCAAAGCTCTAAAAATATTTGCTCCCCAATTTATTTCAATTGAAAAATCCCATCTTCTCCAAGCTTTCAAATACAATGGCTATTCAACCAAGCAAATATTTAAATCCTTTCAATTTGTTTCTCACCCTAGGACTTCCAATTCTAATCCCTCTCCCCCATATGACAAAGTTACTCTCTCATACATCAAAGGTACCACAGAGATTATAATGAAAATATTGGCCAACAAGAACATTAAAACCATTTTTAAGCCTCATAAAACCCATAAACAAATATTCCAATAAACCAAAGACAAATATGATCCCATGCTAGGATCATGAGTCTATAAAATTCCATCTTCATATGGAAAATCGTGTATTGGCCAAACTGGTCGCCCTTTCAAAGCCCGCCTCACAGAGCACATAGCTAACACCAACCATAAATCACCTTACTAAATCTTCTATCGTTGAACATTGTTTTAAGTCCAAGCACTTGATTTTTTTTTATCAAGCTAAAATCATAGCCTTCGTTCCTTTTTATAACTCCCTAATTATTCGAGAAGCTCTCAAAATCGAGAAAAACCCTAATAAATTTAATAAGGAGGATGGATTCGAGCAACCCGTTATCTACCATCTCACTCATTAAATTTCCCCTCCCTTGGTTACCTTCTTTCACTTTGGTTTACTTTTTGTTTTGGAAAAAAAACCTCCTCATATATTATATATCTTTATTTAATATTCAACCCTTTTTTATCATTAATTAGTTGTTCTTTCTTTCTAACCTTTCTATCCTTCATTTTAGTTGTTTAATGTTTTTATCTTCACTTTTATTCTTTTATTTTTATTTTTGTGTTAATTTGCCCTTAAAATTTTATCCTTCCCTCTTTAATCTAGCCTTGCTATATTATTTTAGTAATTATAATTTTATCTATTTAATTTCTTCATCATCTAAATTAAGTCATTCTAACTATTTAGAAAGATTTGAATCACATATTTAATCATTAATTAAGTTAATATAATTTAATCATTATTTATAATTTATTTATTCTAAATTCTTATTTAACCTTTAATTAAATTTATTTTAAATCTTTATATTTCAATTTGAGCATATTTAAATTTGGTCAACTAATTGTTTTATTCATCAATTACCTTAAACTGATTTTAACAATTATTTCTGATTATTTGATTTCAATCTATTTTAAATTCTTAAATTTCAATTTGATCTTGTTTAAATGTGGTGAAATATTTATTTTAATTTATTAATTACCTTAATGTTATATTAACAATTATTTTTTAATTATTAATTTTAAATTATTATTTATCATCTTAACCTTTCACCAATTTTATTTCTCCTTAATTCTTACTCATGTGAACCTAATTCCTTGTCCAACACAGTTCATTTCAGGAAATCTCCAACAACAATATGAATAATTATGGAAGCCTCAAATTACTTATAACTAATAACATATTTTCCTATATTATAAAATTAATTTAAATATTATAAAAATAAACTTATTTAATCTATTCTATAAATAATATTGGATAACTAAAATATATTTATAACTAAAATAGAGTAACTTTGGATAACAAAAATATATCTATAACTAAAATAAAAGTAATTAATAGTAATAAATAATCAAATACAATGACTTTAATATGTGGGGAAACTAAAATAAAAGTAATTAAGAGTAAAAAAATAATCAAATACAATGACTTTAATATGAGGGGTTTAGGCAGTGCATTATATTAGATATCATTTTTGGGAGTGGGATTGAAATTAGTGAAATGAATCACATAGGGTCAATCATCACCAGATAACAAGGACTTCTTTAATCCACTTGAATCCCAAAAATGATTCCTAATGACTTATTCTTCATTATTTAATTTTTAAATTCTTCTTTTGAAAAAGAACTTATTCAACATGAGGAGGAGTTGTCTTTAGTGCAATTTTTTGGAGTTCCTGGTGCTATAATCTGGTGGAAAAATTTGAGGTGAATTCTTGATTTGTGTTATTTAAACTAGTTTTTTTTATTGTATATATAGATTCAGCACCCTCAAAAACTCCTAAGATACTTAAATTGTGCAAGATTATCTATCAAATTTGTGATTTCAATGAATTCCTACCCTATTTTAGAAATATTATACCTAAAAAATCTACCAAAATACTTCCAAAAAATTACACTAAAAACAACTTGCATAAAAAATACTTATGGCATGGACGCAATTCAATGAACTCACAGTGCTATAATGGCAGCATGTTCTGACATTTTAAACTTTGTCCTTTGCTGTGACTGACCTATTTCCCCCACAGATTTGTCTTTTACTAATTTTTTTGGGGAGTGATTAAGGAGTCGTGGCTTGAGGAGAGACCACCATATTCACATGTTCCCAGCCTTGCACCTTCACTCACTATATTTTATTGCTGTAAACCCAAAACTTGTCAGGGAATCTGCTGTCTGCTAACAACTACCACATTAATCGCTGAGTCGCTGCCAGTGGCATTTAAATCTCTCCAATTCATTGAACTATTTTTTCTGGTTTTTCAATCATATATATGTGCGATTTTCTTCAGCTACAACGCCAACACAAAAACAATCAAACTCAAAATTCTCTGTAGAATGCAAGTACCCAGAACCGAAATTTTCCCATTTGGCTGCAATTCATTCTAATCCACAGTTGGCCGGGACTAAGCCACATTCAAAACAATGGATGTTCGCACAACGTAATTATATATTTTCTTCTATAGTCCTTGATTTTTGAAGAGAGACACCTTTTTCCATTCTGGCGATGAGCTTTATGGGATTCCTTGGCTCTGGAGACGAACCTCCCACTACAAATCCTTCCTATAACCATGGGCTATGTTCACAATCCTATTTATCTTTTGGAGATGTACTAACAGTATTGCAGATTCGAGAATCCGAGTCATGTTCACCATAGTAGCTTAACGGCAGTCTCATAACAATGCATGATCATCTGTACTTGTTAAATTTCGCTATTTATACATCAGCCTTAGCCATGGATACAAGTTAGGAATTGGATTGCAACTCAGTCTGGAAATAGGATTTCTCATTAACTGTCCCAATATTTTTTGGGTTTTTATGTTTGTAGTCAAAGAACATTATGATTAAAATTTGTCTAATTTTTCAAAAGTTAATTAAAAATTTAATCATGAATAACATAGTTGCGTTAAAAAATTTCACAGATTTATCCCAAGGAAAAAACAAAATGATTCTAACATAGGAATGACTTCTTGAATCTTAAATTTTGATTTGAAATTATATGGAACACTCACAATAAAATCTTTAGAACCCTAAAAAGAAATGCCTTATCAGCTATAACATTTGGACATATGTAATATGGTTAGGAAGATCTTATGGAACATATTAGATGATATAGTAAATCATATCAATAAGATCCCAAAAGTAAATTAATTAATATGATTTGTGCTATGATTTGCATAATCTAATATATACTATTAGATCTAAAGATAAAATATGCATTTGATAGTATATAATTTAGCACTATATAGCATTGCTTTAGATGATAAGATATACACTAATATTATCAAGATTGAATGCATAGTATATAAACCTTTTAAATATTAAAAGATAACAAATGGACATTGTGGATCTATTAACATCATGTTATACGATTATGCTATGGTTTCCTCCATTATTAAATTATCAAAGAGAAACCATTTATAAAAATTAAATCTAGTAAAAGCATGTTTTGATCAAAACCTTCCTTCTATTTATTACCTAAATTTAGCAAAATTGAAATAGATAGATATTATTGTACATATATATAAACAAATAAACACTCTTTCTCTATATATATAAACCAATGTGTATTTAAGTAACATTAAATAAAATTATAACAAAATTACTCTAACATATAATGTCTAACTAAAACTTTCTTTGAAAATTGACAAATAATTTTCACTTTGGTGTATGATTTAGAGATCATTCTCTTTGATCTAACTGGTAAACATATAAACTAAAAATTAAATATATTTATGTTGGAATATGTAATTCCTACTTGTCTTCAGTTGTGACTTTCTATGTATAGAGTCTATTCATATTCAATAGGAGTTAACTAAACCTAAGATCCTAGTTTGGGTTGAGGTTGAAATATTCTCTCAACCAACTTATTGTGCGTCCAAGATAGCTTCCCTATCTTGAGAGAATTCCTCATGTATATATGTAACTTTATTTGATTAATGCAAGACAGTGTGTATCACATATTTCATCTTGGTATCAAAGCCTGTAAGGGCCTTTGGCCCTTCCTGGGCATAGGAAAATAAATGACTGTATTTGTATAGTTTCATTAAATTTTGTTTGTCCATCTTGCTACATTAGTGAGCGATTGGAGAGAGCTTATGGTGCGCGTAGAGTACTGATGTTCATTGTGTCTGCTCTTTGAGGCCGAGCACTTGAAGATTGACTGTGTGTTGAAGCATCCCAATGATTCAAAAACAAAGAAGGCCGCCGCATTTAATCTTCTGATGCAACAATGAGGGGAATGAATTCCACGGGGAGAGACACCGAAACCGCTCAATTTATCAAAACTTCATGCGATCTGACTCAATTTCCGGCACTCTGCGTCTCGTCACTTTCTTCCTACGAGGAATCTCTGTAGCTGACATTGAGCTAGATGGAAAAAGAGACCGCGAATGTGAGTCTGGGTCATGTTCGTAAGGTTGCCCGCTGGATCTCTGACCTAAAAGCCAAAAGCCCTGACCTGACTGAATCGGAAAGAGCGGCCCTTGGGAATTGTTTTCAGAATTTCTAGGACATCAAAGATGAGCTTCGACAATGTCTGGCAGCGCTAAAGCACCTGAGGTGGAACAACTTCGACTCTCAGATGGACATCGTGTTGAGGATGAACCTCGCTTTCACCAATGATAAATGAAGGCAGTGACAGAGGTCACAGTGAGCAAGACAGATTTATTTTGTGATAGAATATGTCATAGGCGGAAAAACACTGATTCATTGTATGAGTCTAAGATATTTGTGATAACATATGAGAGACAAGAAATGTTCCGATTCCAGTAGTGAGTCTGGGTCCAGCAAATTGACCCTAGGTCTGGTGTGTGTTTTGAGCTCCAAGTGCATCCTTTTCTCCCATGGTAGGTCTAATTCTATTTTGGAAGAGTCTAAGCAGGAGGGTTTCTCCATCGATTCACAGAATTTCTCATTCTTTTCTCTGCGGAGAGAGAAAAATAGATCTTCCATTCTGTGCAGAGGAAAATTGTTCCTCGGATAGTGATTTTACTGATTCAGATCAATATCATAACGACGAGGATGAGGATGGAGATGGTGAAGCTTCTGAAGGTGATTCTCACTGTGAATCCTTGGCAGAGTCCAGTGGTATCAAAGACAGATTCCAGTGCGAAATCATTGCAGTGTTGAAGTATTCTTCGAACCCTTATTAGGACTTCTAGATCGTCAATGGAGGAAATGTGTTGGGGGCTCTGTGGTCCGATGCTAGCATCCGTGATGAGGTTATTTGATGCCTCACAATCATTCCCTAATTTGGTGAATCTGGAATCTGCAAGTTTTTATTTATGCTATAAATGAATTGGTGTACACTGATCTAGTGGCGACAATGATTTCCAGGGAAATCCAAAGGTTGTTGTTGTCATTGGTAATGGTGTGCTTGTGTCAAGAATTTGCAGTAGGATTATCTGCTAGCGATGGTCACAAGACATTCAATGTTCGAATTGTTTGAGTTGACAGTAAGGCAAAACCCTCAATCTCTCCCACGTTGGACCACTCGTATAGATAAATTGTTTCGTCTTCACTCAAGGATGCCCTCGAAACAGAATCAAGCACTTAGATGAAGAACTAGATCATGCATTGTTGCATCTTTATAACTTGGTGTTGCATGGCTTCTCGGCAAGGCTAACGGAGAAGGAAGCCGCTAAGATGCTCTCTTCTATTGGTCTCTCATTTCTAGATGTTGTTTTGAGCTCTCGTGATCACCGGTACATCCGTGGTGTAGCGCGTACTGCGAAGCCTAAGCTCCAAGCAGATAATTTTGGTGTAGTTGTGCTAGATCATCTCATTGTAAGGAGGGTGCAGGTTTCGTTAGGTCAATTTCTAATCCAATCTATTCGTGATTGGTGACCCGATCTGTGCATGGAGCAGTGATGATATCGGCTTCGTCATGGGGTCTCATTGGCTGCAGGACTTATGCCTCTTGATGCTTGAAGCATTGTCAGCGACGAGGTTGAGCTCAGACTGCCAGAATATGGGTGTAAAACACAGTAAGTTTTTTATTTTCTTAATGTTGTTGATGTGTGCACGTTCACTAGAGCCTCACAAGATCTCAAGCTTGTTGTGTTAACGAGAGGGCGCAGATCTGTTGGTGCCCCAACAGAGAGTAGTTGCATTATTATTTTCCATTATTTAAATTTTTAGAAATTGTCATGCCATTAATGTAAATTTGGACGTTGTATTGTTGTGACATTTAGTTTGGCCAACTATTGTCACTAGTGAGAATCTATGTTGGAATTGGCCATTCCAGCAATAGACAAATTTATTTGCATGAATGATATGATAAAGGCATGACACTGAAAATGGCATCAAGGAATAGTGCTTGGAACTACATCACAGATTAGAGGATCATCGAGTTTGTGTGTGCCACTGTGATCAAGGGAGTAGATTGTGATGGAAAGAGATCTGCATGTTCAATTGTAAGGAGATTAGCTCGATAATTGGTCTTCGCTGTTGCAGCCTGGAAGCGAGCATGAGGAGGCTTGCTTGGAAGTAGTCACCAGCCTTGATATAGTGAACACAGGAAGTGGTGTTTCACTGCGATATCAGGGAATTAGATACTGAAACGAGAACTTTGTGTGTAAAAACGTTGAATTTTATGCATGTTGACAGTGAAATTGTGGACGACAGAGGATCAGACCATGGAGTCCCGATTATCTCTTTGAGAGGGACAATTTGTTATTGTTTCTCTTCGTCTGGCTATGAGTGCCTATGTATGGATCATCTATGCTAGAATGCACTGCATTGAGACGAGTTGAAAATTCGTTGATCCGTTTTCTTTATCAATGGATCCCTCTAAGGTATCGTTGGAGAAGAATGGTTGCTGTTATGTTCGGGAAATAGTCATCTTTGGGCAAGGACAAAGAAATTTGATGTTCTTAATAACCTGAAAAGTTTGTTTTGTTCCTTGGAATCATGTTTAAAATTATTGACCCTTATTGAGCCTAGCTAAATCAATGTAGGTAAAATTAATTTGTTAGAATTCGCAACTCTAACAAATGATAGGTTAAGAATGGAGCTCCAAGAATTTAATTGACAAAGACAAAGATGCCCAAGATATGAACAATGAAAAGATGAGGTGAAGGAGCAGCAACATCAATTATGATGGACAGCGAAAGTGAAAGTTTTTTTTGTGTCAGTTTCTTGGAATAGACTCAATAGCATGTTGTATTATGAGTCACGCAGTTGAATGGTAAGAAAGTCTAGGATGGTTTTTTAGTGGTCATTGTATGTACTTGGTAAGTCCAAGTGTTGAAGTATGTAAGCCTTGTAAAGGCATTTGTATCACCGTAAAAGTTCATGGTAATCTCAAAACCACTTTGTAATTACAGGTTCGTGGTCAACCAGAAACCATTTTGCAGTGTCGGTTTCTGGTCAACCAGAAACCACGTGTAATAGTGAAGTGGACTGGAAACAAGTCTGTGCCAGTTTTCGCCCACTGATGAAGAGATCCAGTGCAAGGTCGCCGATGAAGAAATCTGGTTCAAGGTCGCCGATGAAGAGATCCGGTGCAAGGTTGCCAATGGAGAGATCTGGTGCAAGGTCATCGATGAAGAAATACGGTGCAAGTTCACTGATGAAGGAATCCAGTAAAAGTTTGCTGAAGAGATCTAAGAAAGATCTACTATTGGTGAGAGTTCACCGATGAAGGAAGAGCATGGTTACGGGTCATCCGATAAAACTCACGTTGGAGGGGGATCTGTAGATACAGATACATGTATGTAGTGATAATGGTTGACAGAACCATGTATGCGAAGGACATCCTACGAGACTAGTAGTTGCAACGATTGGTACCCATGCATTCTAGTGGATGGTTGCTCCTTTATATGGACATCGACACATCCTTTTTTTATTTTTGACCGCAACTAGAATTTGCAGACCAGCATGCCAAAGTAAAAAATGAAGATGCCAAAGACTCAAAGTACAAAGTCAAAGTACTGGTGTGTTCTCGCATATGAATTATATAGTCAAAGTTTGTTTATTTTTGTATAATAGACTCATTACCATGGTAGAGTATGAGTCACAATTTGTAATTAAAGCAAATCTACATGTCATTTATTGTTTTTACGTGCTATAAGACTGAGAGAGACATGCATACCCCTGTGTTATGTGTTCCCTCTGTTAGAGAGTTTTAACACCCTGGAAGAGTGTGTCATGTGGGATGGATACACTTGGGTAGGCCATATTGGTTTTAGACTCCATGAGGTGAAATTTTATATCTAGGGTGAATTCATCGAGAGGTTGGATGAACCATGTATGTGAAGGACTTCCTAGTAGACTAGCAGTTGCAGCGATTGGGAATCCATGCATTTTGGTAGATGGTTGTTACTTTATATGGACATCAACAATTGCATGAACAAGATACAAAGTGTAATTACCAAACAGAACCAGTGTAATTACCAAACATGACCACTTGTAGATTTTGCAAATGGATATTGAGACAAGTAGTCATTAAGGGGGAGTGTTGGAATATGTAATTCCTCCTTGTCTTTAGTTGTGACTTTCTATGTATAGAGTCTGTTCCTATTCAATACGAGTTAGCTAAACCTAAGATCCTAGTTTGGTGTGAGGTTGAGATATTCTCTCAACCAACTTACTATGTGTCTAATATAGCTTCCCTATCTTGAGACAATTCCTCATGTATATATGTAACTCTATTTGATTAATGCAAGACAATGTGTATGATAGATTTCATCTATTTAAATTATAATACTTTGACAACTATAATGGTGAGATATTAGCTAAAAATATTAAATATGTAAATTAATTTTTCACTTCCTTTTGGTTTCTGCATAAGAAAGATTGCATTTTGTGTATGGAAATACTTGGATTTCAATATATTGTCTCTTTGGTTTAAATATCACTTCACTTCCAAAATAAATTTATTTCTATGTTTTCTTTAAATGCCATTTCCAAAATAATGATTGTTAATAGAAACATGTGCTTCGTAGGTTTCTTGGAATATCGTTTCCAAAATAATGATTGTTAATAGAAACATGTACTTCGTAGGTTAGCGTGTATGATTAGATGTTTCATCACCTTATTAGCCCTTGTCGTGAGACACGGCATGGGACTATAGTAATCAAAAATTCAAGCTAGTATTATTCTTTGTTATTATTAATCTAAACTTTTTTACTCTCTTGTTTATGGATTATTGAATAACCAATAAAATAAATTACCATTTTATTGGCCTTTTCCGGAGATTAGGAGACTATTATTTAATTATATCTATGATATTATTGGTAAATTTCATTAATATTGGTTAAATGTTTCTCGCTACTTGCAAACTACATACTAATGAGTTCCAAAATATTAAATGCTTATGTATTTTATTTCTCATCCCTTTAACCGAACTTTATTAACTTTGGTAACAGTCAACTATTGTCACGTGCTTCTTGTGCACTTTCGCCTTCCATAGCCTCTTGTCGTGTGCTTATCATACAACTCCCTTGTTATTACATGGATAAGGACAAAAATCCTTCGAAGCCTTTCGGAAAGGTTGATGGGAAAGAAATCATTTTCTAACGAATAAGGAGGAAATCCTTTTCTAGGACTAAGGTTCAGAAACTGCAAAGACCCATGGCATATAAACCCTCGCATAAATTTACTAAAGACAGGCTAGTTTTACATGGAAAGGCCAAGGAAAAGGCTACTTTTACATGGGAAGGCCAAGGAAGTCTATTTTTAAAAGATAATAAATTTGGGTCGTTGGGTCTACCAAGACATCCTCCTCTCACTACAAAAACAATATTGAACATTATTACATACCCAATCAAGGACAATGACTTGATGAACATAGTATCTCTCACTGAAATGAATTAAAAAGAAGCTCACATTTGGTTAAGTTCTTGATATGGAGTTTGTAATACCACTAAGTTCCTAAAACTCTTTAATCTAGTTCGTAATTATAGAATTGGAAAGAACCCCACACACAAAATCTGATTTATTTTTTAAATACAAACTCACACATTTTCATTTTTAAATGTGATAATATACATGAGAGTTTCCTTATGGTGGAACTTACCTTTCAATAAACTTCAACGATGACAACGCGTATACTATTTAAGACTCGTTGAAGCCATGTGCAAACCAATGTGTTATGACATGGAATAATATAAAGAGTAAATTATTTGAAACTCCCTGAAGCCATGTGCTAAAAGGTCGTCAATGAGGTGAGAAATGGAATAAATGAAATAGTATAAAACAAAATATATACTATTTAAGATTGCATGAGGCTTTGGGTAAAAGGTACTAAATGGGTTAAGACATGGACTAAATCGTATAGACGAAAGAAAAGAAAAGAAAGCTTAGGTAAATGCATACACACATCAATCGAAACCCTCCACAACATATTATATTATATTATGGTATTATATCGTATTATTCATAGTTTATTATTTTCATAATCTTTTAATCTTTTTGTTTAACTTATAATCTTTAAATGTATCATATAATATTATATTAATATTATATTTCTATTATATGATAAAGTATTATATCATATAAGTAAACAAAAATAATTTGTAGATGGGCCATTGAACACACTTTTTGAAAATTTATATATCAAATAGAGAGACAATTTTGTCACCATAAGGGGACGCATAATTCACAATTTGGTTAAGAGAGTATAAATTGCAAAATTAAGTAACAAGAACTAAATAATCTTTCGTTTAATCCAAGTAATGAATTCCACACCTACGGTGTTATTTAGAAGGCTGCATATATCTTGTATGTGTAAAATGTTCTATAAAACATGAATCTTCGTGATTTTTTCTTATTTTTTCATGGTGGATGAGGTTACAATTGGAGATTTTATGAAAAACAAGGCCTTGGGAATTCCATATCTAGAAAGGAAAGCAATGGGAGTTTTCTCTCGCATGTGGAATGGGATCGCTAGGAAACTCAAGGAGGTCTCATGGAAATCAATTAGTCTTACGCTCCCTTTGTCGTGACTTACTGAAATTGCAAGAGTTCATCTATCTTACCTGGAAAATTGGAATTGTTTTAATGTCTGTAAGACCTTTATTGATGTAGCAATACTCTTCAATATTGTGAGATCTATTGTGCCTACTTCAAGATTGGGAGATTTGTTGTGCCTACTACTCGTTGAGTCACAAGGTCATGACCATCAATGTATTGGTATGGGATATAGATGCAACGAGCTCTCACGACCTCGAAACTCAACAATTAGTGGCCGCATCTGTAATTTTTATAAACCAGGCATGTTTAGTTGACTTTTTATACCAGGGCACATTGGTTAATATGCACAAAAGTCATAAATTAGAACATTTCAAACAAAAGAAATATGCAATTTGCAATAGCGACTGTGAAATTATGTAAGTTTTTCCATTCACATGTAGAATCGGTAGTGTCATTCCAGACAAGAAAAAAACCTGAACCTCTAGTGTAAAAATTACGATCAGAGGAGGTTAGTATTTTTTATCATTAAATTCAGGGAAAACAATAACGAGGGGATAAAATAAGTAGCCAAGCTAGTTCGCTCATAATGATAACATATAATGAGGAAGGAAACATTTGTTCCTAGAAACTTATATCAAGAAAGACAATATCTAAGTAATATATTTAGATTTTTTCTCTTTGGAAACTCACAAAAAAGAAACAAACTAACTCTAAATATGCATTTGTAATCTTTTTAAAAAACTATCAAATATGGTGATAATACAAGTAAATATTAGATTCTTTTATTTTATTTTATGTCAATGTATTTGATTTATTAGTTCTAAACAAATTTAGTAAGATCCACTCATAAGTGAGATTCTCTAAGCCTCGTATAGCCTCACCTCCTTACCTCCTATCAATTAGAGATCATAAACTCTTTTTAAAGTTTCAAGATAAAACAAGATATTTTAAATCACTTTTTTCTTTAACTTTTGTTTCACTATCTATATTAAAAGATAGATAATAAAAATAATGGATCTATAAATATATAATCTCCTAAAACTGTAAATGAAAACAATTATAAAAATCAGTTTTTTCAATTACAAATATTAACTTTTAAATTTAATTAACCTTTTTCAAAGAAATAAAAACTTTCACTCTACCATTTTATTCTGAGAAATCTTATTACATAGCTCATTATATATATATATATATATATATATATATATATATATGTGTGTGTTATAAAAGTTAAACGTACCCACTTACTATATATCGTTTATGTATGTAAATTATATTTTACATATCCATTGGAATCTCGTTGCTGTAATTAATCTCTACACACCACCCAAATTGATATCAGCATGGGTACCATCCCTACTCAAGGATTCCGTCTCCTCATGGCCCCGACTCCGGAGGTTCTTACAATCCTTGAAAATCATAATATTGCATTCTCGTGGATGGACGGTATCACATTCCATTTTCAAACCATGTAAATTTTACACAACCGGGTTCTAGGATGGTCTAAAATTTGTCGTAGGTCAAAACATATAAACTTTATAGAACCGAGGTATCACACTAGCATGTGTCCCTGAACGGTTTCAGTGCTCATCAAAGGAGTTCTCAATTTCAGCAGGCTTCTAGTCATTGTAATAGAAACTATATTATTGTAATTCTTAACTTTATTAGCGTTAATTGGCTGAGTTTCCAATCTCGGCAATTTGGAGTTCCCGGATTTGAAACAATATGGTTTTAGTTTGGAATTCTCGGATTTGAAACAATATGGTTTTAGTTCTAAATTGCTGAAGTATGGATTTTCTGATTGTAATTTTATCTTTTTGATGTTGAAAGTTTTGGAAAAATTACACGAGGGGTGGCAACTTTTTACCCACAACAAGCTGAGGGGTGGCAACCTTTTACCCAATATTCACTTCGTTTCGGCCAAATTGGACCTCGCTAGCATATGTTCAGACATATATCCACGGTTGAACTCTTCTCTGTCAAGAAGGTAGATGTTCTGCAACATCTCAGAAGAAAACAAGTATAACAAATTATTCGTCGGGTTCTTGAACCCAATGAGTGCGTTAAAATTCCTATGGCACCATTCAGATGGAATCATGTGTTGTTCCTGGAAGCCATTGCCAGTTTTAACATTTGCAAATCAGCAAGAGCTTGATATGCTGGAGACAACCTTGGTTTCTCTCCAAGATATATCAATGGTCCATGTCGTTCTACAGGTTAAAATCTACAACATCCTTGTCCTTCCATGATCATTATTCATGAACGTTGACTGTAAACCCTTCTGATTTTGTGTTGCTTACTGTGCAATCAATCACACCATAGTAGTCATTCTAGCAACTGTGGGTACTTTATTATCCATGTTTAAATTCCAAAACAAGGTCCATTATACCCATCAAAGGCTAGGTCTAGCCCTCTACGTAATTGTATGGCTTCAACCCATTGTTGGCTTGCTCCGAACTGAAAGGTCTTGAATTTATGTTCCGATTATTTTTATTTTTCTGGTTTTTTGTTTATGAATTACAAACAAAGGTGCAAAATGGTTTACAGACAGTTATAAGGTGGGATTTGAACTCATAATCTATATGGTCCTCCATGTTTTATAATTTGGACAAACTTCAATTGAAAAGACGAGTGACTTACGAGTGACTTTCGCTTTTGTGAGTAGGCCACACGTTTTGCTTTGGTCCTACTGTCAATACTGCCCTGGGTCTGGACACATAAACTGAGCAAAAAAAGGTCTCTCTTGAACTCTTTTTCATATATATATATATATATATATATATATATATATATATATATATATATATATATATCACCTATTGACCTTCATACAGGTATAATTCCCTTGACATTCCATACACCTTATCTTAAAACAAGGATGTGTGCATCATCTCGGTGAAGCGCTTTTGTACCTCCTCCACAACTACGTTATGTTCAGCATACAATGACAGAATTAAAGAAGACAGCAAACTAATTGCTGAGCACACTGCAAATTTATTAGAGGAGAAATATATATATACACTCACATGGATAGTTATAGAGAAAAATTGAAAACCGATTACTAACTAAGTCTAAACTAAATATTTAACACTCCCCTTAATTTTGAGGGTTACATTGTTTTATTCCTAACTTTTGACATTGAAATTCAAAATTAACTTTTCCTACACCTTTGGTGAAAATATCTGCTAACTACTCCTTGGAATCACAAAATTTGAGAACAATACGTCCCCTTAATTTTGAGGGTTACATTGTTTTATTCCTAACTTTTGACATTGAAATTCAAAATTAACTTTTCCTACAAGTTTGCTGAAAATATCTGCTAACTGCTCCTTGGAATCACAAAATTTGAGAACAATTTCACCATTCTTGACGAGTTCATGAATGAAGTGAAAAAAAAGTGTGAATATGTTTGCTCTTTTGATGAAAGACATTGTTCTTTAACAAAGAAATAGCGGAAGTGTTGTCACAAAGGATTGAAATAGGTTCATTTTATTTGTATCCGAAGTCAGAGAGAAGTCCCTTTAGCCACACTACTTGACATGATGTTGAACTTGCTACAACGTACTGAGCCTCTGTTGAAGATAACGCAACTATGGGCTGCGTTTCGGATGACCACGAATCAAGTTTCTGCCAAATAAAAAAGCATAGCCAAAGTGCTTTTCCGATCATCAATACAACCTACATAATCACTACCTGTATAACCAATAAGCTTAATGTCTGTAGAGGTTGCATACAATAAACCATAAGTAGATGTACCTGCAATGTATCTTAACATCCTTTTTCCAGCTTTCCATTGACATTATTTAGGAGATTCCATAAACCTCGAAATATAACTAGTTGTAAATGCTATATCAGTTCTAGTAGCAGTAAGATAGATAATACTACTATCAATTTTCTTATACAAATTTAAATTAACAATAGTACCCATATCATATTTACTTAACTTTGTACCAACTTCAATAGGAGTATCTACCGGTTTACACCTGTCCATCTTAAAATTTTTCAAAATGTCGGTAGCATACTTATGTTGACTCATAAACATACCATCGTGTTTTTGTTTCACTTCGATAGCTAAGAAGTATCTCATTAATCCAAAATTTGTCACTTCAAATTCATTTTTCATTGTAGCTTTAAATTCATCTAACTGCATGTTACATGTATAAATTATATCATCAACATAAAGAAAATATCAAAATATTACCTTGATGATCATTCTTGATATACAAAGTGGGCTCATGGTTGCTTCTTCTGAAACCATTATTCAACAAGTAATGGTCTATTCGGCTATACCAAGCTCTTGGAGCTTCCTTCAAGCCATACAATGCTTTCTTCAGCCTGTAGACCTTATGTTCTTGATTTTTTTATTTCGAAACTAGGTGACTGATCAACATACACTTATTCATTCAAAACACCATTAAAAAATGGAGACTTTACATCTATTTGGTAAATAGGCCACTCGTTTTATATTGCAATAGCTAATACAAATTGAACTGTATCAATTCTTGCTACAGGTGCAAATGTTTCACCATAATCTATGCCAGGTTGCTGTGAAAAAACTTTGGCAACTAATTTTTCTTTGTGCTTATCAAATTCACCTCTCTCATTTAACTTTGTCTTAAAAACCCATTAAATGACACTTACAAAATTTTTATCATCAGGTAGATTAACCAAATCCCAAGTTTGATTTCTTTCAATACCATCAATTTCATTATTCATTGCATCTACGCATTCTTTTTCCTTTATAGCCTCTTCAAAACAAGTAGGTTTAAATGAAAGGAATGAAAAATTTAAATATCATCAACATCATCTTGTGCATAAATATCACTTAATTTTCTCATTTTAGGATTATCAGAATCAGACTCAAAAGATGGTGAACTGCTACTCTTTGATGAACTACTACTCGTTTTGTCTTCAACCTGTAATCTTGGAGTGCTTGTTGCAGGTGCTTGATGTCCATCTAACAAAATAAAAGGATTAGGACAAGTATTTTTTTCCATTTCATTCCAAAACTTGTCTTCCAGAAATTTCACATCTTGACTTACAACAAACTTCTTAGTTATAGGATTAAACAATCTGTATGCTTTAGATTGATCACTATATCCTATAAAAATATACTTTTCACTCCTATCATCAATATTTTTTCTCAATTTTTCTAGAACATGAGCAAAAGAAATACAACCAAATACATGAAAATGTTAAACAGTTACCTTTTTTCTCTACTCCATCCTTCTTCAGGTACAAAACTTTGAACACTGGAATTTGGCAATCTATTTAAAATATATACCGAACATGCAACTGCTTCAGCCCACAAATCCTTAGACAAATTTCATCTTTTGAGCAAACTTTGAGCCATATTCATAATTTTCTGATTCTTGCTTTCTGCGACTCCATTCTACTGTGGAGTATAACTGGTTGTAGTTTGTTTTTTAATACCATGTTGTTTGCAAAAATCAATGAATTTGTTGGATTCATACTCACCTCCTTTATCAAACCTAAGAATTTTAATAAACTTGTCTCTTTGTTTTTCAACCTCGGCTTTGAACTCCTTAAACTTGGAAAAAGTTTCAGATTTGTACTTGATGAAATACACCCAAATTTTCCTTCTAAAATCATCAACGAAAGTAAGAAAATAGAGACTTCCAGCAACTTATTTTTCTTGCATTGGACTGCACAAATCTGTATGTACTAACTCTAGTTGTTCTTTGGCTCTATTAGAGGCTGAAGAAAAATTATCTCGTTTATATTTACCCATTATACAACTTGTACAAGAAGAGATATGATCAGACAAAGCAGGAAAACCTTTCACCATAGTCTGTATTTGCAACAAACTCATACTTCTGATAGGTAAATGACCATATCACAAATGCCACAGGTTAGAGTCAGTTGGCATTGAAACATTATGTGCATACAACTTCTCACTTTTCAATTGTAATTGATACAACCTGTTCTTTGTCATAGGAATCTTTGCAACAAGAGACTTATGTTTATCAAAAATCGTACAAGTAGTTTTGTGAAAGCTAACATCATAGCCATGTGCATCTAACCGACCAACACTCAACAAATTATGCTTGAAATTGGGTACATAGCATACCATCATAGTGATTTATTTTCACATCTTGATTCATATTTCAGTTCCTCTATTGGTTTGGATGATGATCGCCAAGTTAAAGCATACCATGACAGAATTAACGAAGACAACAGACCAATTGTTGAGTGCATTGTAGATTTATTAGAGGAGAAATATATATACACTCACATGGACAGTTATAGGGAAAATAGTTTAACTGAATTGAAATAAGTCTAAACTAAATCTTTAACATACAATCTCTCAGCTTTAACCGATTTCTTTGTTGGGCACAAATTGTCCAAAACAACTCTTGAATCACCAAGATTTGCAAGATATAACATGTTATTGGATATTTCTCCTACAAGACAACAAGACAACAAGATCCAATAGAAGCAATGAGTGGTTATGTTGGCCAAGTATTATTCTTCTATTTTACTATATTCTTTCAGAAGAATTTCTGCAGACATTCCCTCTTTCTTTGAGGAAAAACCATGAAAAACTTGCACGAAAAGAACTTATATGAATCCCTTCATCCAGCAGATGCTATGACCCTAGTCATGGCACATCCAACCATAATCATGATGTTCACCAAGCATCAGGCTGATCCCATTAACATTTCAGTACATAGGGCAACAGAATTGGAAGTCGTTATTTCAATTAGGAACCAATTACTCAACTCATCAACTTAATAGAGATCTGAACTGGAATCGAGTCTTAGGTTCATATCTCGTTGCATCAAAAAATCCATAAAAAAAATTATACTATTTATTAGTGCAGAAAATATTAGAAATATTGCTTTATTTGCAATAACGGTGAGATTGAATTTTGTGGTCAAGAAGAATAAAAAGGTTGGTGTTTTAAGATTCTCTGCAGTTTTTTCTGCCCCACGATACTTACAGCTCACCATAAATTTTATTTGAACATTGATACTATCATTCTATTCATTTATTTTAAGACAAATATTTCACTATCCACTTATGAATAATTAGAGAACTAAACAAACAGTGGGGACGATGGCCACCAAGTGCCGAACGATTAAAGTTGCAATTAACTATAGTGTGATTAAACTACTTGATATGAAAGCTGACACTATTATCTCAACGATAAATATGGAGGCTTGACTCCCATGCCGCCCATGTGCAGATGGATTTTGTCAGATTCATCTCGAATACAGGGGGAGATTTTTTTATTAAGTTTTTTATTTGTGCCCTATTTCTTTTTTCTATGTTGGAGACTAGAAATGGATAATATGGTGATATACTAAGTCGACCATAGGGTTTGATTTGTTCTAGATGAAATTTATGTGAAGACCTTTGGCATTGTGCTCATCAGTTATGCTGTTGAATAAAATACAATTTCTTGAAATAACATTGATATGTTCCTCAATCCCTTTCTGTTTCGTACTCTGAATGAAATGTCATTGAATAATAATATTTCTGAATTAACTGAGAGAAGATTGATTATTACACCCACTATATACTTAACCTGAGAATTTAACCTCACATAATATATCTGCATTGACTTGAAAATTTAACCTAACATAATATATCTACATTTAATCTTTTCGAAATACCCTCAACATGCTTCCTACGTTGTTATAATGCCTAGATGCATTTTCAGAACTGGTTATAATAAAAAATTAAATAATACAAAATCAATGACTATAATCCTAACATTCCACAAATATTAATAAACAAAGCACTCATCATTCATGTAATTTTGTGCTAATTGTGTTCACCAACAATTTTCTTATATTCATCTTCATATCCCGATAGATGCTTCCTCAAAACATGAAGGTATAGATTGAATGATATTATGAAAATAAGGAACAATTTTACTTTTTGTTGAATGTGTTCTCAATAATTTCCTCAGTTTCTATTTTATTAATTGAAATAATATGCAATAATTTAACTTGACATATATAACTATTAAATTTTTCATCTGTATTTTTTTATATATCACAATTAAGAATTTTGAAGGTGAGTGATTGCTAATATGCAAGACAATTTTCCTCTACATTATAGTCACAATGTAAAATTGAAATTGGGTGCAGGAGTAACACACTTCAATGGGTGCTTGAACAAGAGCAACTGAGAAAATTAAATCACATTCATACAGAACATGAGAAGATAATATATTATGACAAGAAGGGGTGTTTGTATGTAGTAAGGTAAAATCCCACCCTGTGGGGAAGTTTTGACTATCTCATTTATTTCATTGCATTTACTATGTAGCAGCTACATATTCTTTGCGATCAAACATCCACATATAAATGTAATAGGGTTTATGGAGTAGGAATATTATTCTTAGAACACCCAATTATATTTCTAGTGGAACTCTATGTAATTTGTTCAATATCAGGGGAATAGCCTACCATCAGTGAGATGTCGAGTGCATTCACTGGTGCTTGGCATTGCTCCTTTGAGAAAACAACAATTGCACTAGATTACCTCTGGTTGTAGTTATGGCTCTGGTTTCATCTCTATTCCTTTATGGTTCTAAATTTTATAGGCACCAAATTATTTTTAACAGTCCACTCATTGGCCGAAAAACGATATTAGATACTGAAGTTGGAGAATTGTTAGTGAATAGATCAAGAAAAAAATCTCTCCTACACAAATAAATTCAAGTAAGAAACTATGGGCCATGCACTAATAAATATGGAAAGAAATAAAAGGCCCAAGTTTTTAAAGCAAACATAGAGATACTTTCCGTGAGAAGATTATATACACAAAGAGATAAGCAAGGTTCTCTACAACCTGGTAGGGGAATGTTTTCAATATGATTGTGTGTAACATTAAATAAATGAAGTGAAACTAATATTTTGGATTGACAAAAAGAGGATTTTAATATCCAATTTTTGATATTTTTTAATAATTCGAGTTTAAGATGGATATAGAATAACAATAAATTTTACTCCTAAATCTATAAAAATTTAGCTAAGACATATTAATTATGATTAATTCCTCATTTTAAAAATAAACTTTTAAACTTTTGAGGTGCTTTGAGAATTCTCTTAGCAGATATCTCACCACAATTGGTGATTAAACAGTTTTTCTTACAAGACCAATGATTGCATTATGTGCAAACTTCAAAATAACCTTCATACCACTGGTATATATATATATATATATATATATATATAGATATATATAACACACTTCAAAATAATGTTTTATTTCCATAAATTGATACCTTAAAGAGGTTTGTGTCTCACCTCCATTCTATTTTTTTTAATTCATAAGAAACTGATGTAGACCTCCCCATCCACAATGAACATGTGAGTGCCCAATAAGTATAATTTAGCTTTGAACTTTAATATTAGCCCGCTTAAATTTAGAAATTAATCATATATCTATCTCTGTCATATTTCACACACATCTATGTTGCAATATATAATGGGAAGTTCATTAAGTTTGGTTTCAGTGAACCATTTAAAAGGTTTTTGATTAACTCAGAGGTATGTTTCAATGTTTTTGGTCATTTTTGCCTCATATCTCTATACAAAGAAGATCTAGACAAAGGTTGCCGGGAAAAATCAAGTCATGACATGGTATTGAGTGTCATAGCGGTCATTTAGTTTGCATCATTGATTCCTATTTGGGTGAAAAGTTTAATGTATGAGGTTGTCTTTCCACGATGTCCTACTTTTTTCACAAAATAGGGCAATGGATAGAAAATTTATTGGACATATGGAGATGCCTCCTAACATCCCATATTACCAGTCTATTTATATAGAATTATTAAAATAGTTTTATATGATATATAGATTTATTCAAATAATTTTGTATAATGTCAATTTATTCATGTCATTGAACTAAGACAACCATCCTATATTATAGATCTATTTGTATAGAATTATTCAAATAATTTTATATGATAGTTCTTTAATGTAAATTAAATGTTTTGATATTGATAATAATAAAAACATAATTTACATTATATGTAGACATTTCAGCATTCTCATTATATTACTTTAATCTCAAACAAAATAAATAATGTATAACTTCATCAACATAAAAAAAACCTTAATTTGTAAGGTTGGAAATATATAATTATTGGAATCTATTCAACATAATTATTTTTTAAAATAAATTAAAGAGTTTAATTTTAGAGTTGTGATTTATTTTAATAATTAAAATAGAGGAGTGGGATATTTTATGTTTAGGGTGAAAGAAACTTACACTTAAAGCTTTTCCTTTAGTGAGCTTGTGAGTCTTGTTGTTGAAAAGGACTCTAGAGAAGACAAAGACTCTAGATAAGAGCAGGTTGAGTAGTTCCTACTAATTCATATATGAATGTTGGAAGTTGTTAACTTAGGGATTTACTCTATTTTAAGGCAAGGATTTACTAAAACTTATAGTGATTTACTATCGGTTTTGATGTAGAAATTTACTAAAATCTATACAAATGTAGACAATTCTCCTTTAAAATTGTATCTATATATATAGTTTTTTAAGAAGAAAATTTTACTTCCTTTTAACTATAATTTTTAGAAGTTGTTAACCTAGTGATTTACTCTATTTTAAGGAAATGATTTACTAAAGTATGTTGTGATTTACTATTTGTTTTAATGCAGTAATTTACTACAATCTATATAAATGTTGAAATAAATCTATATAAGTGTTGAAAATTTTCCTTTAAATTTCCACCTATACAAATAACTCTTTAAGAAGAAAATTTTACTTTTTTTTCAACAATAATTTTTAGTAAAGTGTTGAGTTTTTAATCATGATTTACATATTTTTGACCACATAAGATATTTCTGTAGTTAAATTTGTGCATCAAGTTTACATATTTTTGATCTTTTACCACATAGCTTAGTTAAGTAGTTAGCTTTATGCATTCAATTTTTTTAATTGTGATTAATATTGCTTTAAATGATTAATATGTCATAAATGCTTTCTGAAAATTATGATAACAAGTTTCAATGAATCACTCTTTATTAGCATCACTAGAAACATGAAATAATATAGGATAGAGGAGAGTTGAGTGTGTTAATCAAATTTAATTAAAAAATATTTTTTAAGTTACTTTATCGTCCAATTTTTATGCATATGGATTCATATTTAAACAATAACCAAAACTTATTTAAAAATAATATTGTTATACGACTTAAATAATAATTATAAATTATGTTAATTAGCTAATTATTATAATAATAATAAATTTGGTAAAAGTTCTTACAAAATTTTAGATATTATTTAAATGATTTTTTTAAAATATATTTTATATTTATTATAATATAAAATTTAGATTATGTGATGAAAGTTAGAAAGAGAAAAAAAAAACATAATGAACATGGTCTATTATTTTACATAAAATAAAATAATTTATAACATCAGCAAACAATACCTTTATTTTAAATTAAAATGAATAAATATTAAAAAAAACATAAATATTTTTTTTTTATAGTTTTCAATTATAGTGTGGGTAATAGTTAGTTTTAATTAAAATGGGATCTAATGTATGACTTTTTATCTTCAAAAATAAGTTTATTTTCAAAGATGCAAAACATATGACATACATATATACAAATATCTTTCTCATACAGCTTTTCTAAACTAACAAATCTATAAGTCTTTTTTTACACCTTTTAAAACCATTGCTAATTATTTCTCTATCAATCTATAAATCTATAAATCCAAGTTATATGAATTTAAACAAATATATTAACCAAATGCAAGCATATACAACTCATCGCATTAATAAGCCTATGGCTGCCCAAAATTTCCAGCGCTTACGACGTAGTGAATGCCCAACTTGTGATCCGGTCAACTTACAAGTAAACAGCTATGTCCTGACTCCCTCCCTTTATTCCTGTGCGGTAGATTGGACGGCTAGTTGAATTTGTGGTGCATATAGTACACTTTTTAATGTCAACTGGCTAATAATAGATATTCTTCGTTGAAACCTCGATATCTAGAGCTGAGATAAACGTAAATGTCGAGGGCTTATGAGTCGTAGCCTTTCTCGTAAAGAAAGTTTGATAATTGTATCAATATAATTCAAATCTAAGTGTTTAACCGTTTCAATCCATTTTTAGGTTAAAAATATCATTTAAATGTTCATTCACTCAAAATCATGTCATTAGGTTTCGCTGAATTTTTTTCAAAGTCATTTCATTTTAATTACATTTAGATATCAATTTTTACATATCTAATTCCATAATTATTAGTCGATCAATTATATGTTGGAAATTAAAAGATACCTTATTATTATTATTAAATATATTCCCACTATCTAATTTTGCAATCTTCATCCCATTTTCAAAATAAAAATATTTATTTAAAAACAAATACTACCCTTAAAAAAAACCCCAAGAAAATCTAAACACTTATTCATTTTAAACAATAAATGGAACACAAGAACAAAGAACACCTAAACACTCATTAATCGTAACAATAGTCCTTGTAGTCTATGAGACAAGTTTTGTAGCATTTCATCCAATGATAAATTTCATTATACTAACCTAACTAAATGTACATAAGGCCAATAAAATAAGAAATATGATTTGTTAATTATAGATTATTAGAGAGGGAATCAATGATAATTTTAAGGATGGAAAATTATCTGGAAGTTTAAAAAATTAGCGAATCTCACTAATCCCTAATATGCAAACTATAAAATGTTTATTGATGTATTTGTAAAATTATTCAAATTTATAATGATATTATATATATTGCCTATATAATGTTGGCGATTTTTAATGTAAAATAATTTTATATTGTAAAATTTGGGCGAATCATTTTTATAAAAAAAATGGAAATTGTCGAATCTTTTTTTTTAGAAAAACAATGGAAAATTAGCCCACCTGCAAATACTAGCCCCTAAAATTTTTCATGGAGGGAATGAAGGAGATAGAAAAAAATGTAAAAAAAAAACATTCTTTATCTACATAATTAATGAAGCATCTTCATATAGAAAAATGCAACTTTCCATTCATAATCAACTTCCTCCTTTTATATCAACTCCCACCTTATTCCTCCTCATTTATCAAACTTCCCCCCTTTTTAATTCACATCCTCTTAGATGGTGTCATGACCCGAGCTCTTAGGGCGATTGCCAAACATTTTTAATTGGAAATTTGTGCAACGTCGACTAACTTTTTCGATTTTCACTACTTAATTTTTTGGACTATGCCTTACCACCACTTAGTTAATTTTTGTTAAGTGTTTACTTCTTATTATGCAGCGGAAACAACATTAAATTCATCTACATACACAACGAAAATACATAAACACAAAATTCAAACAATGTACACAAGATTTACATGGGATGGGACAAATCCCCAAAGAAGCTTTCTTCGAACTATTACAATCTTCAAAATACAAAAAGTAATACAACATGTCGTCCATGCCCTTATGTCGTGTGCTTCCTTTAAAAGGTTACAACATAAGTGTCATGCCCTTATGCACTGCGCACAACTCAAATCCATCATAATTGTGCCCAACCTGGTGTTGGCGCACTTATGGAGAAACCCCAAAATTTTGATATCAAAATTTCCCAGCCTATACCCATTTTGCGGAAACACGCTGCTTGTGGAAACCCAGTCTACAAAAGCACACTTCCTGTAGAAACCTAGTCCGTGGAAATGCAGTGCCTACGAAAACCTAGTCTGCGGAAACTCAGGTTGCCTAAGGAACTTGACCTCCTGCACTTCAGTTATGCCTTAGCAAATTTTCCTCTGCACCCTCTGGCTAGTGAACTTTTCTAGGGTCAAGCCTCTACAATTCACTCTTCTTGCTTGGTTGAACTCCTATTGGTTGAGTTCCTTTCTTGGTTGAACGAATGGCACTCCACTTGTACTTACATGCCATTCTTCCCAACGAATTCACCAAATATCGCATGCGTTCATCTTCTTTTGGGTCATCCTAAATGCCTACACCAACTAGCCAACCTGTTTGCACATCCACCCCCACATTCGTTTGCACGATCATCTGCACACCTGTCCTCACAACCGTATGCATGCCCATCCACATGTCCATCTGCACGCTCGTCCACATGCCCATCTGTAGGCCCATCTGCACGTCCATTTGCATGTGCATTCGCATGCCTGTCCACACATCCATTTTCACGTTCATCCACTATGTTGGGCGGGCGCTTGTCACCCCGGGCATGCCCGCCACTATCACCCGTCACACACTCATCGGTTGAACATGTTTGGGCACCCCACCTTAGTGCGCGGGTGCACCCTCCCAGATCTTCCACACATTTGGTTAAATGCACCCACCGTCTGTAGGTCCAACTCGACCTCTAGTTCGTTCAGTCTTTTGACTCTCCCTGAGATGATGGGTCATCACGAGCACTCGTTCAACTTGAGGTCATGACACCCTCCCCTACTTTGAAAAGGTTTTTTCCCTTGATAACGCCATCTCAACAAACTCCATCTCTAATACCAAATTTGGAAAAGTTTCACCAGCTCTAACGTCAACCGTCCCTTTTGCATGAACTCGCTTCTCTCATCACACGAACCTTGATTAAGGCTCATGAATATATGTTGGAAATACTACTTAATCCATGGTAATCAACCACACCTTCTCACAATCCTCCATATTGCCTCATATCGTGGAAGGCTTCTCCCTCCAACTCAATTGAATTCTACAGTTTCAACCCATATCGTGTCAATCCACCATGTGAACAGCTTTTATGATATTCCAACCCAACTCCAACACATCTTAGCACGCTGTTATCCCTCATGAATCAAACTAATTGGATGGGTAGTCCAACGATCATTCAAATGCATCAGAATGCACCTCCTCATGCCCTCATTGGGCATTTCTCCAACATTTTCTCACATCTTCAACACAATCAAGAAATATCCCCATCAATCCAATGCTTAATGTGACATATCCAGGTCCATGAAGAAATCTCCATCTCAACTGCTATATGCTTCCCATCAATTCTTCCAAAGGGACAAGTTTACATTTGCCTCATTTTCTCATCCATGTGTTTCCCATGGTCATAGACCCATCAACCTCCATGTCCATAAAAAATGGTTAAGTCTCATCAACTCAACCCATGGCTAAGTTCTCTCACCAAGGCGTCTCCATCATTACAACTCCATCCAAATCCAAGGTGCCTCCTCTTATCATATCCATCAAGTCACTCCTCACAAGATATACCATACTATGTCACAAGGTATGTGTCGCATACCACATCAAATTAAAGTGTCAAACTGACCTTATCTCCTCAACAAACCAAATACTCCAGGACCACCATCATATGAAGTATTCATTGGCTACAACTCTCTTAAGCCGCCATGAGATCCTACGAACCATCTCAATCCAACACTTCGACAAGCACACTTTTTTTGGTCGCAAATTCCATCGAAAGTTTCCTCTTCCCTCTTTTTTATTTGAATACCCTCATAGTTTTCCCATGTCTCCAAAAACAACCATGGCCTTTATGTTCAAATAACCAACATCCCCATCGATTCATCTGCAAAACATCTCTATATTGCACCAACAAGTCCATCCGCACAACATCCTCATATTGCTACTTCTCCTTGATGCCACTATGTGACATCTCTACAATTTCTCTCACTTGATGCCTCTACATGAAGTCTACCATGTGCCCCTCTTCTTCAATTCAATGCCCACGACTTTGTTTCTCCCAACTCGTTCACCTCCGCAAACCAAATGCAAATTCAATCATCACATCATTTCTTTTTTTCCAGGTTAGTGTCCTCGATCACTCTACCCTCATATTGCATAGTACGTCCCTTTCTTCCAAAGACTGCATCATTAGGGGAATTTTGAGGTCTAAAATGGGCCTCCCAAGAAAAATGTACAACCAAAGAAAACTTTATAGAACCAATAGGATTCAATATGATGATGTCAACCATGGGGGATGATTCACCATTTTTGGAGTAAAAGAGTAAAAATAATAATAAAATAATAAAAATATTTTTTCAACTTGTATTTTCAATTTAGCTCCCTAATTTTTTACTCAAATTTCGAGCAGGAGTACTCATTGGATGAAAAATTTAATTCTGTATGCAAGGAGTACCCATGTTGCATGCTTTCGATGAACTCTACTTCACTAAAAATGAGAAATACATGAAAAAATGCGATTACAATCACGTTTTTCATGTATTTCTCATTTTTCATGTAGCATGGTCCATGAAAATATGAAATATGTCCACTCCTTGGATAAGGAATCAAATTATGCATCCAACGAGTGTTCCCACTCAAAATTTGAGTAAACCCATTCAGACATAAGTTGAAAATACAAGTTGAAAAAGTAGTTTTTTCTTTTTTCCCTCTAAAATTTGATGATATAATCAAATTTTATTTTATTATTTCTACTATTATTTTACAATTTCCTTAGGATTTCCATTTTAGACCTAAAAATTCCCCTAATGAGGCCTCAAAAAAATTTCAAGGAAGAATTCTGCCCAAGTATTATGTCATATTTACTTCGGTGTGCCCTCACTTTGTTCTATCCATGAGTCATGATGGAAACTTAGCCATTTCTCCACTTGGCTAAGCATGACTCATTCATCATAAAGTATATCATGTTCCACCCTTGTCATGAGCATCTGCACCTTTTTCTCAAAGGTGGCATAATTCCCAGACAAGTCCTACAACAACCGATTCTCCTTGCTACCCAAATGCACATGGTCTCATCTGTCATAAGTCTTCCCATTGCACCAACAACCACATACTTCATTTTCCCATAAAATACTCATGAGGTCTCTCCAAGTGAGTGCCTCCTATCTCAAAATTTTACAATGTACACGAATCTGGTTCAACTTGGGCAAGTTCCATCGCACCAAGTTCCTCCTCTTTCACTGCTTCATCTACAACATATCATTCTTCATATATTGTAGCTTCTTCTTCCTCATCACAATAAAAAACTTCATCCTTCTCAATTTCGCAACCAAGTTGAAGAATCTCTCCTTTAACCTTATCCTCCCAAACTTCAATTTCAACCTGAATCCTTGGTTTCTATTATTTCATGCGCCTCAACCTATAAAAGGTCTGTAAGAGTCTCCTAGGGAATTCTATCTAACATGGAATTTGTTATCATTCAACTCAACCCTTGACCATAACCTATGTTGCTACCTATGTTGCACTGTGACCAAGTACTATATTTTTTCAGCTCAGCCTTGACTCCAATGTGCCTCCGCTGCTGCCAAACTTTAATACTTCCAATCAGCTCGGTCCACCTGAACCAAGCTTTGATACCAATTTTCATTTCCCTAACTCTTAAGGCGACTTCCCATCCTTCTTAACTGACAACTCATATGACACCGACTAACTTTTTTGCTTTTCATTACTTAATATTTCGGACTACGCCTTATCAACATTTTGTTAATTGTTTGTAAGTGTTTACTTCTTCTTATTATGCAACAAAAACAACATTAAATTCATTTACATACGTAAGATAAATACATAAAAACAACAGTCAAATAATGTACTCAATATTTAAAGGAGAGGGGGCAAATCCCCAAAGAGGCTTTCCTTTAAATGTTATAATATTCAAAATACAAATAGTTATACAACAGACCAACCACTCCCTTATATCGTGCGTTGCCTTTCAAAGGTTATAATAGAAGAACCACACCCTTATGCAATGTGCACAACCCAAATCAACCATAATTGTTCCCAGCTTATTGTTGGTTCAGTTACTGAGAAACCCCAAAAATTTTCTATCAAAACTTCCGAGTGTTCAACCTCTACTCGTGGGAACTCAACCTATACCCAGCCTACAGAAATGCACTACTTGCGGAAACCTAGTCTCTGGAAACTCACTTCATGGAAACCCAGTCTATGGAAACACACTACCTACAGAAACCATGTCTTCATAAATGAACTGCATATGGATACCCAGTCTACAGAACTTGACCTCCATCACTTTTGTTCTACCTTAGTGATTTTTCCTCTTCCTCCTATAGTCAATGAACTTTGCTACGCTCATGATTCTTGTTGAGATTTTTAATTAGCGAATTAAAGCTCCTAATATTTAATTGTCAATCTGGGACTTGTAAACATGAGTTGTACTGCGTTTTTGGTTCAGTGTTTAAATGGAGAGTGTATGATTCCTTTGTAATGAATTTCTAAGCACAAAATTTAAATTTCTCAAATCCAAAACGAAAATCTAAATCACGCTTCATAGAAGTTGAATTTAAATGAAACTAATAAATGAATAACTGAAATCAAACTAGTGTTAGGTGAAACAAGGTCTAAATAATATGCAAAACAAGAATCAAAACTAATATGCAAACTTGGAATTAAGCTCTAGAGTTTCCTAATTAAATCCAACAAGAGGAGGACGGTCAGTGTAAGAAATACATTCAATCAAATTATCTAAATAAATAAACATCTGGAAATAATTTAACCGATCTAGACTAGTGAAGCTCAAGGAATCTAAGATCGATTTGATAAATCAACCCTCCTATTCAATGTTGGAAAGAATCCAGAATAGATCAAACCCTTATGACAAAAATTGAAGCTACTTTAATCGAAGAAGGAAATTTCACTGTTACCTATGAAAACATTCTACAAGCAATCCAATAAAAAAAAGCGAGGTCAAACATGTACACTCTCAGATTCAATATTATGTTATCAATTTATCTTTATCATAGATCTTTATAATCTTAATGAGTTATGTTCTTAACAAGGATATTTGAAAGAACTAGAGGTTATTTATGCAGAACTTATTGATTTAAATCCTCAATGCAAGACTTGAATAATTCACCATGACTATTTCATAGTTAATGAATACCATAAAACTTTGATTTCTATCAGCCTTCAATCTTATTGTCTCTTATGCTAAAGAAAAAAGAAATTCAAATCAAATCAAATATAATTGTTGGGCCTAGGTCCTAAGACACATAAAATAAAAAAATTTCATTTTATAAACAAAATAAACAACCTCTACTTACTTTCACACTAGTTTTTCTTAACGCAATAATTCAATCTCCATTCTAGACTTAATGCTATCATGAAAAACTCATAAAACCTACAATATCATGACAAACTCAGAAATCCTAGGTTTAATGCACACTCTGTTTCAGTTCTAATTCAATACTCCTCTGTCTGTGTTGGGTTTAGAATTATCAAGTTCGAAAGTAAACACCTATGCGTATTTTTTATATGATCATAATGCTACAGGACTTGGGAATAGACAGAGCATGAACTCAGTTCATTTTGAGATCTCAGATATCATAATAAATCCTTGGATAGTTTTGAATTAATAATGCTTCGCCAATGATTCTGCATTATGCAATAATATAAAGGAAACCAGTGATATACTAAGGGTAATTACCCAATGAATCCTTTTCTGATCTATACTAACCGATGAGCGAGATCTATTCCTCCAAATCGTATCTATGGAATAGAGTGTAGGTTTAAGTTTAGAATAGAAATGACAATTCAGAAATCTAAGTAATCACACTACTAAATAACAATCAAACAATGTCCTTAGATATACACTGTTTTCAAAACTTGTTTCTAAGTGTGGTGGGTCCCTGCCACTCCTCGAACAAGTTCATTTTAACTCATTCTGATTTTAAAATGAAAATAGATCAACACTTACAGAGATTAAATGTCGAATCTGGGATTATCTATTAGAATCAATAAAACATGAGTTTATACAACAAGAACATTGAAATCACCAATGTCTCCTTAGGGTAAAGGTTTTACAAAAAAGAATACATAATAATCATTTATATGCCTTATATACATAGAGATCATCAGGCTTTTATAAATTCCATCCAATGAAAAATATGCATAACAAATTAACTAGAAAAAAAAAATAAAGAAATCAAGGCTAAAATTAAGTTACACAAAATCTCTTGGAATAGTCTTCATAGGGATCTACATTGAGCATATCCTAATCATGGCATGATGGTTGAAACCAATTCCTTTTTTTGGGCACAAAGAAACTCACCAAATTTGTGTTCCTCCACGTGCATGCTGGCCTAAACCGTTCAGAGCCATTCAAACCCGATTCTGTACATAAAACTGCATTGGAATATTACCATGACTGTAGCTCCTCATTGGTAATGAATTTTTCCAAACGGTTTCTGGGTTATATGAAAGAGGGTATTCATAGTGCAATGAAAGTCTCGGAATGTGGAGATTTTTCACCATTTAGTCATAAAATTCATATTTTCAATGACAACAATCTCATTTCGTACATAACTCTGCGATAACTAGTTAAACTGCCTTGTGAAGAATTTCGACGATGGAACTTTTGGACAAATGAAATTAGTGAAACCATCATTAGAAAATCATGACTAAATCATATCCAATCATATAAAATTTTAAGAAAACTAATGATAATGGACCACGAGGCGTAAGTCATGAATTGATGACAAGTGATGGAATTATGGTGTGAAATGAGTGTAAAAGTGTCAGAATTTATGTTATGAAAAATGATTTTGTATGATGTAAAAATGGGCATATTTGAGGCCCAATACCTATGAAATTTTATCTTCTTTCTTGATCGAACTCCTCTTGGTTGAGTTCCTTGGTTGGTTGAACAAGTGACACTCCACTTGTACTTATATGTCATTCTGCCCAATGAAATCACCAAAGGTCGCATTCGTTCACCTTCCTTTGGGCCGGCATAAACATCCACACCTCCTAGCTGACATGTCCACACATCTGTCTACAAGCCCTTCCGCATGCTCATCCATAAGCCTATTCGCATGATCATCCCCACACTCGTCCATACGCACATCCACATGTTCGTTTGTACACTTATTCGCATGATCGTCCACACGGCCATTCACATGTCCATCTACATGCCTCTCCACACACCCATCTGCATGCTAGTCCACCATGTAGGGTGGGCCCCCATCACTCTGGGCACGCCCGCCACTATGACATGTCACACACTCATATGTTGAACATGTTCGGGCACCCCAACTTAGTGAGGGCGTGTTCCCTCCCGACTTGTCCACACGTTCAGTTAAACATGCCCACTATCTCTTGGTCCAACTCGCCCTCTGGTGTGTTTGTTTTATCGACTCTCCCCGAGTTGGTGGGTTGTCACGGACGCTCGTCCAACTCGAGGCCATGATAGATGGGATGAGCTTCATTACGGACTCTTATTTACATATGTTGGTTGGTTTCGTCCTACACATTTGAATGCCACTATCACTTAATATATTTAAGAAAAATATGTTTTCCAACACACAACATGATAATTATTTTTCATACATTTTCAAGAAAGACAATAATTTTTATTGATATATTTTCAAGCAGACAAGAAAATAATTTCCCCACTTATATGTGCTAATTTATCCACATTTTTTATGTATTAATTTTCCTAAACATGGGTAGAGGAATAACATTTCGTTACTACTCAAGTGAGATATATTTTATCTTTGATATATGTTAAAAGTAAAAAGGTATGTAAATGTAAATTTTCAAAGATAAGTTAACTTTTAAGCTGAGTTACATTTGCAAAAGTAATTTTAGTCATATTTGAAAATGTCAAGAAAGTAATTTTGATGTTTTTTTTTAGATCTTCAATTTTATTAATCTATCAAAAATGATATACATCACATCATAGAATAAATATTTCCCTAACCAAATTACACACAAAACAACATTACATTTTTGTTTCTTGGAAATAGACTCCAAGATTATACATTGACTTGTCTTTCTTGTCTTTCCTTTTCGGAATGTCTAATCAACCCGAGGGATTGTTTGACACAACCACCTCCTTTTTTTGATATTTTTCCATTGTCGAGTGCTCTGACATATTTTTTGACTCCTTGCCACTATCTCAATGGTCTCATTCATGGCTACACTTTTTCCCACTCTTTGCATATGCCAAAATTATGGCTGAATTTGGTGTTGAACTAATTGATAGTTCATATTCCTCCCTTGATGGTTGATATTTCATATAATGAGTTTGATTTGGGTCTGCAAGAGCAGTGTTAGAATAAGGAGTCTTCATATTCTTAGAATTACTCGACCTATGAGCCAAAGTGGACTTAGAACCATTGGGTCCTTCTGGATCTTCCCATCCATGACTTCTTTTCTTTTCTTTAGAGTTCGAAGAGGTGCCTTGTTAATATAGGCAGACATTTTGTAGGTTTTTGGGATGTTGGAAATATCTGAAGCAAAAACTTGTGATTTTATAATCAAATAGTTGGGAGTAAACCCTATTCCCCCATTTAATGAGGATTTTGTCCGACAAACATTCACCAAGGTTCACTCCAACATAAATACAAATGAATATGTGAATTCCTTTCAAGATCATTTCTAAATAAATCTTGATGAAGCAGCTAAACAGATTTCCCAAATATTTTAAGAAAGATGGATGTATGAAATGGAGGAAATTTTTAGAAACCTCACTCATATTCGAGTTCCCATAATTGACATAGTTATAGGATTAAAATTGAGAAACTAGGGTTGAAGACAGAGACCAAATTGACCCCAAAATTAGGGTCCCTGATAAAAAAAACCTTCTCTCAATCCTCTATCTTCTGAAAAATAACAATAAAACATCATATTGAACATAAATGTATCACAACATATCGAGACCAATTCTGGTGAACCCACTCCTTGAGAGTCGATGAAAAAGGTCATAAACCATTGAAACAACAAATCAATGCTTTATGTACATAATTTGCAGCTATGAAACTAGTTGCAATATTTTTCACCTCAATAGAGGGGATTTTAGTTAAATTCTCCACCACAAATGTAGATACAAAGAGATATTTAGGGGTTGGCGTAGGAGGCCCTGGTTTTAGAGCATCATTAAATGACCTTGGTGAGGCTGATGTAGATGCACCTCCCCCTTTAGCTCCATCTCAAATACTTGTTACCTTGTAAATCAAGGCATCCTTGGAAATTTTGTATTCACGTAGGAGCTTTTGATCCTAACATTGTCGTCCTTCATGAATGAGACAAAAGAACTTATGAGAAATGTGCATGTTTTCATATATCCTTTTCACAACTGAGAAAACAAGATCTAAGTTGAAAATCTACAAACAAAATAATTCTCCTAATATTGGTTTCACGAGGATTCAGAATCTTTCTACACCTTAGATCCAAATCGTTGCAAACCTTACATTTTCACACTCTTCAACATCAACCATTGTTAAAACCCTAGTAGAGAAATTTCTTATCCTCTTTTAGAACAAAATAATAATTTGTTCATCAAAATTTTATATAATAAATTTATCTTTTTTAATTAAATACAAAAATAAATTTAATAATATTTGAAAAGTTAAAGCAATAATTTTATAATTATTTTAATTAAATATAAAATAAGTAATAATTTTTTAATTATAATACGTAAATCTTAAATAATAATAATAATAATGATTAAGAGATGCATTGCTATATAACCCAAAAAAATTGAAAAATCCTGAAAATCCTATCTATTGATATAGAAATATTAAACATGATAAAGTAAATATTAAAATAAAAATAATGCGACATGTGTATGCACAAGAAAATTAATATAAAAATTCTTATTTATTGATATGATAACATTATTAATTTATTTTATATACAAATTAAATATCAAATTTACATATGAGAGCTTTTTATAAACCAGAACGACATAATGGAATTTCCATTGCTTTTTGCATAAATAAATTTTGTGTATTTGGCATATTTTCTGTATTTAGCCTTTTGTTTGTTTAGTTGAAAATGTAAGAGAGTAAAATAAACTTATTAATTGTTAATTAAATATTTATAAAGTTTTAAATATATAAAAATAGTAAAATATATCAATTATTATTTCTTTTCTTAACTAATAGAAAATAATAATAAAAATTACAATACTCATATCATTATAAATATAAAAAATTACAGTGTCTTAAATTTACTAATATTTTGAAATTATATATAATATTATTATCTTTCAAAAAATTTAAAACTTATAATACTTTTTCAAAATATTTAATTATAAAAATAATATTTTAAAATGATAGAGGAAAATTGCTATTTAATAAATATATAACCTTTCATATTTTATTAGTTAATATATAAGAGTCAATAACTCTAAGTTTTAATAATCTTTTGTAGAGTGTGGCACATTAACAATCAAATACACAAAGACACAGTAAAATTCCAAAAGAAAGTATTTACAGTTATTGAATATCTTAAACATCTTAAAATATTGGTTTTTAAGTTCTTGTGGTTATCATCTTCTAAAGAGTTTTCCATATTATCTACAGTATTAAGAGACATTTATCATCTTAAAATATTCAAGTTTTTCACATTGGTCTAACTACTCAAATCATTATAGTGTCACACGGTATCCACCTGGCATTTACATCATGCTTTATGTTTGTTTGAGGGTAAATTCCAAAAAATTTAAGGCTAGTTAAATACTTATGGTATTCTTCCTCACATATATAAAACCTTATAAAAACAATTTTTGAGAAAATGTAATAATTAGGGGAGGGACGCCATTACTTGGGCTATGTCAGCATCGAGAAAACGATACGACATGTGCTACCTCTTTTTTTCCATGTGTCACGATTGGTAGGATAATTAAATTGCGGTGTTTACAGTATGATTAGGGTTTGCCAAGCATTGTTTACTTCCATGGGTCGGAAAGGCTATGCATTTCTGTTCAGGCCCACCTCCACCAGTCTCTAGTTTGTGAGGTGCTAGTCCTTGTGCACCAGGTCTGCCTATGTGGACCTATTAGGTGTTATTGCTTGTTTTCTTCCAGTTTGGTAATGTTCATCCCTGCGTAGCTTTGTGGACCTATTCGTTTCGTTCAACTATTCTTCTTTGCTCCTCAAATGTTCTTGGCTGTGCGGCTTTGTGGACCTGTTCATCTGCTATTTCCATTTGCAGGAGTTCATGGACAGTCTAGGGTTGCTAAAATCTTATTTTTGAAAGATAAAGTGGGAGTTTCGAGTTGGTTTGGTGGTCGACATGGAGGTCTCGAGGTCCATACACGTAATTTTGGAATTGCTTTGTGTTTTTTTGCATTCTTCTTTTTTTTTGTGGTGGGTTTTTGCTAATTTCTATTTTGTTGTAGTGTTGTTGCAGGTAATGGAAAAGTCTGGCAAGATGTGGCATTTGCGGCTCTCCAGCTGGCTTCTACACCTCCTTGGTGGGAATTCTATTCCTACCAGCCAGCTACAGTGTTTTTTAACAGTTTAATTTTGTGTTTTTTAATACTTAAATTTTGTGTTGGAATATTTGGCTCTCTGGTTGCTTCTGTGGTTTTTAACACTTAAATTATGTGCTTTTTAACACTTAAATGTAGCATTTTAGAATAGGGTTTTAGAGTATTTCGGAATTTAGCAATTTTATCTCCAAAAATTATTGGCTTCGAGTGTGTAAATTGTTATGTGTTTTAAATGGGGGTTTTTATGTTCTTATTCATGGAAGGGATATCACCTTGAATATCTGCAATAATTATTTTTTATTAGCTTCAAGTGTGTAAATTGGTCTGTAAATTGTTTTGGATTTTTGGGTTGTTAAGTTTTTAGATGCTGAGCCAAACTTGGACTCATTACTCTAGCACTTCTAGCCACTATGTAATATTTATATAAACCTGTAGGAAAAAAGTAATACCATGAGAATTATTCGATTATCGTTACATTTCCAGTTTATCGTTTGAATGTATATTGATTCAGGTTTTTGTTCTCTGCTTAAAAGAATAGTTTGTAATTTTATCAATTTAAATTTTTTTCTCCCTATCTCAGCATTAGTTTTGGTTATACCCAGATTTGGATATTTTCTCTCCTAGGCATAACATCTCAAGGATGCATGTAAAGCAGTTTTTCCTCCGTTTTCTTTACTTTTTATTGTGAAAATATGGGTTTGGCACATGCATTTCTCAGCTTACTGTGCATGTTAATTTTCTAGGTGTAAATTGTGCCTTTCACGCAATGTTATGTGTGAAAACTTCATGCCAGGTTTAATGGATTGTATTTGACTGTAAATTCTTTGTTTCTCCAGTATTGGCTTATAAAACCCTAAGTACTCATGGCTTCAGTTGGTCAACATTCTCCGGAATTGACAGAATTCCACAGTTATATTTAATTAGGAACTCATTCTTCCTTAATTGAGGTTTACTCATGGTTTCCCTTTCTCGGTTGACCTGACTTTGCTAGAGGACTCAAAACCCTACCAATCCCTTCTGGTTTATGGTTTAAACCTCATAGCTCCAGGGTCTAATCTAGTTCGAATTTGTAGTTTGTACAACTTATAATTTGTAATTACAGCTACCGCCCTTGTATTGTACTTGTTTGGTGGTTATGATAATCTTCCACCACCTGTAAGTCTTCTAACCCTCATACTCCTAGCCTTATGCATCTTGTTCTCTTGCTAGTATCAATTTCTTCATTTTCTTCTCTTGTTAGTATCAATTTATACATTTTATATTGGTGGTTGCAAATATAAATATAAAAATTGGTGTTAAAAACTCCTTTGCCACCTACACAAATCTTGTGATTATTATGAGTGTGAATTTGGATTGGTGTTTCACAGTTACTCTGCACTAAATTACCTCACAGTAACTCATTCTTGGCATCACAAGACTTACTGTGACATTTCTTAGACTTTTTTGTATCAAATTATCTCACAGTGACTCATTCTTTGCATAAATGACATCGATTGGAGTTTTGTAGATCACAGTGACTCGTTATTGACTTAGAGTGACATTGCTTGAGCTTTTGTGCATTGACTTATGTCATGGTGACACCACTTGACTTTTATGGTTTGTATATCATATTTGAAGCTCACATTATATTTCTTTGTGAGATCAATAGGACTATGACCTATAATGTATGATTGTTCAATGTGTTGTAGTAATTTGTGTTCAATGGTGAGACTATAACCATAACTAGGTCATGTATGATAGTAACGATGTGTCTCTTATTTCTATATCACTATGTATATCCAATGTCTATTCTATTGACAATTATGTAGTCATGACGAAAGTAAACCCTATTATGGAAATGACCTTCATATGACTGTTAATGATCTTAGTATGGAAATCTTAGAATTAACTCTATATTTGGGAGTAACCTTGTGCATGGTAATAGCCGTCTATATGGTAGTGATATAGTAATGAGCTTCATACTAGTCACATGGATTACTGAGCAAGTACAAATAGTAACTATCTATTATTTTGATATTTCAGTAGGATCAGGCTAGGTAAACACCTCTTACTTCAGGTTTTTTTGGGGGTCTATGCCTCAGAAGTGATAGTGTGCACTCTTGTTAATGACATTTTCTACATCGTGAATAACGGAAATTCCAACTAGGCTGGAAGGGAGAATCCTGACCATAAATGTTGCATAGTTATTTGGATTTTGGAGTTGATCCTGTGCTTATTAGATACCCATGTTCTCACCATGGGTTACTAGGTCTGAACCAATGGTTTATGAGAACTCCATAACATGGCTATGTATTAATTATTTATAAGAACTCTATATTGTAGTTTTATATTGCACATTTCATTGTGCTATCACAGTGGTTGTATAAAGAGGTATGCTTTGATACATGTGGTTCATGAGAACTCCATAATATGGCTATGTATTAACTACTTATGAGAACTCTATATTGCGAAAGTATATTGCACATCTCACTTTGCTATCATAGTGGTTTTATAAAGAGGTATGCTTTGTTGCATGTTGTGTGTGCATAGATATGTGAGATATGGTTTGCAAAGTATGATGAAAACGTTTGAATTATACTTAGTGTAGTAGAGGAAATCTTTGATCTATTAAGATAAAAAAGCCCAAAAATATAGAAATTTAGAAAATCTTCATAAAATAATAGAAATAACAGTATACAACATCAAAAAAATAACATAACTAACAACATTCTCATGTCATTCTATCAGAATGTTCCATTATAATGAACTATAGATGTTCCTTCTAAGATCAATTTTGGTTACAATGACGCATACAGTATGGAATAAATCAAACTTCATGTGACAAGAAAAATATACAATCCATCCAAAATCCACATCATAATTTGGTTACAACCAAAAACATATAACACCCCTATTCTTTATGGCCTTGAGAATCTTCGTTGCCAAACCCTGAGTTGCCTGATTGAGCCAAGTAGGTTGGCCTTACCAAGAAGGGTTGATTAGGTTGTGGTTGATTGTTGCCATATAATTGAGACTAATTTTTGCCTTCCAACCATGGAGGAATTGAGTACCCATACCTTACACTTGTGCTAAGTGGAGGTGTGTGATGAGCATAGATTGAATTCACACCTCCTGTGGTAGGAATAAGGAAAGTGGGTAAACCCCCATTTTGATAGTGAGACACTTGAATGTTTATGAAGTCTTGGAATAATGGTGTATTATTTTCAATATTGTCAAATGTGTTGGGAATTTCCCTACTTTCATCAACTGTGCTTGCATTTATTCAACCATATCAGTCATCCCTTGTTCATTTTCAATAATTTCTTTAACCTTTCTTGCTTTCTTTTCCTGTCTTGCCATTTGTTTTTGTTGCTCCTTCTCTTGCCTTTCTCTCTCTCTTTCAAGCCTTTCATGTTCTCGACGTTGTGTTGTAACAACCCTTACTGCCTTCTTCTCCTTGGCTATATCTTTTTTTTATATTTTAATTCCTGAATTTCAACTTTTTTCTTTTCAGACTCTACTAAGCATTTTATATAGTATTCTTAGGTGAGTAACTATGAACTTCGACCCAAATGAATACTACTGGGTGTTCCTTGCTTATTTTTCATTGACACTCTTTCTACTGGTAGCTTTAGGAACTGCCCAAGTAACTTCTCCACCCCCCCACCTGCATGTCATTGCTTGGAACTTGCCTTTCAATATCTGTGACAATCGATTGAAATATATTGTTATCTTTATGTGATGCCTCATCAGGTGCTTCATATTTTTCTATTGATCTATTGTCAAAAAAAAAATGAACAATTTCACTCTTCAATTCAACTTGTTGCGAAGGCATGTTCATGCTTTGTTCATTAGTTCTTGAGACATTGTGTTGGTTCAAATGAATCATGGCTTCTTCCAGCCATGATGGTGGGTTTACTTGGCTTAGCAATGTCAACTAGTCATTTTCAATGCCATTAACAATATCAACAATTTCATTTTCAACTACATCTGCATTAACAATATCAACAATTTCCTTTTCAATTACCTATGCATTGTCAACTGCATGTTCAACAATTTCATTAACAATATCAACAACAAAAGTTCCAAGTTCTTGAGTTGGTAGAACAACCTCCATGTTGTTATCAATTTGTTCATGAATATACTACGTTTCACATACCTTCTCATCATCATCAACATATAACTGTCCTAGAGAGAGGGAAATTATATTATCAGTTGCAACCACATCAACATGTTCATGTACTTCTTCTTGCACTTCAACATTGGTTTTGACATGCCCTTCTTTCTGACTATCCACATGAAATGCTTGGCTACAACCAGTACCATGCATAAGAGCATCATAATTAAGTGGCCAAATTCGTGTCCTCGTAAAGCCAACCTTGATATTTGATGGTGTTAGAGCCATTTTAAAAGCTTTACTTGCAAGCTCTGCTAGCTAGAACCTTTTCACCTCAACCCCTGGATTCTTTTCCATCCATGCAACACGCTCTGACCTACAATAGTTCTTGATAGGGCCAAACACACTAACATTAAGGGGTTCAAATCTGTGAGTGGTATAAGCAAGAAAAGTTAAAATTTCAATGCCGAAATTGTTTTCTTCCTCAATTTTTTATACAACCATGTGGCTTCCATTGCCATCTGTTATTAATAGGTGTTCGTTATTAAGTGAGACACCACCTAGCACAGATGCAAAAAACTGGCAAAGCCAATTTAAAAAAAGTTCTTTAGTCATCCATGCATGGGGACGTGCAACCATGCATGCACCTGATTCACAGTTTCGTATATAGTTTTTAAACTCATTTTTACCTTTGAATAGATAAAATCATGGGATTGAAGCACCAATTGAATTGACACAACATAAAATGGTTATCTACTCCATGCTCTTAGGAAAAATATTTGGCACATTTCAGCTCCCTCTCTTGGAAATTACCCACATGCCACAATTCCTTCCCACCTGTATACATGTTTCATCACAATTCCATATATGGTCTCCACCATAAGAATGTTTATGGTATGCACTGGAAAGAGTCTCATAGAACTTACATACAACTACAGGGCGTAAATTTAAATCTTTGCCTCTGTCAAGGCCCTCAGTTGTATGCAATACAAGGTATGGATGCCTTTATTTAAACCCAAACCACCATGATTTACCAAGAAACCGATATTTGAATGGGTTTGGCCTCCCTTGACAGATTTCAGCAACTGTGGATTTGAGTTGTATCAACTCTAGCCCATGTTCCATTTGGGCTATTTCTGTTGGGTTTGTGTTATATTCCTTCCATGACTAATCACGCACAAAGGTGGGGGGGGGGGGGGGGGGGGGGGTCAAAGGAGGGGCAGTAGCCCCCCTTTCTTGGGGACTAGGGCAGCACCCCAAAAAAATTCTTTTTGGTCCTTATTTTCTGGAGGGTGGATTCGCCCATGGTTTTGTGCATGGGTTTGCACATGGTTTTGGGGTACGATGGTTTTCAGCCCCTGGTATTTTGTAGATCTGGTCAAGGGAACTACGGTTATTTTCTAATACAGGGTTAATGAATTGTGGTTTACATATGCTTCGACATGTATATATATGTGTTGTAACACTAAAAGGTTTATAATGAAAAATCAACCTGGTCGTCCCGATTTGGAATCCAGGGGAAAATCTCTATGTTTATCTATTTTATGATTTATGCTCTTGCTACTATTTATTTTCTATTTTTAAGATTCATTCGCAGATCATTTCTGTACAGGGTTAAAACCTACATTTCGTATCAGAGCAGTTTTGGCTTCAAGGGGATGCCTTTGCTACTGAGGGGTTTTTTGCTCGGGCCTAAGGTAGACCCTGTTTAGTGGGAGATCTGCGGGATCTATTCTTGCAGTGAAGGAAGATGGTGAGCGGTGGGAAGATAGAGATCGAGAAATTTAATGGTCAGAGTTTTGAGTTGTGGAAGCTCAAGGTGGAGGATCTGCAAGCAGATAAAGAACAGTGGATCGTGGTACATCCGGGTACTAAACCAATGACAATGTCAGATGAAGAGTGGAAGAAGCTGGATCATAAGGCAAAGAGCACAATATGCTTGTGTGTCTCAGATTTAGTATTGTTGAATGTATCTGGGGAAGCTACGATGAAGATCTTGTGGGACAAACTTGGTACTTTGTACCAATCTAAGTCTTTGGTGAATAAATTGTTCCTGCGGAAATTTTTTTATAGCCTGAGGCTGAAAGATAGAGACTCGGTGACAAAGCATCTGAACGCCTTCAATAATGTGGTAATTCAATTGTCATATGTTGATATTAAAAACTCAAATGAAGATAACTGCATTAGTTTGTTGTGTTCTATAACAGACTCGTGGGAAATTCTGGTTATTGCAATAGGTAGCAATACAACTACCTTGAATTTTGATGACATTGTCTCAGCCTTGTTGTCGGAGGAAATGAGACGGAGAAATATGGAGGGTCAGAATGGAGATGTCTTATCTGTACGAGGAAGGTCTCAAAACAGAAACAAGAATAAGGTTTCGAGTGGGAGATCTAAATCTAAAGTGAGATCTAAATCTCCTAAAATTTTTGTAAAGGTGTGTTGGAAATGCAGAAAGGAAGGGCACTACAAAAAGGAATAAAGATCTAAAGCTCCTGAGAAAGGAAAGGGATCTAATGATGCTCCTTCTACAGAGGAAAAAACCATCTTGGATGAAGGTGGGGATGTGTATTTGGCTTCTTCTTCAAATACACATGTAGATCATGAGTCATGGTTGATTGACTCGGGTGCATCCTCTCACTTCACTCCGTATAGGGAGTGGTTCTACGAGTATAAGAAATATGATGGTGATAATGTCTTCTTAGGTGATGATAAGAAGACCAGAATCATTGGACGTGGAAAATTCAAGCTGATGCTACAAGGTGGAAGGATTAGAACACTTCCTGGTGTTCTGCACATTCTTGCATTGGCTAGAAATATGATTTTTGTAAGCAAGATGGATGATGCAGGTGTAAAAACAATGTTCGGGAAACATACTTGTAATATGGTTCAAGGAGCACTGGTATTAATGTGGGGAGTTCATATTGGAACTCTATACAAGCTTCAGGGCAGCACTATTATTGCTGGGTGCAACAGTTCTGTGGTTCCCAAAAGTGGAGCGGAAATCCTAGCGGTCTCTAAAGAAAAGACCATGCTATGGCATCAAAGGCTTGGACATATTGGAGAGAAGGGCCTTCGTATACTGCATGGAAATGGTATGGTAGAAGGTGTGTCTAATAGCTCTCTGGATTTCAATTTATGTGAACATTGTGTATATGTGAATCAGAATCAATTGATTTTTCCTTCTGGTGCTAAGAGGGTGAACAAGTTATTAGAGCTTGTGCACAGTGATTTTTTTAGACCTGTGTCTATTCCATCATTGGGTAAGTCTATGTACTATGTTTCATTCATAGATGACTTCTCAAAGAATACATGGATTTATTTCTTGAGGAAGAAATCTAAAGTCTTTGACAGATTTAAAGAATTTAAGGCTCTGGTGGAAAACCAGACAGAGAAGAAGATAAAGGTGTTGAGGACAGATAATGGTGGGGAGTTCTGCAAGAAGGAATTTGAAGAGTTCTATAAGAAGTGTGGTATAGCATGGCAGAAGACTACTCCATACACACCTCAGCGAAATGGAGTTGCAGAAATAATGAACAGAACGCTGATGGAAAAGGCAAGAAGCATGCTCAGTGGTACCGGGTTAGGACAAGAATTCTAGGTGGAGGGAGTGGAGACTGCATGTCACTTGGTTAATAGATCACCTTCATCAGCGTTGGAGGATAAGACTCCACATGAGGTATGGACTGGTAAGAAACCCTCTCTTTCACATCTTAGGGTATTTGGATGTGATGCATATGTACATTTTCCAAAGGATAAAAGGACCAAGTTCGATAATAAATATGAAAGGTGCATATTTATTGGGTATAAGGATGGTTTAAAGGTTTACAAGCTTTAGAACCCAGAAACAAGGAAGGTTGTGTACAACCAAGATGTGGTGTTTAGAGAGGTGAAAGATGTTGTTAAACATGAATTCCTACCAAAGGAACTTGAGAAGATAGAGTTTGAGCTAAAGGAGGATGAATCAGACTCTACAACGGAAGAAGAATCAGAAGAGCAAGAGCCAAAAACTCCAACTATGAGAAGATCAGCTTGGGAAAGAAGACAACTAGAAAGGTATAGTCCATCTACTTCCTGTTCAAATTTTACTTTGACTATAACTGATGATGATCTCAAAACTGTCAGGGAGGTAGTAGATTCAGAGGATGGAAAACTCTGGAAGGAGGCCATGGTTGATGAAATGGCATCCTTGCATAAAAATGGGGCATGGGATCTGATGGATTTTCCAGTTGGAAGGAAGCCCATCGGGAGAAAATGGGTGTTTAAGAAGAAGATGAATGTAGAAGGCAAGGTGGAGAAACACAAAGCTCAGTTGGTATCAAAATTTTATTCCCAAGTGCTGGGAATTGATTTTGGTGCTATTTTTTTCTCCTGTTGCCAAAGTTACTTCTATTAGATTACTTTTATCTATTTCTGTTGCATTTGATTTTGAGGTAGAACAGATGGATGTGAAGACATCATTTCTTCACAGGAATCTGGAAGAGGAGATCTACATGAAACACCCTGAAGGATTTATGGTGAAGGGGAAGAAATAACTATTTTGTAGGTTAAAGAAGTTTCTATATGGGTTAAAACAGTCACCAAGGATGTGGTATCAGAAATTTGATACCTGCATACGAGGACTTGGCTTCACTAGAAGCAAGGAGGATCACTGTGTTTATTTTCAATTAATTGGTGATCGTGATATTTATTTGGTCTTGTATGTGGATGATATTTTTTTGATTGGAAATGACAAAGAAATTATCCAAGATTTGAAGACCCAATTGTTCTCCAGACTAGAGATGAAGGATATTGGTGCTGCAAAATATATTTTGGGCATGGAAATTAAGAGGGATCAGGTAAAGAGGAAGCTCTGGTTAAACCAAAGGAAGTATGTCAAGACTATATTGCAGATTTTCAATATGCAGGATAGTAAACTGGTGAATGTTTCGATTCCTATAGGTACAAAGTTGTCTGTTGAACAGTGTCCCAACAAACAAGAAGAAGAGGAGGATATGTCCCATGTTTCATATGCAAGTGCAGTGGGTAGCCTAATGTATGCAATGGTCTATACTAGACCAGTCATTGAACATGCATTGGGAGTATTGAGCAGGTTTATGTCAAACCCAGGGAAGGAGCATTGAACAATAGTGAAACGGGTTTTCAGATATTTACATGGCACTAGTGATCATGGCTTGTGCTATTAGGGAAGACCAGGATTGGAAATAATGTTGGACATTATTGGTTTTGTTGATGCAGACTGGGCTGGAGATCTAGACCAAAGAAGATCTGCAGGTTGGTATATTTTTAGCCTATTTGGAGGTGCAGTTAGTTGGATGAGTAAAAGACAGTTTGTAGTGGCTCTTTCAACTACAGAGGTTGAATACATAGCAGCCACACATGCAAGCAAGGAAGCAGTTTGGTTGCAGATATTGTGTTCAAGTATGGGGTTGGTGTAGCAAGCTATAAGGACAAATTGTGATAGCCAAAGAGAAATTTTCTTGGCTAAGAACCCTGCTTATCATTCAAAGACAAAACACATTGATGTTCAACATCACTTTGTGAGAGATATGGTTGAAGCTAAAAGGGTGTTGCTGGTAAATATGGACGCTTTGAAGAATGTTGCAGATGCATTGACAAAGTCTGTGAGCACACAAAAGTTCTCTTGGTGTAGAGAAACAATGGGTGTTGCAAAGATGGGCTAGTGACTCAGCTGTCCTGTGGCTCCCTGCAAAAAGAAAACAATAAGTAAGAGAATGTTGGGCTTGTATTATATTATTTCCATGACTAATCATGCACGAGGGGGTCATGGGGGGGTGATAGCCCCCGTGTATGTTGCGTTGGGCGCAACGTTGGGCGGGTCAGAGGGGGGGCAGTAGCCCCCTCTGTCGGGGTCTGGGGCAGTGCCTCGGAAAAAAAAAATTGGTCCTTATTTTCGAGTGGGAGGATTCGCCCATGGTTTTGTGCATGGGTTTGCACATGGTTTTGGGGTACGATGGTTTTCAGCCCCTAGTATTTTGTAGATCCGGTCAAGGGAAATACAGTTATGTTTTAATCCAGGGTTAATGGATTGGGGTTTATGTATGCTTTGGCATGTATATATATGTGTTGTAACACTAAAAGGTTTATAATGAAAAATCAAGTTGTTCATCCTGATTTGGGATCTAGGGGAAAATCTCTGTGTTTATCTATTTTATGTTTTATGCTCTTGCTACTATTTATTTTCTGTTTGTAATATTTGTTTGCAGATAATTTATGTACAGGGTTAAAACCTACAATTTCTTTACACCACTCAACCACATCGGCCTCCTCCTCTTCAGTCATAACTATAAGAGACCCTCTACATTTGGTAAGAGTGAGCCCATTTATCCAATAATGTATTTATGAGGGATGAATACCATGTTTCTTTGTAGATGCCTGAAATGAATATCCATTAAACTCTATGTCGTCAATTGCAGTTAAAATTTATTCTTTTTTCGGACCTTTTATAGCACTGATATTTTTAGTTGAACTTCCCCCTTCGAATGTGGTTGACGGTGGCTTTGTGAGTGATTATGTGACAAAATTAGCTTCAGCCACATGGTCATCCTCAACAACATTGCTTGGAGCATTGTTGACATTCACATCACCTATCATTTCGTCATCTGATAAAGTGCATAGCAGCTGGGCACCCCTGGTCACTCTTCTGCCACTTCTCCTTGTACGAGCTACATAACTAACTATTGCCATAGATGAAGCTATCTGCAGAACTATTGCATGCATTCAGTTAAGAATAATTGAAAAGTATGCTTTCATACAAGCCAAACATATCTTTGCTTTATTACAGGAATTATCAACATGTATGTTATTAGCAGCTCAGGAGATTTTCATACATATGGCTTTTTGACAGTATCCTTAAAAAAACAAATCTACAGATATAATTAGTTGTGTCTTCAAATATATCAGTGGTTATTGTTTTGATAACTTGTTTTTACACTTAATATACAATGACTATTTTGATAACTTGTTTTTACACTTAAAATACAATGATTGTTTTGATAACTTGCTTTTAAAATCTAGTATTGTTTCCTCCTTTAGTCTATACAAGGGATTCGTTGAAGACTTGACTGAAACAAATTACATAAGAATGGCTATTTTCCCTATTAAACAAGGCTACTCATATTTAGGTCAATCTGGATACATAATGTATTAAACAAGGCTACTCATATTTGGGTGAATCTGGATACAGAATAAATCTAGACACAATAGTTTTCATTGAGAGGGTTCTTTCAGCAGGTCTTTCTTGACTTGTCTTAAAGGGATTAAAAAGATTGTAGGAGTAATATATTGTGACAAGGATTGGATTCTTAAGTTTGGATTGGGAAGACATGGTAATTTTGATTTCTTGAGACATGTCAACACAACCCATTTTTCTCTTGAATATATTCAACGCATAAGGGGCCAGATAATGGTCACTAGTTCCATGAGTGCATTTCTTCCCTTCCCATTTATAACAGTTTACATTGTATGACTCGCATCATATCTTCATCATATTCCATATACAAAAGCCTATAATAATAATAATACAGAGCGTGATTTTATAGATAATGGTCACTAGTTCCATGAGTGCATTTCTCCCCTTCCCATTTATAATAGTTTATAGTGTATTAATTTCATCATCTCTTCATCCTTTTCCATATACAAAAGCCTATAATAATAATAATACTGCAGAGCATGATTTTATTTATAGCCTCTTGTTTACATAAAGCCAAAGGAGCATTATTGAAGTTCTTCGTGACACTTAGGGTTGAGCTTATCAGTGAATATGTAACAGTTACTATTGTGTCTCCTAGTTTTATACAGTCTAAATTAACATCCATAGAATGGTCGGTAAGAGAAATATTACACCACTAATCTCTAATGTCTCTGACAAAGCAGTCTCATGTTTTTTAATGGTTTGGGAAGACAGAAGTGGACCAATAAAATTTCTTATGTCTGAACATAGCTGAAGGTCTTGAGAGGTCTTACTTAGGCACAAATAAGGTCTTAGGTCTTGGGAGGTCTAACCTGAAGCTATAGTGAAGGCCCTATATGTTTTTTTAGCTCTTGGAAGTTCATACCTAAAGCAATAGTCATTTTCCTGTAAGTTTTGTTAGTTGAACTTCCTCAACTCTCCTTATAATTAAGGCTTAAGGTCCTCATTGGTCTTACCAAATTTAAGTGAGTTTCTCAACTCTTCCTTTCTAGTAAGGCCTAAAGTCCTCATTAGTTGTCTAGAAGCCTAAAAGGTAAATGTCTTCTTCACTTAATCGAATGACTCATTTGTTCAGTCTAGCGGGCTTCCAACAAATTCAATGTTATATTTTGTGTTGTTCAATTTGTGTCATCAAGTTCTCAGTGGGCTTACCTTTCATAGAATCCTAGAAGGTTAATTTATTGGGATTATCCTTGATGGAAGCCTAGAAGGTAAAGGTCTTGGTCGCATAGTTAGATGACGTGTTTGTTCAATGTAGCAAGCCTCCAACAAATTCAATGTTATGTTATGAATTTCTCAATCTTCCATCTTTACCTACATCAAGTTATCATTGCGGGGAAGGATAATTTATATTCTTTTGAACACTTTCAAGTAAAGCAACCATGGTGGTACCTCATGACGAGAATAGAGAATGCCACATGAGAAATTGTTGAAAATGCATTGAGGAAAAAGTGAGATGTGATCACTCCTAGGTGTTATTCATACTTGTTGTGGTTCAGAATTATGCCATGAAATTTTGGAAGGCCACCCAAAGTATTAATCTAAGGAAAAGCCCCTACAAGAGGAGTAGATATTTTTTGCAATTCTGTTTTGGGGAAATTTAACATACACACTCTCTTTAAAACATTGAAACTTGCCTAGGCATTTGGATTACTCTGGTGTTCATCTATACAGGAGTTATGTTCTTTGTTCTATTCTTTTTTGTCTGTAGCTATCCATACTAGCCAATAGTTTTATTCATGGTTGTGTCCTATTTCATTTAGAACATAGGAAAATAGAAATAAATATATATATTCATGAAAATTAAACTGTAAGAAAACTGAAATAAATACTTAGAAATGAAAATAAGAAAACTGAAATAAATACTCATAATGAAAATAAAAGTGTAAAAAAATTGAAATAATATTAAAATAAAACTGTAATAAAATTGTGTTGTAATTGAAGAAACTAACCTGAATACTAACCTGAATATACTGTGAAATGTTTTGGGGTGTGTTCAGTGTTGGTTTGTCTTGAGGGTTGGTGAATAGTTTGAATGTGAAACATGAAACTTCAATAGTGGTTGAACTTATTTTATAGTTTTTTGTAGTTGAATTTAATTGGCGACAATGGTGGACATGGATTGCAATGGCTTCATTTTGAATGTGTGATCATGATTGAATTTGATGTGATCCAATGGCTGGAAACTTATTTTTTTTGACCCATGTGCTTTGATGCTAGTTAGTTATGAAAAATCTTGTATATATTATGGGGAAGGTGACGCAGGAGACTTCCAGGAACTGGCGTTGCTCTTCAATTTTAAGATTGCATCACTTAGTGATGGTATGTATTACCATGGCTTTACTCTGAAGCCGACTCTATATATGGCAGATGACTGGAGGTGGTTACCTGAGGAAATTCAGAGGAAGATTCTAAGTTGGTTGACTAGGTGGCTATCAAGAGGGGGTCGACTCATTTTGACAGAAGAAATTTTACAGCAGTATCCATTTTATTTGGCCCATATTTATCTTATCCCAAAACAAAATATTGTAGAGATCAAGAAGTTTATTGCTCGACTTAAATGGTATGGGGGAAGGGATCATAAGTCAATCCATCTGGCCCTGTTAGATAACATCACAATACCAAAAGAGAGAGGAGGATGGGGAATTTTGGAGATTGAAACTTTTGGCATGTCTCTTATTCCAATATCAATGTGGAGAGGCCTAACTAAGGGACGCTTATGGTTAGAAATCATAAAAAAAAAATATTTGGGACCGAAAGGGATTGAGGATAGACTGATGATAGGGTGGGAACATGTAAAACATAGATCTGAAATATGGAAAGGGTCTTGTAAGGTTTGGCCAGTATTTATGGAGTATATTGAATGGAACTTTGGAGATGGTAAGAAAATCTTTATTGGAAGCAAATAGTTATTTGACCAAGGCAGCCCCATAATCCTTAATCGAGAAGTCATTGCATTGATAAATGACAGAGGAATTTTTTATATGTGCTAGATGGTAAAAGGTTGGGAAAATGATATACCAAGATGGAAGTCTCATAAGGAGGTGGGTTTAAATGAGATATGGAAGGGGGAGTGGGATAAATATATTCTTTCAGTAAAATGCATGGGATTGATAAAGGAGGTTAAAGGAGATAGTCTATCTTGGGGAAGGACGAAAATGGAGGAGAAGATTAACATAAAGGAAGCTTACAGAGTTTTGATAAATAGACGCCTGGGTAATGAACAAGAGTGCTAGTTCAACCATATGTGGAAAGTCAAGGTGTAGATCAAAATGATCATTTTATTGAGACTGATTTGGAAAAATAAAATCTTGATGTGAGATAAATTATAGAAAAAAGGATGGCAAGGGCCGGATATATGTATTTTATGTGAGAAAAATGAGGAAGATAATTTTCATTTATTCTATAAGTGCCCTTTTGCTACTAAACTTTAGGCTATCTGTGTGCTATCCTTAAATTCCTATCCCCAGTTACTCTTCAACAAAGGATTGCATTAGTTGGTGGTTTAGGAGGGGTAAACATTTGAGAGCCATTCCAATTCTTTTACCTTGGCACATCTGGTGTGGCAGAAACAGAAATATTTTTGAAGGAAGGTAGTGCACCTCACAGGACATTTGTATGAAGATCTACAGTTCCACGGAAATGATGAAGATGAAACAAAAGCCTCCATGTCATGTTAATAAGAGACTTCACCTCTATGAAATCCATTACCCTCTAGGACTATTTGATGGTGCATCACAAGACCAGAACTGTGGTTGTGGTGCATGGCTAATGGTTGCTCCAGACTGTCACTACAAGATTTATTGAAACGGGGGAAGAGGCACCAATACAAGGGCTAAATTCATTGCTATATGGGGCTTGTTGTGGCTTGCCTCTCAACTCTACCCGGAGGAGCTGTGGGTTCACGGGGATTCGAAAGTTATCATTGACCACTTGAATAAAGGAACGCATCTGAATCTGGCATATCTCACTCACTGTTGGAGCGGACATATGCTTTGAAGAGACCCTTTAATAACATAACTTTCAGCCATGTTTATAGGGAGAAAAACCAGGAAGCTGATCGTTTATCTAAAAGAGGCCTAAATGGAAGATTTGGGGAAATAGAATATGAGCTCTATAACTCAAATGGAGTTGGAGCTGTGGGAAAGGTAAAATTTAGTTTAAACAAATTCCTTCAAAATTTTAAGGGATAAGGGAGGATGGAAAGCTCCATAAAGTGACTCCAATTTTGTCTTTTTGGTGAAAGCAGCAAAGCAAAAGTTGTAATATTTAGTGGAAAAAGACTGTTTTTGTAGGAGAAACTGTGATAAACTTATTTTTTTGAATTAGCTCCGAAAGCGAATGTAAGATGGATAATCTTTGTTCAGCTCAATGTTTTTACTGAATAGATATGTGTCCTAGTACACTATATACACCAGATATATTTTTCATGCTGAAAAAAATATCAACATTATTACGAAGATGTTACCTTAAATTAAAAAGAATGGTGCCCACTTTTTTTATTAAGTCTTACCTAAAATTAGATAAAGGATGTTGTCCATGGTTTATAAAGAATGTGACTTTACCACTGTTATTGAGGTGAAGTACGGATTAGAAAAAACTATTCGTGGCTCAAGTCAGAACCGTGTCAATTAAATAGTTAATTAAATATATTGATTTTATCTTCAAATTTCAGAAATTATTGTTCATACCAAATCTCTTTTTTCTGCATAGGATAAAAATGCTTCCTTTTCATTGAAATATAAAAAGAAACTACAAAGTCATGGATCAACTACTTTGTTTACAATCACTTGTGTGACAACAATTTTATATATACTGTGTATCCGCCTATCTATTTATGTAAAACATAGATTATGTTTACATAGATTATGTTTACATATGTAACTATTTTATAACCTCAACTGTGTTGATCCAAAAAAGACCAAAATGTTATATCTTATGTTTTCATTATTGAATTTCTCCAAAAATTTTAATAGAGTACACAGGAAATACCAAAAAAAAAACTACATATTTTTCCTGAGAATAACCAATGCTGCCACCATTAATCATGACATCTTCTTCAAAAGATGCAAAGTACAACTCATTACCATGCTCCTTGAAAGTATCTTGCTTGGATAGGTCGAATATCAACCAGAAAGGTTTGGAGTTATCCAAATTGGACTTCAATATTCCGCAATGCATACATAAGAATGAGATACAGCTTATTACAGGGTCATAATCTGTACTTCCACTTTCATAGTCGGTGTTTTTAACAATTCCATATACATGATGAAAAAACTAAAATATTTACACATCACATCGTTTCGTTTTATGTTTATTGTAAACATTTATTGTAAAAATTTAGTTACTAATTGAGCGTGCTGAAAATGAGATTTCGTTCATATATAAAAACTACAATTGATCAACAACATTATCATTTAAACAGAAAAATCTTGATAATATAAATAATAAATTATAATTTGTTTCATAAAACTCTTAATAATATTGAAAAATATATATTAATAATATTTAAAAATGATTTATAATAATAAAAAATAAATATTAATAATATTTTAAAAGTCATATATTTTTGATAAAAAATTAAATTAGTTATGATTTGTCCCAAAGTGTCTTTTAGTTTATTAGTTTGTATTTCTTAATTAGTTATGATTTATCCTAAAGTGTCTTTTAGTTTATTAGTTTGTGCTTCTTAATTAGTTATGATTTATCATAAAGTGTCTTTTAGTTTATTAGTTTGTGTTTCTTTTTAGTTTATTAGTTTGTGTTTCATGTGGTGGACAAACATGTTTAGAATTAGTTTATTAGTTAATTGTTTTGTGTTTTATAGGGTGGACTAACATGTTTGGAAAGGATGTGTGGTTTTCTATTTTATTTTTATAAAAGTTTGGGAAAGGGGTGTATTGGATATATTTGGTTCAGAGACAGATAGATTGAACATGTGGATAATTTTGGCCTTTTACATTGTATTAAAAACTTTAAAAGGTGATATCTTACATTAGAATAATACTTCATCAAGCAAGTGCATCAGGGTAAGGAAATAAAATAGTCAAGGAGGGGCGTTTTGATTAAAAGTCGACCAAGTTTCCAGGTGGATCATCATTCATCTTTTCCCAGCCGACCGTTGGAGACACTTCGAGGGGGTAACTTGCATAGTAAATAAACCGATGCTACCCCCAGAGTTGAATAATCAGCGGGGAAGGATCTGCCGATCAATGTCCTAGATTGATTATGGGGGGTCATAGCTTGATCCCACCCCCCATTAATTCACCCGCCAGAGGAAGGTGTGTACCACCTACCTATGTCATCAACCCTCTCATGTTTGTAACGAGTGCTGAAGGTAAAACGATAAAGCCCGCAACTGCTCTCGTCCACCTATCACCTTTCATGTCCAAATCATCTTCTGCTACATGACGTCATCTGACATCATACGACCATTTCCCCCTCCATCTATAAAACCCCTTCTAGATTTAAATGTTGGAATTTAAATGGTTTTCCTAGTGAAAATCCCTCCCGTTGTTTGACTGTTCAGCAACACTGTTTGTTCACCAACTTGATCGAGAGCTCCTACCAAAGCCTTTTTTCAGCTATCACCTCATTAATCAGGTAACCTTTCGAGCTCCCCACCTGCAACTTGTTTCTATATATGATAAAAATTAAGAGATCATTTGTTGTGAAACCAGCTCCAAAAATAGAATAAAAGAGATATCAACGACTTATAAATAAGCCACTTTGAGGGGACAACCTTCAATACATTACATGAATGAACAATTCTTGGATGATACAAATTACAAAACCTCCTTTCTATATATAGGAGTCCATGGGGCAGCAATTTAATCCCAGTGGGGCCAGAATGTAATCCTAGCTGACCTAACAATAATAATTTAAGACCACAATAATAACAATATGAGGGTTACAGAGGTGCAATAATAACAATAAGTGGGTTACACTAGTAACAATAAGGGACTATACTAGTAATATAATGACCTAACATGCCCCTCTCCTTCAAAAAAATGTTGTCCTCAACACTTGAGTAGCTCTCTATGCTTCTGTATAAAATTATCATCCTCCCATGTAGAATCTTTAGTGGGTAAGTTCTTCCAATTGATGAGATACTCTGAAATTGATAGACAGAAAACTACAGTCCGTGTACTTGCGGCCAATTTTTACAGCATTCCAATCCCATGCTCAGAGAGAGAGCTATGAATATTTTCCCACGATCACCTCTTTGAGATTAAATTCAGAAGCTTGAACAAGCCCTAACTTCCACATATAATATCTCTGCCAATATTACAAACCAAGATCTGAAATTTTGCAGCGATGTTCCTGAGAATTTCATTTTCGCACTCTAAAAATTTCAGCTTTTGAACTTTCTTAGAAAACAAGTTATAGTGAAAATTCAACGATGACCTGTTTGGAGCAGCAAAACCCTAGAATCCCAAAGCTCTGATACCAAATGTTGTCAAACTAGCTCCAAAAATAGAAGAAAAGGGATATCAATAGCTTAGAAATAAGCCACTTCGAGGGGGCAACCTCCAATACATTACATGAATGAGAAGTTCTTGGGTGATACAAATTATAAAACCTCCTTTCTATATATAGGAGTCCATGGGACAATAATGTAATCCTAATGGGGCCGCAATGTAATCGTATCCAACCTAACAATAATAATTTAAGGGCACAATAATAACAATATGGGGGTTACAGGGGTGCAATAATATAAATAAGGGAGTTACACTAACAACAATAAGGGACTATACTAGTAATATAGGGACCTAACATCAGCCCCCATGTTACCCGGATAAATCCCTTGTGTGGGCAGAAGTGATCTCCCTAGAATCCTAAAGGAAAACTAGAAACAAACAAAAAAACAAAATAGATTTTTCCTTAACCTAAAACCAAAATGCGAAGGATCACTTACCAGTTAGCGAAGTGCTTGTAGAATTCCTTTCAACGCTTTCCACAGACATATTTTCCTCAATGCTTCAGAGTCTTTCCAAATGCTTCTACAACTTCTCCATGATGCTCCAAAAGAGATATGCATGGACAAAATAATTCAAAAGTATCAAAGCATCTAGCATATAAAAGAAAAGGTAAATGAAATCTCTAATCTAGCATACAACATATAATTGAATCAATAATCAGTTATAAAAAATGTGAGTGATCAAGGAATCCCACAAATAACATCGAAATAGACGCAATTAGGAAAGAACAATTAATTTGTATTAAATTCAAACGAGAAAACAAGCTTACAACCTGGTGACCTCAATGTCAGAAGCTTCTTCCAATGATCTCCATTCCTTCCCTTGATAACAAGCTCTTTAGACCCAAAACCAACAACATGAATTTACAAATCCAAGTCTCAATAGTTTCCCATTCCTTTAGTCCTATTCTCAATTTATAGGAAGGATGAGGAGGTTTCTAGTTCCTTTTCCCAAGGGATATGATGCTTAAGAAAGGAGGATATTTTCATGTAACAAGGGATAAGGCGCACGTATATAGTGGTTCGAGGTTTCTAATTTGGATAAGATTCCTCAACCAAAGCTTATAGAACTTACTTTTTCATTTTTACCTACATGAATAGACCTGCGCAGTTTATAGTGGAAGAAACTACACAGATCTACACAATTTACGGTGGAAGTGTTATGAGAACAACTTGCAAAATAGAAGAAAATGGAGATCAACAACTTATAAATCAGCCCCTTCGAGAGGGAAACCTCCGTTACGTTACATAAATGAACAATTCTTGGATGATACAAATGAAAAAAACTCGTTTATATATATAGGAGTCCATGGGGTCACAATATAATCCTAGTCGAGCTAACAATAATAATGTAAGGGCAAAACAATAACAATATCGGGCTTTTATGAGGCACAATAATAACAATATGGGAACTACAAGGTTACAACAATAACAATAAGGGGGCTAAAATAACAACAGTGAGGGACTACACTAGTAATATAGGGACCTAACGTGCCCCTCTCCTTCAAAAAATTGTTTTCCTCAATGCTTGAGTAGTTATGGATGCTTCTGTCCAAAATTATCATCCTCCCATGTGGAATATTCAGTGGGTAAGTTCTTCCACTTGATGAGATACTCTGAAACTGATCGATTTCATAGTTATCAAGTTCTTGTTTTTGTGACTACTTCATGTTCCAATATGATTTTTCCTTCCTCATCAAGCTCTGGCAATATCGTTTGAACTGGAAGGTTGTCACCTATAACCCTTTTTAAGCATGAAACATGGAAAACTGGGTGCACTCGGGAAGAAGAAGGAAGCCCCAATTTGTATTCCATAGTACCAATCTTTTGAAACACCTTGTAAGGACCATATTACTTTGGTAATAATTTATTATCCTTCTTATCTTGCTTGAGGGAATTTTGTTTGTATGGTTGCAACTATAAAAATACCCAGTGTCCTACATCAAAACTTCTCTCATTGTGATCTTGATCTGCTTTTTGTTTCATTCAATTTAGTGCCAAATTTAGGTTATCCTTTAAGAGTTGGAGAACTTGTTTTTTATGCTCGATGTGATCTTCCACTGCTTGAACCTTAAAATTTTCTCTTAAAGATAATGTGATGGATGGTGGATTATATCCATAAAGTGCCATAAACGAGGCCATTTTTGTTACAGTATGGAAGGAAGTGTTATACCACCATTTAGCCAGAGGTAACCACTTGACCCATTGTGTTTTTTTATCAGATACAAAACAACAAAGATATCCTTCCAAACATTTGTTCACTGTCTTACTTTCCCATCAGATTGAGGATGATAATATGATATATGAGCTAGTTGAATACCCAAAAAGGAAAATAATTCCATCCAAAAATTTCGAGTGAAAATGGGATCTCTGTCACTTAGAATAATCTTTTGGTTTCCACGTAGCTTTTTAATTGTTTCCTTGAATGCAGTAGCAAATGTACTTGCTTTAAATGGCTGAGATAATGCACAAAAGTGTGCATACTTGGAAATTATATCAACTACCACCATGATGACACTATTTCCTTCAGACTTAGGTAAACCTGTGATAAAATCCATTGAAACCTCCTCACAACGTCAACTCAAAATGGATAAAGGCTATAAAAGACCCAGGGTCTTACTTATCTCAACTTTATTTTGTTGGCGAACCAAGCATTCCGCCACAGACTTTTGAATATTATATTTAAGGCCATCCCAAAAAAAAAAAATCTTCATCCTATGGTAAGTTTTTAAAAATCTTGAGTGTCCTCCTAAGGGAGAGGTGTGAAATTCCAAAAGAATATTTTGTTTTAGTTGGGAATTCTTACAAAGATATAAGCGATATTTGTACTATAAGGAATTATTTTTCCAACTAAATGTATAATATGTACTTAGATCTTGTTGCAACTTTTGAATGAGTGTCTACACTTCTTCATCATTCTTCCATTCCTCCCTTGCTTCGGTTATCCAATCTGGTTGGAAAATAGAAATGTCACAAAGCAATGCTTCCACCTCCTCATCCTTTCTTGAAAGTGCATCTGGAACAACATTTAGCTTCTCTTTTTTGTAGATGATTTCAAGGTCATAACCTAACATCTTTGTGACCCATTTTTTATGCTCTTCTAAAGATATTATTTGTTCCAAAAATTATTTAAGACTATCATGATAATTTTTTGCCTTGAAGTGTCTTCCCATTAGGTAAGGTTCCCATTTCCTTAGTGCTTGTAGTGTTTCCAACATTTCTTTCTCATAAATATTTTTCTATAAATAATTTCCTTTGATTGGAAGACTTTCAAAAGCAATGGGTCTTCCTTCTTGGATTAAAACAACACCAATTCCATTTCCTGAGGCATCATCTTCGACAATAAAGTTTTTTTTGAAGTATGACGTAGCTAAGATAGGTGCTTGGAAAATTTCCTTTTCAAGATGTTCAAAGGCCTTAGTTGCTTCAAGAGTCCATGAAAATGCCTCTTTCTTCAATAATGTTGTTAGAGGTGCTTCTATTCTCCCATAATTTTTAACAAACTTGTGATAATACCCTGTTAACCTAATAAATCATCGCAAATTATTTATGGTTTTCGGGACTTTCCATTCCTTAATGGCTTTAATTTTTTTAGGGTCTACCTTAACACCCTCATGAGATACAATATGGCATAGATATTCCACCTCTTGTACTACAAAGAAATATTTTGATTTTTTTGCATATAACTATTTCTCCTCCAATAGTTTGATCACCCTGTCAACATGTTGAACATGATCATTCCAATACCTACTCTAGATTAGTATATCATCAAAAAATACTAACAAAAAATTTCTAAGGGTGGGTTTGAAAGTGGAATTCATCAACCCTTGAAATGTAGAAGGTGCATTGGTAAGGCCAAAAGGCATGACCAAAAATTCATAATTACCCTCATGAGTTCGAAATGTTGTTTTCGGAATATCTTCAGTCTTCATTCTAATTTGATGATATCTTGAACAGAGATCCAACTTGGTAAAATAAATTTCTCCATGCAATTCATCCAATAATTCATCAATCACGTGACTAGGAAATTGATCTTTAATAGTGAACTTATTGAGCTCTCTCTAGAGTGGACACACGCGCCATGATACATCCTTCTTGTGCACCGATACTATTGGAGGAGGGAAAGAACTTTCACTAGGTTGAATCATACCAGCCTCTAACATTTTGGCAATCATACGTTCAATTTCGCTCTTTTGGACAGAAGTATATCTATAAAGCCTGATGTTTGGAGGAAGAATTCCTAGAATCAAATGAATAACATGATCATGATCAAGAATAGGTGGGAGTCCTTTGGGAGTTTCAAACACCTTGGAATGATTGTCCAAGAATTTTTGGAGATCTGGAGAAATGGATGATTTTGATGTTGCAACTTCTAATGAGAATAATTGTGTAATTATGGCTCGTTGTTCTTTCTTCAAAAGATGTTAGAAAAATTATATATGACAGAGCAATCGAACACATAAAATATGTAGAAACACAAAAACATAAAACATATAAAACAAGAGAGGCAAAGATATACTTGGTTCACCCAATTTGGGCTATGTCCACCCCGAAGAACCAATCCTTCCTTTATATTATCCAGCAAGATTAAGAGACACAACCTACAGAAGATTTTTTGCAATATCCTCTACTCTCTCTCACAATCTCCCTTTATGTTTCTCACTCATAATACACATACAATACCTAGCCGCAATACAATACCCTCATAAAAAATGAGGGGTTGCCTTCTAGGGAATAAACCCTACATTAAGCATAACTTCTACCATTAGATCATCCGCCTAATGAATGTCCTATATTGAATACGAAATTACAAAATTTTATAAGGGAATTTTACATATGTTTTTAGCTTCTGGGGTGTTGCCCCAAAACCCCTGTCGGGGGACCGCTGGTCCCTGGACCCCCCAGCCGGGGGCGATCAGCCTCCCCGGACCCTCGTGGGGGAGGAGAAGTCCCCCCCCCCCCCCCCCCTCTCCCCCCCGCATGGAGGGGTGTACAACCTTCCTAGAGTATACATCCGACTGAAACAAGGACCTCTTAATCAGGATGGACATCAATCTCCACACCCAACAAACGCTTTGGAATGACATTAGAGCTTATTATCTTTCCCAACTTCCTTGTGATACCCCGTAATTCAGGTTCCTTTCCTTCCGAAAAAAATTCAAGAAAATTTCTTGAAAATCAAAATCTGTCGTCCCCAAATATTGTAACCATTGTACTCCTAGTACAACATCTGCACCTTCCATTGGAATGAAAAGAATTGGACTATTCAATACATTTTCCCCCATGGTTATCTTTATATTATGGCACTTTCGAGCGAAATCTATATTTCCTCCATTTGCAACCACCAATTGACACTCTGGTGTTGGGTATAGGAATCAATTCAATTCCTGGTGTACCTTACAATGAAAAACATTATGGGTACTACCTGAATCAATCAACACTATTACATTTTTATTCTTGATATGTCCTTCTATCTTGAGATTTTGAGGAGTGTTAATTCTGGCCAATGCATTACAAGATATGGTTGGTCTCATTTCTTCTTTCTCTAGGGTTGGTTCCTAGTGTATATCCTCTTCTTTTGAAGTGTATTGTTCATTTTCTTCCTCCTCTTAACAATATATGTAAATTAATTTCTTCTCAGCACACCTATGACCTTTAGTGTGTTTTCTATCACAACCATAGAAAAGCCCTTTTTCTCATTTATCTTCCAATGGTTGTGGTGTCAGTATTCTAGGATTAGAAACACTTCCATCTTTATAGATGTGAGTGGTAGGCTTCTTTATCACCATAATTTACTTTCAATTTCTCTTGCCAACCTGAATGCCTTCTCCAATGAATCAGGTTCTAAATGGCGAACCTCATGTTGGATGTTATCCTTTAAAGTCCCTATGAATACATCAATCACGTTTTCCTCTGGAATATCAGTTACCCTTATATTCAATTTTTTGATTTCCTCAATGTGCTCCACCATTGAACCCTTTTGTTTGAGATTTATCAATTGGATAAAGAAGGTGTTTCTCTTTGTATCCTCATATTGTGTTATCATTTCCTCCATAAATATTGACCAAGTGACAACTTTTTTACCATAGCAAAGCCGTCGATACCATACAAATGTATTTTTTTCTAAATATAAAGTTGCAATGCATACCTTTTGTGTGTTTTGTGCATTATGGAGATCAAAATATTGGTTCATCTGTAGTATCCATCTTGCGGAATCCTTGCTATAAAACTTCCTCATATCGATCTTTGGAATATGATAGGTCTTCAATCCAACATTAGAGCTTATGAAATCAAGATTAACATTTATTTTTTTCACATCAAGAGTTTCCTCTACTACCTTTTTGCCATTAGGAATTATTTCATGTGTCAACTTTTTGAAACATTCCTTCAAACCTTCCATGTCTTCTTTTAGATCATTCTTAATGTCTTCCATGTTGCCTTTCCTTTTTTCATCGGTCGTAGCTTTCATGCCATTCTTCAAACCATCCATATTAGCTTCCATGGATTTCTTCAAACCATCCATCTTAGACTCCATTTCATTTTGTGTTACTCTTTGCGAAAGCGAAATTTTTTTCACTTGGTCTTGTAATTTTGATATATCATGTTGCACTTCTTCCTCTTCATGAATCATAGTAGGGGCTTAATGGGTGTTGAATTATTTTTAGGGGGAATTTTAGAACCAAATTCTGATATTTATTCTTCAATATACCCTTGGAATCACTTCAAAATAATTTTTCAAACAATACTTATGTAATTTTTAAACAAAATACACATTGTTTTCTTGCTTTTGAGGAGATCGATATTGAAACCAATGTATCTCTGTAATTTCGAATACCATATATTATATCTTTGGTCCTTTTGTATCCCTATGAATCTTCTTTAGAATGCCACATGTCCACCCTGATTTGGATTTTTCAAGAAAAAATTTATGCCCAATATCCCACAATGATCTAATTATGGACTCATTTAGTAGAGAAACTTGTACCATGTGCCATGTGTCATTTTTTCCTCCTTTGGCTATGAAATCGATACACATGAAACTACCATTTGATTAATTCCAGCCGATTTTTACAGAATTCCAATCCGACGCTCAGAGAGAGAGTTATGACGCTTTTACCAAGGGAAACTCTTTAAGATGAAATCTAGGAGCCTGTAAAAACCCTAACTTCCACATTTCATACCTCCAAAAATATTGTGAACTAAGATCTGATATTTTTACACGAAAGTCCTTAGGACTGCTTCGCAAATGTGTTATTTTTCGCTTCTGATCCTTCGTAGAAACAAAGTTATAGCGAAAATTCCATGATAGCCTGTTTGAAGTAGTGAAACCCTGGAATGCAAATCCTTGATACCAAATGTTATGAAACCAACTCACAAAATATAAGAAAAGAGAGATAAACGACTTAGAAATAAGGCTCTTCGAGGGGGAAACCTCCTTTACATTACATAAATGAACAATTCTTGGATGATACAAATGCAAAAACCTCCTTTCTATTTATAGGAGTCCATGGGGTCACAATATAATCCTAGTCGACCTAACAATAATAATGTAAGGGCACAACAATAATAATAAAGGGCTTTTATGGGGCACAATAATAATAATATGGGAACTATAGGGGTACAAAAGTAACAATAAGGGGGCTACACTAACAACAATAAAGGACTACACTAGCAATATAGGGACCTAACAAGAAGAAACTATGCATGCGTGAGTTTGTTCAGGAAAACTGCGCAGATGCTCAAAAAGGGGTTTTAAGTAGTGAAATCCAAAATTAATTTTTTCCTTGGTATTATTTTACTTCAGGCTTCATAGGGGACTCACTTGAGACACTACATCGGATGGAAAGATATTTGAATTGATAGTCATGGTGATAAACTGTAGTGTAACAAATGACCTCCAAAAGTGCAAAGAAAAAAAATAATTTTGATGACTTAAGCACTTTATCATGTCTAAGGTTTGGACTAGAGACAAATGGGTTGAGGACCTGAAATAAACAATCAAGGATTACCATATCATGCTTTCATATAAACATCACTGAGGTCGGAATTCCCATACTCATAGTAAACATAACTTGATGAACCGGTAGGGAAATACACAAATATTCATGTCAATGGTAGACATAGTATGGACGTAGCCAAAAATGGATTTATATTTACAATCATAAATATTTAATAACTCCAGGCAGCCTGGTTGGATGAAACTAGATCTAGAGTCCTTATCTCCATCTCTCAATGCATAATACAAATCTAACCATGTCAGTAAATGTTTTGAAGTCAAATATTGTAGAAACCACTTGATTACCAGTCAATGATGTGAACCATTAACAAGTGCGAGAGAAACCACCAAAAATGACAATGGCTCTCAAGACACTCCCAATACAATCTAAGAAGTGTGAAAACATGCCTTGAAGTCGAACACTCATAGAATCATTCGATCGAAGGTCAATGATGAAAAATTATAGTCGAAGGAGAGAAACCTGCCATTAGGGAATGAAGGTGATATGAATATGGTAAAACTAGTTTTTTTTGTGCTAGCTCCCTCACTAGTATTATAAAAATATGTTTAGGATCATATCAAATTAACCATTTATGTGAGGGTTTATGTGTCAAGTTTAGTTTCTTTTATGAGAAATTTCTTAAGTAAAATAGTTGTTAAAAAAACATGTACGTAAAATAAATTTCAGAGAAATAACACATAGCAAACACATTGCACATAACTGATAATAGAGTTCACCCCTCTTGGCTACATCTCGATGGACCTGCTTCAACTGGCTAGGCCCTCTTTGAATTAATTTTAAATTCTTTGTTTACATGCACCTACAGTACTCCAATGGCTTTGCAACCTTCTCCATTGGATTCAAAAGACCCAAAAACCTCAAAATATACTCTTCAAGCTTTCAAAATGGTCTTCAGCTGATCTGGCATGACCACCTCTCCTAGTGGCTCTAGGCTTCTTTAATCTTCAAAGTGGGAAAATAACTTATATAAATGATCTTACCCCTATGCAACCTGCACCATCAGGTTCAGAGCATCCAAATCATCTAGGAATGACTCTTCTTGAGCCAAAATTGGTCGGAATATGCCAAAGTTATGGCTTCTTCAATATTTCCTAGGAAAACTCCTTCAAATTTGGAAAAGCTCTAGTCAAGTCCGCCAAAATTGTTAGTGGTGCCAAAATTATGGGAACCACCAAACCTCCGCCTAATTAATCTCAAGATTAATTAATCTTAAGTGTGACTTAACTGGTGGTTAGTGCATTAAGCACAATTAACAAAAACTTTGGTTTGAAAATCAGATTAGGCACTAATAAATGTTTAGGGGTTTAATAATCTGGTTTAATTATGTTTAACCTGCGGCATTTGGGTAAGCCCTCCACCGTGGTCGTGTTGTATGGTTCTATGGGTTGGGGCTGGCCCCCACGGATCTGGCCCCCACAAGGCTAACCCCCAAACACCTCCACCTATACATATGTTAGCATTTAAATATAAATTGTACCACATATCTATTAAGATCTTGTTGTGTGTTATATTGCTATGAAAATGTGTTACGTTGGGGGAGGTCATGGGTTCGACCCCGACCTCAGCTCTTCAGCCGACCATAAAAAATTTGCCACATGATATTAAAATTAAATTTGACCCATAACCACATTTCTCCCTTGGACTGGGGCACGTGGTGGTCGCAAGGCTTGCTAGGTGGCTAGAGAAACACCCAAATTTTGACCTTTGACCCTATTGGACCTTTTTTTTTTCAAATTCACCTCTTTGACGCAGCGATCAGCATACTCTAACTTTCACATACAGACTTTTTTTTTCAGTGAAACAAAGTGCACTGGATTCCTGTTGATATGCCCTATCTGGTCATTCTAGTTTGGTGAAATTCTGAGAACTTTGAATTTTTGGCAATTTTTTGCTCCCAATCTAGATTCTGATCACTCCTTCCCACTGATAGGCTTTTGGACTCACAAAAGCTGGTTATCTCATGATAGTTGGATACTCCTCTCTTTCCCAAGTTATATAATCTTGATTCCACTTGGAAAAATCTCGATGACAACCACTTGGGTTCACTAACATGCCTTGCCTTGCAAATGGCTTGGCACTTCAACCAATGTCCTCCTTTTTTTGTTGACCTAATCCAACAGTTGTTGGCTACTTGCTGACTAATAAAACACCTTGTTGTACCAAAGGAATCTCTCTGTGCTTGGAAAACTAACTGATGGCCTTTGTTTGGTCAATTTAGTGTGTCCTAAATTGCTACATTAATTTGTCAATCCGAGATTCATAAGCTGACGAAGTGTGGCGCACTATATGTGCAAGATAACCTATCTCTTAATTTTTGTCGTTTTTGGGTTTTTTATTTATCTTGGGGGTTTTTATCTTGGTTGGTTTCCTAATGTGAGATGGAAATTCTAAAAGACAAGTATGGATATAAATGTTCAAGGCAATGATGTACTTTATAATGATTTCCCAAACTTCAAACTTCAAAAGGGTTTTAAAACATGCAATGACAAAATGAATTCCTAAAAGAAAATGAAAATGTGCCACTATACTAGTCAAACAAACAGTGAACTATTGATCATGAAACCCATTACCCTTGCTCCTGTCTAAATACAAAAGAAACTGTGCTCAAAGAAATCCAAGAATTGCAAGAAAAGTAAAGCTAAAATCAAATTACATCAACTCATATTCTGACCCCTCACCATTAGTCTTGCTATGGCTTTCGGAGGTAACTGATAATGACATGAGCAATTTAATATCTAACTTGCAGAAAAATAAACTAATATAAAACTACACACTCATACTTCAATCCCTCACCATTAGTCTCACTATGGTTTTCGAAGGTAACTGATAATGACATGAGCAATTTAATATCTAACTTAACTAATAAAGAAAATGTACAAAACTGAAATAAATAAAACAGTGCTGGAATTAAAAGCTAAGAAAAATAAATCAGCAGGAGGACAAGACTGATTCCATGTCATTAATCGTTGTAAAACTATGTGCAAATGCCCGGGCTGCCTACTGTAATCTGGAACAAAGACACTGATCAGTTAACAGCAGCTTAAAGCATGAAAAATTATGGACAAAAATAAAACGCTAATACCATAAGAGATGTAATATATACACGTGAATAACTATGGCATAATGAACGTGAGGAAATAAAGCATGAAACTATACAGTAATAAACAAAACCTCAGCGTGTGCAGGGGCCCTCTGCACAATCGTCGGGCAACAGCTATCAACCACGAATTATGCTTATGAACAGAGTCTTCTCATGTATTCAAAACGCAGTCATAACAAGGAAATAATGTCATGGCACAGTGGGCTTTCTTTTCAGCAAAATTACATTACAGAAGCTAGCTACTATGCGTATGAGAACGCATTATTTATAACAAAGGATGACATAACTACTTTCCTACAATCTGCGCTGATAAAAGACACGTGAACAACCACGTCCAGAAATCTAGCATTATGGCTGCCGTGAAGATTAAATCTATGGAGGGTGGCCGTTGGATTTGGCTTATGGAGCAGTTCACAGGTGTTGATATGTCCCCTGAGATTTAGGAACAACCACGCAAGTCTTCACGTGGTGAAAAACAGAGTTCTGTCACCGTAGGACTCTTAGGTTGACCACCGCTTGACTACCTTTGACCACAGCCTTCTTTGGTGAATTTGACTGAGCCAATAGGACTCGGTCCATATCCATGTCATTTCCAACTTGCCCTTGTGGCTTGATTTGACTGAAGACACCTGCAATATAGACTTTAACAAAATGGCTGTGGAAAGTTGAAGCAACTGCGGAAAGTGACAAGATTCTGCAGTTCAATGAGAAAAAATTTAATTCAAACAGCAGACGCAAAACATAGTTAAAAACCACTTTAAATTCTCTTTTATGATTAATATGCAATGATGTTGATGACTTAGGAGGTCCAGGTAAATGGAAAAATTCTAGAAAGGTGTATAGGAAAGATGCAAGTTTGGGACTCAACATACCCCCACTGTGAAGGTGTTGCATGTCCCCATGCAACCAAAATTTTGATCATCCTCCTTCAATTCATATGCCCTGATACCTATGCCAGTACATCCAGTCCTCTTCTCCTCTTTCTTGGTGCTGCTAACATCCTGGGCTTCTTCATCAAGCATCTGAATTTGAGATTAATCAGTGCTCTACTTATCTTCTTGCATTTCTTCTTCAATTTTCTGTTCTTTTTGTGCCACAGTCCCAGATGTAGCATAGTGTTGTCATGAATGATCTTTTCCAATCTTCTTTTCTCCTTTAATGCTTCATTTTCATTTTTAATATGTCTATTTAAAACCTCCAACTCAAAGACTTCTTGTTTCAACGATTGGACTAGAGCTTCTTGTGCTGTGTGAGGCTGAGTGGATGAAGTGTTGGGACCTGTGGCTGTTTTTTCTAAGGATTCTATGTAATCATACACCTCTTGCTGCTTTGGATCTATCTCGGGTGTCGTTTTCCTTGGGCTGTCCCCAAAATGCTGTGGAGGAGAATTGACTTCAAAATCTGGCCGAAAAGGACTCATGTCAACATCTTGAGGACTAGTTTCAACGTTTGGCTGAGAATGAGGTGGACTACGGCCAGCTGGAGTTTGTTCAGGTGTTCCTTATCCCAAATCAATAAAATGGGGTCCTTTTGTTTGTGCTTTCCTCTACTTTCCTTTAAGCCTGGTGCTTCTTCCTACATGTTGTGGACTACTGTCTTTTTCCTTCAGTTTTTCTTTTCCTTTCTTTTTGGCCATAGCTGACTGTTCCTGAAGGTGAAATAGTCTCTCAGACAATACTTGATGGTCTTCTTCTGAGGAAGGGGTTTGATGCACAGCCTCAATGCTTCTTTTCTCTTTTGATTTTGTTGGCTTTTTACCCCCAGTCTTTTCCTTCTTCCTTTTAGACAATCTTTCTTCTCTACTAGTTCTTTCAACTGTGTTAGTAGGAGTGCTTTGAGTTTTATCACCTGTTCTCTTTCTTCTATTTCTTTTTGATGTACTGCCTTCAGGGGTTTCTTGGGGTTCTTCAAAGAAATTTCTAATTAAAAACTGCTCCCATGTGTCCTTTTTCTCCTTTAATTGTTTTTCTATCAAGATTTTCACGAGACCATGGTGATACAAATGTGGTTCTATGTCCCCCAAATGCTTTTGTATGGTTACAGACATCTTTTTCAAACTTTTTAGTAAAAAGTATGGCAGATTGAGGGTCTGGTTGTTAGGAAACTCATCAACAGTTGGGTATGATACATGTACATTGATCCAAAATGTTCCTCACAGGTGATAAACTTTTGAATAACCAATAGTAAACTGGCCCACTCTTCTTTTGAAGCATGGACAGGAATTCCCTTTCTGAAAATGGTGACATCCATACCTGGGTTACGTAGGATCACTCTCCAGGCTTCTTTGCCAATGCTCTTGTTCTTGAACCAATGCTCACCTTCTTGAGGGAGTTCTGTAGCAGCTGCTATGGATGCCTCAGTCACTGTAAATTTGAGGTTCCCAATTCCTACCTCCAGACTGTTGAAAGACCTCGCAAAATCTTTTGTTACCTCCTTATTGTAGCCTTTAAAATTTTGAATAAACTGAAGCCATTTTTCCTTTTTCAATATGTCTTTGACTTGCGGGTATCCTTCCATAGATTTGGGTCCCTCTGGTTCTGTCATGAACAACCGACCCATCCTTCCTTCTATTCTTTAAAACTCATCTGCGTGAGGAGGGTTTAGCGGAGGTAAGACGGCTAAATTAGCGAAAATGAACAGGGTTTATGAAGGAGACCAGTGACTATAAGCGGATATCAGAGAATAGGTACACGGAATGAAGAAGAACAGAGAACAAAATGGGGTGAAGGCTTATGTGAGCACGGTGGAAATGCAGTCGTGAGGTCAATAGAACAGTAGGGGGAGTAAAATGCATCCGACAGTATTTAAAATTGGGTGGCTGCAGATTAGATGAAAGCACGTTTATGAAACGGCTGCGGATTTTGTGCGTCTGAGAGAATCCGTAGTCAAATCAACCACGTTCCATAATTACAGGTGGAGTATCAAAGTATAGCCGAACACGAGTGAAGACTGGAGGCTTGATTATGAGGCCATTTAAAAATGAATGCAAGGATTGTGGGGGGATCGTATAGAGATCGTCGAACAGTTATGGAGTTATCAACGCAATCATTGCATATAATGGAGCTATGGTTTATAACTATGTAAAAATGTGCTTGAATGCCATTTGAAATAAATTTTTACTCATACCTTGGAATTCTTGCCATTTTTCATTAGTCTTCAATCAGTTGCTCCTCGTTGATGATTTTGAATGCCTCATGTCTTCATAATATGTCCTCATACCTGAATTTGGTTTCATGATTGTTGAACTAACATCTGACTGTAATTTTTTGAAAAACAGAGTGGTGGCTACAGAAACTGCTTCTGGCTGCGGAAACTGGTGTCAGCTGCGGAAACTGAGACAACAATTATTTGGGTGAATGGAGATGGATATATGATAACTGACTGAATGAAAATGGTCATGAAAGAAAATTTTTATTGGTGAAATGTAATGAATTAGATGAAATGGAGTGAAATGAAATGAAGTGGAGTGGAATGAAGTGGAATGAAGTGGAGTGGGTTGTCATAAAACTTGTGAAATGAGAGAGAGAGGGAATTTTTTGGAAAATATAGGGTGTCAGGTGTTCTTGATTTTCACTCTACATTTTCTGTATAAGACTGCCAATCAGTGATTGGTTTTCAGGCTTATACAATTTTTTTTTTTTTTTTTGAAACTGAAAAGAACAAAGGCTAGGCTGGTGGAGAAGAAGGATTCTTCTTCACCAGCCTTATTGTAGAATTATCTTGAAACATTTTGACAAATTCCTCTTTCGAGAGTGGCTTATGATAGATCTTTAATCTGTGGCCATTCACAATAAGAGGAGTTTGAGATTCATCAATGGTCTTGATTCTTACCGCTCCATTGCTAAAGATCTTGTCAATCTCATATGGCCCAAGCCAATGAGTCTGAAATTTTCCTTGAAAATCTTTAAACTTGGAATCAAATAGCAATGCCCAATCTCCTTCTTGAAACTTCTTCTCTTTGATGTACTTGTCATGCCATTTAGCTCTTTGATATTGAACTAGATCAGTTCTTAAAATTGCTTCTTGTCTGATCTCATCTAGCTCATTCAACTTCTCCATTCTATGCTTTTGGGCTTCTGATAAGTCCATCCCCAACTGAACTTCTATCTTGAAGGTCTTGACTTGGAACTCAATGGGGAGCAAGAATTCTTTCCTATAAACAAGTTCATAGGGAGAATGTCCTGTTGTATTTCTCCATGTAGTTCTGTAGGCCCACAAGGCTTCAGGAAGCCTTTCTGCCCAATCTCTTCTGTGTAGATGAATAGTTTTGGTGATGATACTTTCGAGAACTTTGTTTGTAGACTCCACTTGACCATTTTCTTGCGGATGGTAAGGAGTAGATCTTTTGTGCTTGATTTTGTATTCTTCCATCAGCTTCTCCACCAGGTTGGATGTGAATTGGCTTCCCTGATCTGTCACAATTTCTCTTGGAACACCAAAGCGAGTAAAAATATCCTCATAAAGAAAATTAACAACTGAATTTTCAGTAGCAGACACTAATTCTTTGGCTTCCACCCATTTAGTAACATAATCAGTACAAACCAATATATACTTATTTTGCTTAGATGGTGGATTAATAGGTCCAATGAAATCTAAAGCCCATTTTTCAAAGGGTTCGATGAGTAGCTGTGGTTGCAATGGCATTTCATTTGAAAGGGTAGGTTTCCCTACTCTTTCGCAGCTGTCACACCTTTTGACATATTTTTTTGCATATTTGAAGAGGGAAGGCCAACAATATCCTAAAGAGAGGATTTTATAGGTTGTTCTTTTGTCAGCAAAGTGTCCGCTGCATGGTTCATCATGACATGCCTTGAGGATATCAGGCATTTTATCCTCCCTGACACATCTTCTGATCACAAGATCTGGCCCTGTTTTAAACAATTCGTTAGAAATTCATGAATATTTTGAACTCTCCTGAATAATCTTTCTTCTTTCACTTGGAAATAAATGTGGAGGCAGTTTCCCTGTAACCAAATAGTTAGCAATATCTGCATACCAAGGAGTCTTAGTAGTTACTGCAAACAAGTATTCATCAGGAAACTTATCCTCTACAGGAGAATCTTCTTTAGTATTCTGAATCCTAGACAAGAAATCAACTATTGTATTTTGTTTCCTTGGTCTATCCAACACAGTAATATTGGATTCCTGCAAAAGTAGGAGCCATCTTGTCACTTTTCCATTAGTAACAAGTTTGTTCGTTAGATATATAATCGCAGAATGATCAGTATGAATAAAAGTTTCATAGCCTGTTATATAATTTCTAAACTTATTGATTGCATGAACAACAGCTAAAAACTCTTTTTCAGTTATAGTATAGTTCAACTCAGTGGGAGTCAAATTTTTACTGGTATAGTAAATGGCATAAGGGACTAAATCCTTTTGACCCAACACAGCTCCTAGAGCTGTATCTGAAGCATCTGTAGAAATATGGAAAGGGAGCTTCTAATTTGGTCCTCTCAAGATAGGTGCTTCAGATATTCTTGTTTTCAAAGTTTCAAATGCTGATTGAAAATCAAGATCCCATTTGAATTCACAGTCTTTTGTAAGCAGTTTGAAGAGTGGAGATGCTATTTTAGTGAAGTTTTCTATAAATCTTCTATAGTATCCAGTAAATCCTAGAAAACTTCTAACATCTCTTTGACAATTTGGAATAGGCAACTTGGAGATGACTTCAACTTTTGATCTATCAACCTTAATCCCATCTCCTAAAATATGATGCCCCAAAACAATCCCTTCAGTAAACATCATAAAGAATTTTTCATGGCTTAATGAAAGGTTTGTTTCTTTACATATTATAAGAACTTTTTCCAAATTTTCTAATGCTTCTTCAAATGAATTACCATAAACTGTAAAATCATCCATATAAACCTCTACACAATCATGGATTAGATCAGAAAAAATTCCTAGTACTGCTCTTTGGAATGTTACGGGTGCATTACATAACCCAAAAGGAAGCACTCGATAGGCAAAAGTACCCCATGGACAGGGAAATGTGGTCTTATCTTGATCTTCAGGTGCTACCTGAATTTGATTATAGCCACTAAAACCATCCAAAATGAAAAGCACTTTTTGCCTGCTAATGTATCTAATACCTGATCGATAAAGGGCAAAGGAAAGTGATCCTTCAAAGTTGCTTTGTTCAATTCCCTGCAATCAATGCATACCATCCATTTACCATTCTTTTTAGGTACTATAACCAAAGGAGAAACCCATCGGCTATCTGAAATTGGATAAATGAAGTTTACATTGAGTAGTTTTTGGAGCTCTTCTTTCACTATCTCCCTAAGGTTTGGATTCATCCTTCTCTGAGGTTGTCTGATTGGTATATTGTTTACTTCAATATAGATATGATGGATGCAAGTCTTAGGATCAATACCTTTCATTTCAGTATACTCCCATGCAAATGCAGTAGAATGTTTTTGCAAGATTTTGGTTAGTTCTTCCTGTTGTGACTTTTCCAAATTTTTGTTGATATTCAATGTTTTTCCTGGAAAAATCTCAATGGTAGAACTACCGAACTCTTCCATAGAGTAAAGAGACAGTTGTCTTGATGATAAATATTCAATGTCAGATTCCAACTGAAATTGTGTGGGGTCATATTCTGAAGATGTCTCAAAATTTTCTAATGTGTTCAGAATTTGACTATCCTCACTGATTTTAGAAATGGTAAAGACATGTTGTATAGTGTCCTCATCATCGACCCATTCATTGTCTCCTACTTCTGTGATTGCTTTTGCTGGAGGATACAAATTGAATTTCTTTGTCAAATTACCATTAGAAATGTACATATCCCGAGATCTACAACTAATGAAAGCATTAGCTGTGGCTAGCCAAGGTCTTCCTAAGATAAGTGGGTGCCCTCCTAGATTACTCTTGGGAGTTAAAATCATAAAATCTACTGGATATTCCCAAGAATCTAAGGAGACTAAAATATCTTCTAATACACCATCTGGTTTGATAATTGATCGATCTGCAAGTTGCAGTAAAGTAGGTGTAAAAAGAAGATTAGGAAGTTTTAGCTGTTCCATAGTCTGTCTACTCATAATGTTGATAGCAGCCCCTAAGTCAATCAATGTGTTTGGAATTTCTATCCCATTTATGTGTCTTGACAATTGGACTACCCGGATCTACATACTTCTGCATGGTAATTTTTCCCATTATGATATCTGCAATTTTTCCTACCAGGTGGATTCTTCTTGTATCTCTTAGTTTCCTTCCTGGTCTTTTGAGACTCAACTCCTTTATTGTTTTTTCTAGAATAGGAATCTCTCTAATGGCTTGTAGCAAGGGAATCTTGATACAAACATTCTTTAATTCATCTAGAAAATCATAGTTAGGCAACAAGATTTGTTTTTCCACCCCTTTATCAATTTGTAATCTTTTAGGGAAAGGAGGTGTGGATGAAGATGCAGGTTGCTCAACTATAGGAGTTGTGGGGGTTAACTTTTATTTCTCTTTTTGAATGTTTGAGTTTTGAAGAGATGCTTCCTCAGAACCCTTATTGACTTTAAGAGAGTCCTCCTTAGAGGTATCTTGCTCTTGGACATCTATAGAAGGTTTTTCTAAAACTCTACCAGACCTGAGTTGTACATCATTGAGAGGAACAATCATATAGGTAGGAAATTTTTGTCCTTCCAACATGTAAGTATTCTGAGGATTTTTATTGTTAGGATTTGGCAATGGCTGAGCTGGAAGTTGATTTTTCTTTTTTTGGAATGGAAGCATGAGTTGAGGATTTGGATTTTGTTGAGAAGGTTGTTGTTGTGGAAATGGCAATGAAAGTTGTAGATTTGGGTTTGGAAATTGTGGAGCTTGTTTATTTTGAAAAGATGGAGGATATTGATAAAATTGAGAAAATCCCCCATAAGGATTTTGCATACCTTGTACCCATGACTGATATGAATTTTGATGTTGGGGCCAAGGTTGTTGCCAAGGATTCCAAATTGGTGGGGGTTGAAAATTCATAGGGTTGTTAAACCCTTCAGTTTGTTAACCCTGCCAAGGTCCTCTTGCAACAAAACAGAGAGATTCTACTAAATTTGGATCTTCTTGAAAGACAGCTTTGAGTCCAGGAATTGAAGGACAATCCTTGGTCTCATGATTCTCTGAGAAAATCATACATGTTTCTACAACTTTTGCATCCAAGGGACATTCCCTTAAAGCATGTTTCTTCCTACATTTCGGACAAAAGATGGCTAGAGCATCGGTTTCTGCTTTCTGCTTGTTTTGAATTTTAAGGGTGTCTAGTTGTTCACTAAGGCTCCCTAAGATATCAGTTTTGAATTCATCAAGCATATTGCCAATCTCTGCCCTACTTACTGATCCAGTTTCAGATTTGTTTGCCCTGATAAGAGAAGGATCTCTAGGCCCTTTTCTCGTTTTAGATTTTCCCCTTGAGAGATGGACACATAGTTCTGTTATGTCACGAAGTGGAAGTTGAGAAATGTCTCCTTTCCCCATCATGTTTAAAGTATCTATCCATTCATCTCTGATGGCTTTTAATAGAAGGGCTTTCAAATTTTCCTCATCTAAGTTGCTTATCTTTTCTCTTTTTAAGTTGTATTGAAATCTTTCAAGTAAATCCTCCAAATTTTCATCTTCTTTTTGCACCATTTTGAATACCTCATCCTTGTGATTGGTGGGCACGCAATAGTCCAGGTATCTATCCAAACATGTTTGTTTCATATCATTCCAAATCCTAATAAATTGGGTGACTAATCCCATGAACCATTTCAAAGCGGCTCCCTTCAATGTTGAAGGAAACAGTTTGATTTTTTGAGAGTCTTCCATATAGTCATAGGTTTGGCACACAACTTCAAACTCAAATAGAAATGTTTCAGTATCGTCACTTCGCAATCCATAAAATTTGGGGAGGACAGATGGTGAGATGTTTTTCATCATTGTATGAGTTTCCTCATCCTAATAATTCTCTTTCTGATCTTCCAGGTCACACTAGGTGCAAGAAGAGAGAATACTTAAGAAATTATTGAACCAATAACTCTTTTTTCTGATCCTCCATATCACACTAGGTGCAAGAGGAGAGCATACTTCAAGAAGTTATCAATTTTTCCCTTCTTTTTATGGCTTTTTTTAAAGAAATTGGCTACCTAGTTACACTTCCCTGGCAACGGCGCCAAAATGTTACGTCAATTTAGTGTGTCCTAAATTGCTACATTAATTTTTCAATCCAGGATTCGTAAGCTAACGAAGTGTGGCGCACTATATGTGCAAGATAACCTATCTCTTACTTTTTGTCGTTTTTGGGTTTTTTATTTATCTTGGAGGTTTTTATCTTGGTTGGTTTCCTAATGTGAGATGGAAATTCTAAAAGACAAGTATGGATATAAATGTTCAAGGCAATGATGTCCTTTATAATGATTTCCCAAACTTCAAACTTCAAGATAGTTTTAAAACATGCAATGACAAAATTAATTCCTGAAAGAAAATGAAAATGTGCCACTATACTAGTCAAACAAACAGTGAACTATTGATCATGAAACCCATTACCCTTGTTGCTGTCTAAATACAAAAGAAACTGTGCTCAAAGAAATCCAAGAATTGCAAGCAAAGTAAAGTTAAAATCAAATTACATCAACTCATATTCTGACCCCTCACCATTAGTCTCGCTATGGCTTTCGGAGGTAATCATAAACAACTTGAGCAATCTGATATCTAATTTGCAGAAAAATAAACTAATATCAAATTACACACTCATACTTCAATCCCTCACCATTAGTCTCGCTATGGCTTTCGGAGGTAACTTATAATGACATGAGCAATTTAATATCTAACTTGCAGAAAAATAAACTAATATCAAACTACACACTCATACTTCAATCCCTCACCATTAGTCTCGCTATGGTTTTCTGAGGTAACTGATAATGACATGAGCAATTTAATATCTAACCTAACTAATAAAGAAAATGTACAAAACTGAAATAAATAAAACAGTGCTAGAATTAAAAGCTAAGAAAAATAAATCAGCAGAAGGACAAGACTGATTCCATGTCATTAGTCATTGTAAAACTATGTGCAAATTTCCCAGTTGCCTACTATAATCTGGAACAAAGACACTAATCATTTAACATTAGTATAAATCATGAAAAATTATGGACAGAAATAAAACGTTAATACCATAAGAGATGTAATATATACATGTGAATAACTATGGCATAATGAACGTAAGGAAATAAAGCATGAAACTATACAGCAATAAACAAAACCTTGGCGTGTGCAGGGGCCCTCTGCACAATCCTCGGGCAACAACTATCAACCACGAATTATGCTTATGAACAGAGTCTTCTCATGTATTCAAAACGCAGTCATAACAAGGAAATAATTTCACGGCACAGTGGGCTTTCTTTTCAGCAAAATTACATTACATAAGATAGCTACTATGCGTATGAGAACGCATTATTTATAACAGAGGATGACATAACTACTTTCCTACAATCTGCGCTGATAAAAGACACGTGAACAACCACGTCCAGAAATATAGCATTATGGCTGCCGTGAAGATTAAATATATGGAGGGTGGCTGTTGGATTCGTCTTATGGAGCAGTTCACAAGTGTTGATATGTCCCCTGAGATTTAGGAACAGCCATGCAAGTCTTCACGTGGTGAAAAATGGAGTTCTGTCACCGTAGGACTCTTAGGTTGACCACCGCTTGACTAACTTTGACCACGGCCTTCTTTGGTGAATTCGACTGAGCCAATAGGACTCGGTCCATATCCATGTCATTTCCAACTTGCCCATGTGGCTTGATTTTCCTGAAGACACCTGCAATATAGACTTTAACAAAATGGCTGCGGAAAGTTGAAGCAGCTGCGGAAAGTGACAAGATTCCGCAGCTCAATGAGCAAAAATCTAATTCAAACAGCAGACACACAACATAGTTAAAAACCACTTTAAATGCTCTTTTATGATTAATATGCAATGATGTTGATGACTTAGGAGGTCCAGGTAAATGGAAAAAGTCTAGAAAGGTGTATAGGAAAGATGCAAGTTTGGGACTGAACAGCCTTCCCACTGACGATCATGTTCCTCCTTTGCACACACATGCATTCGATACAAGCTTCTCCTTGGAAACCACTTTCCCAAGTTAAGCCCATCTGAGTGAACTACAACAATGAGTTCCAATATCAATAATCATACGAAAAGAAACGATCATTCTTTTACCTCCATAGTTCTAAATTTCACATCTAGAAGAATGCATTTGCATCTCTATCGCTTCTTCGTGTCAACACATCAAATGGTCCACAATGGCTATTGTTTTGGCTACAAACATTTTGGCATATTTTCCACTTTCTCCTTCTTGATTCCATCATCCTAAATTTCAACATGATGCTCATGTCATGATTTGAGAATGAAGGCTAATCATGATCCTCTCGCTAAAGAGTGGACCTTCCCAAAATCCTGTGACATCTTGTCACAAACACAACCATCAATCTGAAAAATACATCATGCAAGAAACATATCTTGATGACATATCATTTGGCTCCTTCAAAGAAACAAATTTCACATCATGTGAACATCTCCATGTACTCTTACATCCTCATGTATAAACTTATCGACCAGACACAAGTCGAAAAAATATGCCTCTTCAAAAAATTGACTCTTAAGTCAAACAAAAACATATACAAATTGACATCTTTTCTGCATCTAAGTGAGTCAACATAACTCTAATTTTCAAACACCTTCCTGGTGTAAAAGGTCAACATGCATTCAATTAGAAAATAAATGCATCAAATATGAAATATTTTCATCAATCATCAAAAGAAATGGAAGGCCTTAATTGGTTAAAAAATCTAACCATCTCTTACCAAACCATTTCAATGGTGTTTCTCTCAGCTCCACATCATCATGTGAATCATTCTGACCCTCTTCAATTATGGAATTTTCTTTTCCACTTTACACCTTCTTCATATGTCGCAGATGACCTTACTTATGGCAAAGAGTGAAAAAAAATTGCATCTTCTTTTTAACGTAGGTTTCCTTGTCCATTGGACCTCTGGATTTCTACCTCCTTTGTTTTGAAAGTTTCTTGTGCATGGTCATTGTTGGGTCTCATAATTGTCACATTTTCATCATGTTTGTCCTAACAATTCCTCACGTTCCATCACCTCATTTAACCATTCATCATACTATTTTCATGGGTTCACCTCACTATTTTCCAATTTATTAATTTTTAATATTATAATAGAATGTATGATTAATTATTGGAAAATTAACATATTTCATTAATATCTCAAATGTGGATGAGTATTGTAATGTGTAGGATTATTTTTAATTATTATTCCAAAATATTCTCAAATATTTCCTCCACAATTTCAAGAATTCAAATGATAATTATTCAAGCTTATTCCAAGGAGAAGATCACGGAGATTTGGATAACATATCTCATCCAAGGTTTGTGAGAGATGAGTGAGGATTTGAAGGGATCATATTTTGTATTTATAGGGATATTGGTCGAGAGAAAAGTGGATTTGTAATTATGAGTTGTTTATCTTGTTTTCAAAGCACTCATGTGTAAATAGGAGTGCTCTTTCTCCAAGTAGGTGGAGGAAAAGAGAGGAGAAGGTAGTAGGAAAAACCTGAGACTTTTAGATTCTTATTTTATGAAGTTAATTGAAGACAAAATTTATCATTTTCTTGTGCATGAGAGTTGAATAAGTTTCAGTAGCTGAAAGTACTCTCAGTGTACGAGGCAAGGGTGGAGGGCACCCACACCGAGCAAAGTACACTTCTTAGTTTATTTGTAGTTGCAATTTCTGACTTAGCTTGCTTATGTTTAATTATTTTATGTTGATTATTTCTGAGTATTGATCAATCTAATGATCATTCTTAACTTGCATATGAAAGGAAAAACAAATTTTTAAGTTAAACATTCTTTCTATCTAATCAAGATCTTCTGTTAGAATTCATCTTTACATGCTTTTACATGGTTGTTGATGGATCTTAATCTTGTTTCTATTCTACATATAAAGAGTCAACCCAGTATTTAAGTTAAATACTTCTTCTATCTGATCAAGAGACTAGAAATTAGAATTCATCTTTCCCACTTTTTCTGAATTCATGTTTTCTAACAATAGCATTACTAATAAATGAATCTATGATGAAGGACAACCAGGACCTTTTCAGTGAAGAGCCTCTTCAATTATTGCTTCGTTTATCTTAATATATTGTTCAATTAGTAGTTTTTTATTTCTAATTGATGAGGTAATATTGCTAGAGAAGGACAAACAAAACTCTTAAGTTAGGAGATTCTTCTGCTTCTGATTGCACACTTGAATTTAGAAACTGTTTAAGTTAGATTTATATTATGCATTTCCTTTATCATTAATAATTCATCTTCTAAACTTGACTATAGTTGAAATCCATATATTTTGGAGATGCTTCTAAGTTCTACAAACCCAGATTGATAATTAAATGCTCGTGTTAATTTACCCAGTAAATTGGCCCAACATTTTGGCGTATTTGTCGGGGAAGCATACTTCAACATAGTCAATTAGGAAGATTGTTTTGAAAACACATAAAAAAAAATACAAAAACACTTTGCATTATGGTTATTTATGTTTATACATAGATATTAAAAGGATAGATTCATTAAACAAAACCCCCATAAAAATATATAAAAACAATAACTACAAATTTAATTTTCCCAACAAGAGCTAAAAAAAAGCATGATGTTAAAGAAACCATTTAGAAAAGGAGGGTATGCCACCACAACGATCTTCTTAAATCCTTGTCCACAATTTAGAGTGACCACTAGGGATGAATCTTCATTTTAGAAGTTAGAAGAGGAACAAATCATCCATGAAGAGGATCCACAAGAGGAAACCTTAGTATCTTCTTCTAGTAAGGAGATGAATGAGTCATGCAATGAAGATCAAACATTAGAGCCAGAAATTAAAGAATTTCTAGCATGCATATCACAAGATCCCTTGTGCATTCCAAATTTTGAACAAGTGCCACTAGAAGAATTTTGTGACATGACAACTAAGGAGAGCCAAGCAAACAAAGATCATCTTAAAACTTGGCTTTAATTAGCCATTAGGTCACAATACCACTCCATTTTTCAATGTTCTTTCTCATCAAATCTTTATGATCAGAAAATTTTTCATGTCCAAGCATTTATTAAAGTATATTTTTCAAACTTGGATATGAATTTACTTTTCAACTTGTTAAGCAAATGGATGCATTGGAAATTTTCCTATACTTGAAAGAAAAAATTATTTTTCTGCAATAGAGTGGGTGGGATATTATTTTCTTCTGTTTTGAATAAGTATGCTCTCCTCCTACATTTTCACACAATCTCGAGGATCATAAAGTAAGATGGCTCTAATGTTTTTAGGAATAAATTGTTGTTTTTAGATTTCTAAAATTTTAGTTTTAATTTCAAATTTTCTAATTTCATTTTTTAATTGTTAGAAATGAAAAAAATTAAAATTAATTAAATATATATATATATATATAAATTTTAAAACAAATATAATTTATTATATATATATATATATATTATTTTTTTTATTTGAAATAAAACAAAATAATAATAATAATAATAAATTATATTTGTTTATATATATATATATATGTGTATTTTTTTTGGAAATAAAACAAATTAAAAAATATACAATAATTTAAAATATATATATATATATATTAAAAAATTAAAAATATAATAAAAAATCTTAGCACTCCCTCTACGCAATTTTTTAAAAAATCTATTGAATAACTTATGGGTAGCCCTAATGGAACTACGGCATCGAAGATTTAAGCTACGAATCAAATGCTCTACAAAACCCGAAACTAGAAAATAAAGAGGGATCGAGAGATGATAAACCATAATCATATATTGCAGTGATCGGCCTTGAATATGGAGGTGGTTTTGACGCATCATAGAGGATTTTTCACAGGGGTTTTATTATCGCAGAGGTTTGATTAATCATGGTGAAGCTTTGTTACATAGTTTTTGTTCTCGCGGAAGCTAAGGTGTGCAGAGGAGTATACTATCCGTGACTATCAAATACAAGCGAGCCTGCACAACAACCATGTTGTTATAATGAGTAGTTTTGTCAACAACGTGCCTATGTACAAGGAGCAAGCGAGCCTGATTATCTTAATTTCAGATATATTCGGCATCAAGAGAGCCTGCTTAACATCCGTGCCGGTACAAACTTTATGTTTTTTGATAATGATTCATACAGCTGGTTTTAATTTTCATGAGACCCTGGTCAATTAATACACAACGAGACGGTTCACTCGGATGCCCTGGGAGAATGCAACTATTTCCATTATAACGGACCCTCTCATAAACCTTAACAAGCGAGCCTACTAGATAGACTTCAATGACGATCTGCAACATTTCGAATTAACTCTCCGATTTCTTCCACAAAGGCGAGGCTCTAATTTGGTAATCATCTACAGATGCAACACTCTGTTCTTCTGGCTAACCATATTTTGACAATACTGCCTTTTTATCAATTTGCTTTTCATATGCTGTTAGAGTTTTTTGCCGTTGTTTGTTTTCTACATCTTCTACAGTTTTCACAACTCCATTAGGTAGAATGGATCATAATGTAATTGGGTGATTTATTTTCCCCTATATGTGTTGGCCTACTACTGAGGTTTGTTCATGCTATGAACAAACAAACAACATTATATTGGCCAAATGATGATAGTATTTTCGCTGAGCATATCGGCTGAGATGTATATGTGACAATGTACTGTTTATATCATAATATAATCCGCGTTTTTTTTCTTCTGAAAAAAAGGAGTATAAAAGAAATCATGGCGGTCATTTTCCCACAACCGAAGTAAACCCTTTCAATCGCTGGACATTCGAGGACGTATAGGTTAATAGCCATGGTTCTATGAATAAATTTTGAATTGAATCCGAGTGTCATGCTAGGAATATCTGTGTCATTGGTCGTGGAGCATCTGCCCACCGCAAGCATCCCGTAAACAATTTCACTGGCAGCAAAGAACTGATTCATCTTGATTCCCAATCTCAATTCCTGGTCAACAGTGAAGGCCAATGTCAAGAAATTTGTGGAATAATTCCTCTACATTTCTTCCCATTTGCAGTCCCTCTCGGCTCCCCTGTTCACCAAACTAGGCGAAAATGAGTCCATGGAGGATCTGTATCGTAAATATGACTATCACGCCGAGGCGCAGGATCCTGGTATCCATTTAGACGAAGACACCTATACATTTTGGTGAAGAGAGGCTGGCAAGAGTGTTGATTTACAAAATGAACTTATGCTGGAAGATTATCATATACTAGCCGTCTCATTAGAAAAACATGCTACATTTGTTCCACACACAGCTGGCCATTACTCTTTCAAACGGTTTTGAAAGGCTCGGTGCCCTATTGTATAACGGTTGAACGCCTTGTCGATGAGAGGAAAATCCAGAATTAATTGCATGATTCTTGGCTGCAATGCTTCCCAAGATCCGAATGACATCATTGAATATTCAGAAATCCCTACCATTGGGGCCGGATCTCTCTGGACCTGAACTTCTTGCTGCAATTTGATGCCATTGTTACCAAGAATATTTGATTTGTCTCAAGGTCATAATATTCCTCTCATGGCTGGAGAAATTCTTGCTTAGTCTTAGTTTTCTCTCGCCCAAATCCATGTCCATCCCACGCAACGAACGCTAGCTTTCTCCAACAATCCGCTGAACGGCTCCATTCCCAACTTGGAAACATGAGAAGGTTTACGAGGAATCCAAAGTGCTATGCTGGATCGACATCAAAATAATAGTGATGGTGGGTAAGCTATTTTATACCACCGTGCTGCTTTATTAATGTGCACTTGACTCAATTGTGTCCCAGATGACATCGGAATAAGGGTTAATCGATTCCATTTGATGGCTGAGGCGGTAGCATTGAACCACAGACTAGATGGCGTAGTCCGGGTATATCCGAGTTCCTTAACCAAAGAGAGAGGATGAGAATGAAAATCAATCACCTAAAGAGAGAGAGCCCCGGCATGCTAACTCATATATAACATTTCGCTCACTAGCCAGGGTAGCTTTCCCTTCAACACTTATATGTGGGAGCCTGCAACGCGTTAGGCTATCAAAGTCCTCATAGCCGAAGTCACATTGGGTGGAGGTGATGGGAGAGCCCTCTTCTTCAAAATTCGTTTGCCTTATGCTACCCTACTTATCATGCAAATGACAAGTATTTCCTAGCTTTACCTGATTGATAATTTATTTCCCCAGCTGAACCCGAACGCTCAAATGCTAAATTTATTTTCCCCAAGTGGTACGATAGACTAAGGGGATTGCCTTAATTTTCCATGGTCAACCAGTTCACTAGCTTTGAATGTGCTCCATGCATCTCGAAAACATTTCAAGACCCACGAATTCCATTTTTACCATTATTTTATTTTTGTGCGTGGCTAAATGGTTTAGGCGTTTTTACAAGCACATGGCTTTCTTGATACAAAACAAGAGCACTTTGGTCCGAGAGCAATGCTCGCTTTGGGTATATGAAGACCAATGTAGCCTGTTCCTCCCATTGTCAAAATCTTGTTGCTTTTGTGTTGAAATATTTGAAAATTACATAATAACAATGGAGAGAGTAATACTCTCCTCTTCAACACAGAGAAATATTAAAATTTCTTGACAGAAGACAGAGTTTCCACTCTTAAAAACAAACTTCTATTCTTTAAAAAAAACTATTGCAATGATGTTGGACTGCTGCAAAATGCAGTGCCAGAGGAGACCTCACTGTCTCTCAAAATAAAAACACACTCTGTCTTATAAAATAACACTGCTGTGTTTTTCTTCTCTACACTGCTGTGCATACAAACTAAAACTATTACATAACAGGCTCTCGGGCCTTTTCAATATATATATGTCGCGCATACTTTTAAAACATGATAAACTATATAAGATTAACTCAAAGCTGTTTAAAACTGTTGGGGGTCCACCATTACAAAACATATTAAATCAAAACTTTATAAAACCTTCGTAATTCTCCAATCCGCCAATTGGGAACGGACCCGCGATGAGTTATAAACTCCATCGAATAATTCTCATCGGGTCCGTGGCTTTAAAACAAACCAAAACGGTCAACTCAATCTTCCGATTGCGATTACAAGACAGACGCGATAAGCTCTTATCTAATCTACTTTATAAGATCATAGAGTCTGGGCTCATCAATAAAACAAACGACCAAATACAATCTCTGATTTCCGATTGAGAATCGGATGCGATGGACATATTTAACTCCGTTGCAAAAAATTGATCGGGTCTGCCACTTCACACTTTCCATTGGGCCATAAACAAAACATTTCCGATGCTGATTAATAACACGTACGTGATGGGAAATAAACTCCGCTGAGTAAACTCCATCAGGTTCAGATGCCACAATGCAATCAGGCCAATAACAAAGACTCCCCTGATTCAATACTTGTGATTAAACATATAACATGCCGCGTGGTCTGTGGAACCACCCGCAGACCTCGGCTCAAAGCGGAGGGCGATTATAAAGTTGGCTGTGTATTATATGAGAACGTTCCGCTTACGGAACTCACCACATCAACAAGACACTGTTGTGGGGACCACAGTGTACACATAAAAAAATATCTGCATGACTGTGTGGAAAAAAATTAAAAGTACTCTGTTTTTCCAAAAACAGATTCTGTCCCTAAAAACATAAAAACATTGTTTTTCAAAATAAAAGACTCTGCCGATTCCAACAAAATCTGAAACTGACTGTTCAGCAATTTTAGAAAGTGGCTATGAGTACATAAACCTAGAGAAAAAATGGAAAGCGGCTCTCCACAACCCCTATTGAAAGTAATATTTCAACACTCCCCCTTACTTTCAGCTACTAGGTTATCAGTCATACTCAGGCATTTTCTCAAAAATTCAAAACTCTTCTGCCCCAATGGCTTGGTTAGAATGTTTGCAAACTGCTCCTGATTTCTACAGTGTTCCAAAATAATTTCACCATTGTTTACCAATTCTCTGATGTAATGAAATTTTGTGTCAATGTGTTTCGTCCTCTTGTGAAACACAGAATTCTTAGATAATGCAATAGCTGAGCTATTGTCATAAAAAATCATTTTTCCTTTTGTCTGCTCTTGGCACAAACTCCTTAACATCCTCCTCATCCAAATTGCTTGACATGCTACTGCTGTAGCTGCCACATATTCTGCCTCTGCTGTAGACAATGCTACAATAGGCTACTTTTTAGAAGCCCGTGAAATGGCTCCTGAACCCATGTGAAAAACATAACCGGAAGTGCTCTTCCGATCATCTACACTTCCAGCCCAATCACTGTCAGTGTATCTAACTAAATCTGAACATTCTGAAGCAGTATATAAAATCCCATACATTTTGGTACCTTTAACATACCTCAGAATTCTCTTCGCTGCCTGCCAATGTGCATCCTTTGGCTTCTCCATGAATTTGGAAATTAAACTAACAGCATGCATTATGTCCGGCCTAGTTGCGGTCAAATACATGAGGCTGCCAACTATGCTCTTGTATAAGCTAGGATCAAAATCCTTGCTGCTGTCCTCTCTGTTGAGTTTTAATCCCATCACTGTGGGAGTGATTGCTGCTTTGTTTTCTTGCATATTAAATCTTTCAAGAACTTCATTAACATATTTTGCCTGTGAGATAAAAATCCCATTTTCATCTTGTTCTACTTCTATTCCTAAGAAGTATCTCAACAAGCCCATGTCAATCATTTGAAATTCTTCTTTCATGATTGTTTTAAAATTTTCAATAAGGTAATCATCATTACCTGTGAAAATAACATCATCAACATATAAAACTACAATCAACATTTTACCATATTTTTCTTTGATATAGAGGGTGGGTTCTCCCTCACACTTTTCAAATCCATTTTCCAGTAGATAGGAGTCTATTCTACTGTACCACGCTCTTGGAACTTGCTTCAGCCCATAAAGAGCTTTCTTCAACTTGCACACTTTGTGCCCTTGGCCTTTCTTTTCATAGCCGAGAGGTTGTTCAATGTAAACCTCTTCCATTAACACTCCATTTAGGAATGCTAACTTCACATCCATTTGGTAAACTTTCCACTTGTTTTGTGCTGCTATGGACAACACTGCTCTCACGGTTTCCATTCTGAAAACTGATGTGAAATTTTCCTCATAATCTATCCCATGCTTCTGCTTATACCCTTTGACGACTAGTCTTGCCTTGTGTCTCCCTATTTTACCTTCAGCATTACTCTTGGTCTTGTAGACCCATTTAACTCCAATGACATCTTTACCTTTTGGGAGTTCAACCAAATCCCATGTCTTGTTTCTTTCTATGGCATTAATCTCCTCATCCATAGCTTCTATCCATTTCTTATCCTTAATAGCTTCTTCGAAATGAACATGATCATCAACATGAAAATATAAAGAAAACAAAGAATTGATGCGTTCATTTGTTGCCTCTTGTGCATAAATGTCATTCAAATTTCTGAACTTCTTACGTCTTTCATTTGGTGTACAAATGCCTGAAGAAGCACTTGTATTTCCTCCTTGTGGTGTGCTTGGAGAAGCACCTTCATTTCTCCTCAAGGGTGTGCTTTGCTGCTCTTGTGTTGGTGTTGCTGTTTGGGGATATATTTCAGCCAATTCATCATCATTTTCATCATGAGATAGACAATGTTTAACATTCACTATTTTCTCTATGCTTTCATCCCAAGCTTCTTCTTCAATGAACTGAACATCTCTGCTCAAAATAAACTTCTCGGTGGATGGGTTGTATAACCTGTAAGACTTGGATATCTCACTGTATCCAATGAAAATACATTTCTCCCCCTTGCTGTCCAACTTCTTCCTTAGCTGATCTGGTATGTGTGCATAAGCCACACATCCAAAAACCTTCATGTGTGTGACACCTTGCTTTGCGCCACTCCATGCCTCTTCTGGCACTTTTTTCATCACTACTTTTGTAGGGCATCTATTTAGAATGTACGCTACACAATGTACAGCTTCAGCCCAATAATCATTAGGCAAATTCTTTGCCTTTAAAATGCTCCTCACCATGTCCATTATGGTTCTATTCTTCCTTTCGGCTACTCCATTTTGCTGCGGGGTATATCTTGTTGTAAACTGCTTATGAATACCATTTTCTCTACAAAAACATAGAAAATATTTAGAGATATACTCACCTCCTCTATCAGTCCTTAGAACTTTGATGTGCAACCCACTTTGGTTCTCAAAAAGTTCTTTGAAATTGCAAAACCTTTCAAACACTTCACTTTTGTTTTTCAAAAAGTAAACCCAATTTTTTCTTGTAAAATCATCTATAAATGTTAACATGTAGTGGCTACTAGCAAGCGATGGAGTTTGCATCGGTCCACACAAATCTGAGTGGACAATCTCTAAGGGTGCCTTTGCCCTTATGCTTTTCCCGAAAGGAAAACTTTCTCTTTGTTGTTTCCCCAAGATACAACCTTCACAAAGGCTGTCTGGATTCTCTATCAATGGTAAACCTCTTACCATTCCTTTTCTTTTCAACAGATTAAGACCTCCAAAGTTGAGATGTCCAAATCTCAAGTTCCACAACCAATTGTCATCGTTTGGTTCGCTTTGGAAAGCCTCTTGTGCCACTGCTATTTTCTCTTCACCATTCTTCAAATCTTCTCTCATTCTAAGAGGGAACATCCTATTCCTTGTCATCTTCACTTCAACAATACATTGTTTGCTGGGTGGTTTGTCCATGATGGTACACATATCATCTTCAAAAAATACATTATACCCCTTTTGAACAAGCTGTCCAATACTTAAGAGGTTACACTTCATTCCTAGAACCTAATAGACATCTGCTATGGATTTCTTTGCACCTTTCTTTGTTAAAACATTTACATTTCATTTTCCCATAACAGAAACTTTGCTATCAGTTCCTAGTGTGACTTGTGACTTCACACTCTCATCTAGCATAGAAAAAATTGCTATGTTTCATGTCATATGGTTACTGCAACCAGAGTCTAGAAACCATAAATCCTCACTTTTTTCTTCAGCCATATTACAAGCTAAAAACAAATTATCTTGACTGATATTTTCTCTAGTGAAATTTGCAATAGTTCTACTTCCCATATCATGTTGCTTCTTTCTACATTCATTAGCATAATGACAATATTTTTTACAATCGTGACATTGGACATTGGACTTATCATACATCTTTCCTTGAGCATTCTGCTGACCACTTTGCTGCCTGCTGCCTTGGCCTTGATGCTGATTTGGATTGCTGCCCCTTCCTTGAGCATTTGCTACACTATTCCTTCCACCTCTGTTTTGGCTTCTGCCTCTTCCTCTTTTGCTTCCTATGCCTTGCCCTCTTCCTATTCCGAAAGACATTTGGGTCTTAAAGGCATGCTCCAGAGATGATTTTTCACTCCTACCCAATCTCTGCTCATGAGTCATCAGTGATGCATGTAGCTCATCCACTGTGAACTTTGTGAGATCCTTAGTCTCCTCTATGGTGGTGACAATCACATCGAATCTTGAGGGTAGACTCCTCAAGAGTTTTTCCACAATCCTCTTCTCTTTAAGAGTCTCTACATGAGATCTTATTTGTGTTACCATTCCAATCACATGAGTGAAGAATGAGTTAATAGTATCTGACTCTTTCATGCAGAGAGTTTCAAAGTCTCTCCTTAGCAACTGAAGTTTTGCTGTCTTCACTTTTTCCATGCCTTGATAGACTGTCTTGAGAGTTTCCCATGCTTCTCTAGATCTCTTGGCTACTGCTATCCTTGGAAACACACGCTCATACACTACTTGATACAATAAGAAGAGAGCCTTAGAGTCTTTCTTCCTATTGCTTTTCAGCAACTCTTTCTCTACCTGAGTTAAATCTTCAAACTCTTCTTCATTTACTGGCTCTTCAAAGCCATCCTCAACAGATTCCCATAAGTCTTGAGAATTAAATAAAGCTCTCATAGTTATTGACCAGTGGTCATAATTTTTCCCATTAAATAGTGGGAGGTGGATATTTCCCATACCCATACCAGTGCTGGCTCCGGCCAGTTTGCACTCTTAACTATGATTCAAAAACACTTGACTGTGTATTTAAAATAACTAACTGTTCTGCAACAGTAACACAATAACCTGTATAGAGAAATACCTTGAATTATTTTTGGCAAAGTCTTTACACTGCTGGAGAATGTGCTGCAACAAAGAGCTCCTTCCTTCAGCTTCTTTGATCTTCAAAGAGCCTGGACTGGCTCTGATACCATGTTGAAATATTTTAAAATTCTAGAATAACAATGGAGAGAGTAATACTCTCCTCTTCAATACAAAGAAATATTAAAATTTCTTGACAGGAGACAGAGTTTCCACTCTTAAAACCAAACTTCTATTCTTAAAAAAAAAATATTACAATGATGTTGGACTACTGTAAAACGCAGTGCCAGAGGAGACCTCACTGTCTCTCAAAATTAAAACACACTTTGTCTCATAAAATAACACCACTGTGTTTTTCTTCTCTGCACTGCTATGCATACAAACTAAAACTATTACATAACAGGCTCTCGGGCCTTTTCAATATATATATGCCACGCATACTTTTAAAACATGACAAACTATATAATATTAACTCAAATCTATTTAAAACTGTCGGGGGTCCACCATTACAAAACATATTAAATCAAATCTTTATAAAACCTTCGTAATTCTCTGATCCGGCGATTGGGAACAGACCCGCGATGAGTTATAAAATCCATCGAATAATTCTCATCGGGGTCATTGCTTTAAAACAAACCAAATTGATCAACTCAATCTTTCGATTGCGATTACAAGCCGGATGCGATAAGATCTTATCAAATCTACTTTATAAGATCATCCGGTCTGGGCTCATCAATAAAACAAACAACCAAATACAATCTCCGATTTCCGATTGAGAATCAGATGCGATGGACATATTTAACTCCGTTGCAAAAAATTTATCGGGTCCGCCACTTCACACTTTCCATCGGGCCATAAATAAAACATTTCTGATTTCGATTAATAACACAGACGTGATGGGAAATAAACTCCGTTGAGTAAACTCCATCGGGTCCGGATGCCACAATGCAATCGGGCCAATAAAAAAGACTCTCCCGATTCAATACTTGTGATTAAACATATAACATGCCGCATGGTCTATGGGACCACCCGCAGACCTCAGCTCAAAGCGGAGGGCGATTATCAAGTTGGTTGTGTATTATATGAGAACATTCCGCTTGCGTAACTCACCACATCAACAAGACACTGTTGTGGGGACCACAGCATACACATAAAAAATATATATGCATGACTGTGTGGAAAAAAATTTAGAAGTACTCTATTTTGCCAAAAACAGAGCCTATCCCTGAAAACATAAAAACACTGTTTTTCAAAATAAAAGACTGCACCGATTCCAACAAAATCTGAAACTCACTGTTCAGCAATTTTAGAAAGCGGTTGTGAGTACATAAACCTGGAGAGAAAAATGGAAAGCGACTCTGCACAACCACTGTTGAAAGTAATATTTCAACATTCTGGCGATTTTTGCCATGGCTCTGACTGTGGACTGAGATATTCAACGTTTTATATGGTGGCTGGATTCAAGAATATCATGGACTGAGATATTCAAGCTTTAACCCAACAAAAGGATAGAGCAACCATGCGGCGATTTGGTAAGCAATGTGATGGGACAAGGGAAGTCGATTTATAGCTGAGTTTTCTCCCTCTGCAACGAAGACAGCATGCCCCCATGCCTTTAATATCTCCTATTTTCAATAAGAATGTTAACATAATTTCATTTTAGGGTTTGTTTTTTTTTTAATTATTTTATTTGTTAGGTTTAAAAAAAAAAAAAATCAACATAAATAATAAATTAATATATATATATATATATATATATATGTTTTTCTTTAATTTGTTGTTTTATAATAATAATAATAATAATAATAATAAATGAAAAAATAGAAAAAAATGTTTTTTTAATTTTGTTGCTTAAAAAAAAAATCATTTTATTAATTCTCAAAAGAAAGGAAAAAAATTTGTATTTTTTTTTTCATTTTATTAATTCTCTTAAAGAGAGAGAGAGAGTAGCAATTAGACATCTCCTAATTACTAAAAGTGACTTACACTGATTTGTTTATGAAGTTGTTTCAAAAGAGATTGTGCACAATGACAATAGGTAAATTCATTTTGTGAGCATTCATACTCATTCTTGCATTTTATGTTTTTCAAAGTTCTCCCAAATTTCACGCATAATTTGTACTAAGTTTTTACAAGTACGCAGAAGATCCATTTTCGTGCAGACGCGCTCTTTCGAAACCACAATGAAACATGCATCATTGGAAGCTTGAAGGAACTAATTTTTCACTACATATATCATCGCATTTGCTGCTACACAAAAAAACCCTTTTGCGTCATGATATGTTTACTCAAATTTTTTCTTCCAAGCACCTTAATCATCCATGTGTTGTAGCACATTTTCCATTCCTTTATCCTTCATGTCTTCATACCTGCATATTTTTCTGAACTGCATACATCATTTCCTTGTTATTTTTCAGTTCATTTTTCCTTTTGAATAAAAATCCCAAGCTCTCTTTCCATGATTACATTTCCCTACCATATACACTGCTTGATTCTAAGATCTTTTCATCTATATTCCTACCAATCATTTTGTACAAACTCGTGTTGACTGATGTGGGATTCCTTATGGCCCACCTTTCAACAAGTCGCAAACCATCGACTTCAGCGCCTTATATGGGATAGAGACTAGAGTCATCATTATTACCTTAAGGCTTGTATGCCCTAATGACAGGTTGTCTCGGTGACAGTCATGGGAATATATCAATGTCCCTTGATCATTGGATCTTGTAAGTGGCTCGACATCAGATCATTTATTCGCACTTCGCAGGATGTACTAGGGTACCTTGGCACTCATTAACATCAATGGTGAGTTTGCCTCGTGTTGGTTAACGACATCCATTAATGGTCAGTAATTCAATGGCTGCTTTTCATGCTCGACACCGACATATTCATTCGCATGACAAAAATTGTACCATCAGGTTATGTAGCGGGTGAAGACTATATAATTTTTCATGATTCCATCAGTAGTTGCAGTAGAATTACTTCAGCGATATGAGAGTATGACAGTTCCACTTTCAGACATCATCTTCATATTCATACAACCAAATAGTAGTTCAAATTCCTTCACATCATCTAGCAACAACACTTTAGATTCTTTCACATGATCTAGCAGCATGATATTCACATGATCCAACACTATGATATTTCATTAAGGCAATTTTGAGGTCTAAAATGAGCCTCCTAAGGAAAATGTACAATCAAAATTCACTTTATGAGAACCAATCACATTTTAGGGGATGACATCATCCCTAATGGTTGAGGTGACATTGATTGAGTTAAAGGTACTTACTTGTCACATTCTCAATGGTGGATAAAAACTCATGGTTAACCATGCTAGTTCTCTAAGTACCTTTAAAGTCAAAGTAAAGTAGTCATAATAAATGTCATTTCACACTTTTTGAATAAAAATATATTATTATCATTTCATATTTCTTTAAAGAAACAATGCATATCCCTATACATTTATTATATTATATTATATTATATTATTTTTATATAGTATATTAATTACATGTTATTATTCAATTTAAATAATATAAATTTTAATTAATGGCATATAATAATTAAGAATTGATAAATTTATATTTATATTTTATTTTACGTTATTTAAGTACAAAGGACAAATGCATTAATTATTCAATGATAATGACTTTTTCTTGGAAAGTTCATTCTTATTTATAGTCACATCAATACATTTTTTTTATTAATTTGTTTTGATACAACTTTGGAATTGAATTTAACTATGGTTACATGGATTGTGGTGCAAAAAGTGAATTTCAAATTAATGGATATTATTTTATTGGTTTAGCTATTATTTTATTATTTCTCTAGGAGGCCCATTTTAGACCTTAAAATTCCCCTAATGTATGGTTCAGCAACATGAAATTTTTTTGATCCAAACACAGCAACAGCTACGTTTATATTTCATAGATCATCAACGTTTTGGGTAAGTGAAGGTATGTTATTTTATAATTTTTAATCAAACAATTTCTTACATGTTGAAAATAAATGAACTTGGAAAATTCCCTCACCATATTACATCATCTTTCACCTTTTCATAAACATAACACATCTTTAGTTTGGGGGGGGGAGGGGGAGGATATATTCATTATCATTTCATTCCATTCATCACGTCACAAATTGTCGACCAACATGACTCTTCCAAACTACAGTTTGTTGCAATGGATATATTGATATTTATTTTGGCATGATTCAAAAATATGAGAAAAGGATTTCTTATGCATATTAATGACCTATCATTTCCAGTACATGACTTATCATTTTCAAGTACATGTGTTAAAAAAGAGAAGAAAAAAAAAGAAATAAATGTTGTTAACACAAGAACCAACATTTGTTATATTCATGGTTGTTAACACAAGAACCAACAATAGAAAATATCAGTTGCACTACATGTATTTGACATCCTCTAATGATGCATTGTTAAAAACAAAAATCATGCAAAGCCAAAAAATTTTAATCCATGCAAGAGGTTTAGTTTGGGGGTATGTTGGGTCTCATAATTGTCGCATTTCCATCATTTTTATCCTCACCATTCCTCACATTTCATTACCTCATTTAACTATTCCTCATACCATTTTCATGGGTTCACCTCACTATTTTCCAATTTATTTATTTTTAATATTATAAGAGAATGTATGATTAATTATTGGAAAATTAACATATTTCATTAATATCTCATATGTGGATGAGATTTGTAAAGTGTAGGATTATTTTGAAGGATTATTCAAAAAGCTTCCCAAATATTTCCTCCACCATTTCAAGAATTCAAAGGATAATTGTTCAAGCTTATTCCAAGGAGAATATCATGGAGATTCCAAGGAGAAGATCATGTAGATTTGGATAACATATCTCATCCAAGTTTTGTGAGAGATGAGTGAAGATTTGAAGGGATCATATTTTGTAATTATAGGGATATTGGTTGGGAGAAAAGTGGATTTGTAATTATGATTTTTTTATCTTGTTTTCAAAGCACTCATGTATAAATATAAATGTTCTTTCTCCAATTTGGGGGAGGAAAACAGAGGATAAGGTAGTAGGAAAAACTTGATACTTTGATATTCTTATTTTCTGAAGTTAATTGAAGACAGAATTTATCATTTTCTTGTGCATGAGAGTTGAATAAGTTTCAGTAGCTTAAAGTACTTTCAGTGTACGAGGCAAGGGCGGAGGCCCCCCACACCGAGGTAAGTACACTTATTAGTTTATTTGTAGTTGCAATTTCTGAATTAGCTTGCTTATGTTTAATTTGTTTATGCTGATTATTTCTGAGTATTGATAAATCTAATGATTATTCTTAACTTGCATATGAAAGGACAAACAAATGTTTAAGTTAAACATTCTTTCTATCTAATCAAGATCTTCAGTTATAATTCATCTTTACATGATTTTACATGGTTTTTGATGGATCTTAATCTTGTTTCTATTCTACATATGAAGATTCAACCCAGTATTTAAGGCAAATACTTCTTCTATCTGATTAAGAGACTAGAAAATAGAATGATAAGTTCCCGCTTTTTCTGAATTCCTGTTTTCTAACAGTAGCATTACTGATAAATGAATATTTGATGAAGGACAACCAGGACCTCTTCAGTGAAGAGCCTCTTCGATTATTGCTTCATGTATCTTAATCTATTGTTCAATTAGTATTTTTTGATTTCTAATTCATGAGGTAATATTGTTAGAGAATGACAAACAAATCTCTTTAGTTAGGAGATTCTTCTGCTTCTGATTACACACTTGAATTTAGAAATTGTATAAGTTAAATTTATATTATGAATTTCCTTTATCATTAATAATTCATTTTTTGAACTTGTCTATAGTTTAAATCCATATATTTTGGAGATGATTCTAAGATTTACAAACCCGGATTGATAATTAAATGCTCGTGTTAATTTACCCAGTAAATCGGCCCAACAATTGTCTTCTTCCAAAACCTCAAAAAATTATGGTTATTTAAACCACAAAAGGAACATGCAAACTTTTTCCAAATCTTATGTGAATATTTACCATGTTTATCTTAATCAAAAGAAACTTAATTAAAGGAATATTTACACCTTGCACATTCACCTTTGTTTCCTTTTTGAGGAGGTGAATTTGATGAGGTAGTGGCTCTCTTCAGAATGTGAACAATGGCTTCAATGAATTTATAGCTTTCAGCATCCTCTCGTTTTCCATGCTCATTAGCTGCATGCTTATAGGAACCTTCTTGCAAAGTTGGTGTAAAACTTTTGCATTCTTCATGAACACAATATTCATAAGCTTGAGGTAATTAAGATGAAACGAAATTCCTTCTTGGAACACCTTCATGTGCCTCCTTGTCTTTGGAGCATTCTCCATCACGTTGTCCAAAACCAAGACCCAAATATTTATGTGTTTCCTCAACAACAATTGGCTCAACTATGCCTTGTGCATGTTTTCCCAATCCTTTACCTACATAGCCCATTTTCATCATTAATTTGGACCCTATTCCTCTTGTGTGTCTTTCAGAAGCACCTACACATTCATCTTGAAAGGAAATAGAAAATAAAATTGAATTACATACCTCTTTTTCATGCACATAATTGGCTAAAGTTTCTTTGGCATCATAGGTCTGAGTATCAATCTCATGCATATTTGCTCGGGCTTCATTGGCAATATGGAGTTCAGTCTCCATCTCATGCATCTTTTCAAGAAGTTATTACTTCCCCTTCATGGAGATCAACTTCTATTGAAGTATAATTCTATCCCTCTTATCTTCATATATCTCTTGCACCATATCATTCATGTTGTTTATATTCTGCAACATATATTTATCAAAGAGTTTTGCTAAGGAAGATTGACTAGAAACAACACTTGATGAAGTTGTCATCACACTTGTAATGCATAAAAAGCTTCTTTGTTGTATTTTTAGAACCGAGCTCTCAATCTTGACCTTCTTTTCACACACATAAACTTGCACACAATTAAATTCTCCTTGCACAAATGCAAAACCAATAGTTGATTCTCTAGCTAACCTTGGCTAAAATGAGCTAAACTGTGCTCTGATACCAACTTGATCTGAATATGGGAAAACTATTTTTTCTATGCTAGCTCCCTCATCATTATTATAAAAAGATGTTTAGGATCGTCTCAAATTAGCCAGTTATGTGAGGGTTTATGTGTCAAGTTTAGTGTCTTTTATGATATTTTTCTTAAGTAAAATAGTTATTAGAAACACATGTACAACAAAAAAATTGCAGAAAAATAACACAAAATAAAAACATTACACAATAGATGATAACGGAGTTCACCCCTCCTGAGCTACATCTCCATGAACCTACTTCAACTAGCTAGTCCCTCTTTTGAATTAATGGTCAATTCTCTATTACATGCACCTCAAATAATTTAATGGCTTTGAAAGCTACTCCATTGGATTGATAAGACCCAAAAACCTCAAAATAGACTCTTCAAGCTCTGAAAATGGTCTTTAGTTGATCTAGGAATGACCTCCTCTCCTAGTGGTCATGGGCTTCTTTAATCTTCAAAGTGGAAAAATCACTCACGGAAGTGCTCCAACACCAATGAAACTTGCACCATCATGCTTACATCATCCAAATAATCTAGGAGTGACTCTTATTTAGCCAAAACTAGTCGAAATAGTCCAAAGTTATGGCTTCCTCAATATTTCCTAGAAAAACTCCTCCAAATATGGAAAAACTCCAATTAAGTCTGCCAAAATTGGTAGTGGCACTGAAATTAGGGGAACCGCAAAACGTCTGCCAAATTAAGCTCAATATTAATTAATCTTAAGTGTAACTTAACTTGTGGTTAGCACATTAAGAGAAATTAACAAAAAATATTATTTGAAAATCAGATTAGGTGCTAATCAATGTTTAAGGGTTTAATAATCCAGTTTAATTATGTTTAACCTATGCCATTTGTGTAATCCCTCCACCGTGGTCGCTTTGTATGGTTCTATGGGTTGCAGTTGGCCCCCATACACGTCCGCCCATACATATGTTAACATTTAAATATAAATCTCACCACATATCTATTAGGATCATGTTGTGTGGTATGTTGGTAAGAGCATGTGTTATGTTGGGGGAGGTTGTGTGTTTGATCCAGACCTCTTCCCTTCCTCCGACAATAAAAAAATTTCCACATGAAATTAAAATGAAATTTGACCCTTAACCACATTTTGGCCATGGAGGGGGGCGGGGGGGGGGGCACGTGGTGGTCTCCGGGCTTGCCACGTGTCCTCTTCCAGTTGGGTTAAAAATTAAACCAAAAAAATTTGTCTTATGCCCAGAAATTGGGGCCACTTAGAAATCAACACTTGTCATCCTATCATTGGGCCAGAGAAATACCCAAATTTTTACCTTTTACCCTGTTTGACCTTTTTTTTTAAATTCCTCTGTTTGGCACGATGTTGAACTATGGACTATGTTTTGAGTGAACCGAAGTGTGCTGGATTCCTGGAGATGGGCCCTATTTAGTATTTCTAGTTCGGTGCAATTTTAGGCACTTTGAATTTTTGGCAAATTTTTACTCCCAATCCAGATTCTGATCAATAGGCCTTAAGGTATGGAAAAGGGTTTCTAAATCAACTTCCTAGATAGTGAGATGAAGTCAATAGGAACTGATCTATTGTAGGATGGCCTACGACATGAAACTCATGTCATGTTTTGAAGAACAATATTTGAAATTATTCATGACTGACTTAGGGATGACCGACGCAATTGAAGGTTATGATTAGAAAGGTAATTTTTACTAAGGTTGGACTTATCTTGAACATATTGGCAATGACATATCACTTTCCATCATTTGAATCAACACTAATACCCAAAACTAGCTGAATAATTTCAATGATATCTGATTAATTTTGAGACAATTGGATTTCCCAACCCGGACACAAATGTGATGGAGTGTGATGATCAAAAGTGACATACTTACTTCAATAATACAAAAAATGAATGTTATTTCCCAATTTTTCCCTACCATTACTGGAAATTACTTCTTTATTTTTACATAAGCATGAGGAGGATAACATATTATGGTCATATAATCTCATCCTTCGAATGAGTCCTTTGAAGTAATTTTAACGAACCCTAGGAAGGAGTGGTTTGGTCCCATTGTAATCGTCAGATCCTGCACTGGTTTATTTTAATGAGTCCAGTGTATGATTAACTCGATGGAATTTTCATATTTAAATAGTTTGAAAAGAAACAAAAAGAAAACTCAATAAGTTATTTCAACGTATATTTTTAACGAACTTGGAGAAAATAAAACTTTGTTTTTTTCATTTTTAGGGAGTCAGGAGAAAAACATAACTAAACTCCATAATGTTATTTTTTGTAAATTTAGTTACTCAAGCCCGAAAAAGGATAAAATAATGCAGGAGAGAACTATATTGACCATGATTAGTCAATGTATACCTTTTTGGTAAATAGTCGAGTTCATTCCAGAAAAGGGGTAAACTTACACTTGTACAAAATGGCTAATTAGTTACAAAAAGAACGACTAAAATTTTCATATACACGACTAGTTTTCGATTGGTGATAATAGTCACTAATTTACTATATATTATAACGCAACCAAATTTTAGTCATTTTTAGCTTAGTCATTAATTAGTTGTCCCAATTTTATGTCTAGTAGTATATTTAGTCATAAATTTGGTCATTAATTTAGTCATTAATTGTCACAATTAATGACCAAATATACAACAAAATATATCACTAAATGATCACCTTAGAAAACCAATTAATGACCAAAGAAATATGACCAAAATGTTGGTCGTGTTACAAGATATTGTAAATTGGCTACTAATAGTCATATATATGCAAATTTTAGTCATTGTTTGAAACCAATTAATGACCAAAGAAATATGACTAAATTTTGGTCGTGTTATAAGATACTGTAAATTAACTACTAATAGTCATATACATGCAAATTTTAGTCATCGTTTGAAACCAATTAATGACTAAAGGAATATGACTAAATTTTGGTTGTGTTATAAGTTACTGTAAATTAGTTACTAATAGTCATATATATGCAAAATTTAGTCGTCATTTGTAATAAAAATGTTGTCATTTGTAGTAGTCATTTATCTTTTTTTGGTAGTCATATTCATTATATTAATGAATACTTTACTAGTTTGTATTCATTTCATTTATACTTTAATTAAAAATTATTATAAGCAACTAATTTAGTCGTATATTCATTTTATTTTTTTCATTAATAAACATAAACTACTAATTTAGTATTTTTAGATTGATTTTATTTGTCCATTAAAGCAACATAAATTAATTAGTATGCTTTTTCACTTTAAAAAAAAAAACGGTATATAATGTACATGTTCATCTAATATGAAATTTAGAGTTACATATGTTAATTACAATGCTAAATAATATCAAGTGCAACTATAAATAATTTCAACCACATAAATTATATTATATAAATTATCAAGTATTACAATATAAGTTTCCAACTTAATATTGGTTGGAGTACAATTTACACATGAAATATTATTTCATCACTTCAGAACATTATCATTGTGTTGCCAAGGCATTACAGGTGAAGTCACCAATTCTAAAGACTTGACCATCAATCTCTATGTGTGTCTCTTATGCGAGATATTGACTCTACAGGTACCACTAGACCAATTCTCTTATCTCTATCTTTAATTTTCATTTTTTTGCTTCCGTGTTATTGTTCTTCTCTTTCTTCAATTCTTGCTTCTTACCATCAATACTGAGTTCCTTTTCCGAAAAAGAAAGAAGATACAATGCAAAGTATAAGACATGAAAGATGATGAACACTGGAATATAAAATAAATTAGACTATAAATTATTTATACAATATATAACTCAACACCAACAATATTTTCAATGCCATTTTCCCTCATAAAAGCAAGAAACTCGAACTAGTTTTCTTCAGTTGGGTGATAATCGCTTCTATGTGGCCAAATGACCTATATAAACAAAGAAAATAAAACTTCACCATAGAAAATAACATCTTAGCAAAATTAGTATTTAACACTCGAGGAAATATTAGGCACAATCATGCCAACTAAGTTACGTGCTAAAAATATCAAGTTGTAGATTACTTATACAATGTGGGAGTGAAAACAAAATTCCTAGAAAATGCCAACGCTAAGTCTAGAATAAAATGAATCGAAGTAAAAAGTATACAATAATAGGACAGCCTCGTATACATGTATATAAATGGATAATGTAGAATTATAAGAGAATAAGTCCAGGGCTAGAGGTCGATTATGTCAAGAATGCCCATGTATGATGAGCATTTCTTCAGATAAGAACTACTATTTGGGTCCATTATCACATATGAATATGCCAACTAGTTTATATCAGATTATTATTGTTTTTATTATATATATAGATCACTACAATATAAGTGGATAAATTTCAACCACAATTCCCTTCCCATTCTGTTCCTCACTTGTGGTACAATATATTAGCTATGACTTCGAGAAAATTTACAACATTGAAATATGTAGCGATCACCACTAGTAATCCCCCAAAAAGGTTTATTTTGGAATGTAACTTTCATATTCCAGTTTCTATATGATTTTTGAATGGAAAATCCAAACTAAATTCCAACACCAAACTTCCAATTTGAGGGAACACCTATGGTCATCCTCGATCACTCATACTAAAAACATCAGTGATCATTATAATGAAAAGATAAAATACGTGTAGTTTTGATATGTTTTTTAGATTTACATGAAAAGCACCAATAATTTTCCCATATTTACCATACTTGTAATTTCCAATATATGACACATTGATTGATATTTTACAACAAATACTTGATTCAATACAAACAATAATTGAACATATTACAACAATACCACCAATGTTTATCTTCTATTACACTACAAGACAAAAATACATTGGTGAGGGTCAAAAAATGTCACGATAAGCTCATTGGTGACAGTCAAAAGAGCCACTGTCACAAAAGGTCGCGTCACCAAAAGTATAGGTGTTGTGATGAAATTCAAGGTTCGTCACCAATAATGGTTTATAACGATGGATAGTGACCATCAACATGTCATATGAAAAATGGCGATGGAACTTAACCTATGTCACCAAAAAAGTGAACGTCGCCAAATGTGGTGTCACCAAAAGTATAAGTTTTGTGGTGACATTCAAGGCCCATCACGAATAATGATTATAATGACAGATAGTGATTGTCACCATTTCATATGAACAACATCGATTTATGGTGATGGACCTTTCATGGTCATCATTATTTATGCACATATATGGTGGCATTCATTTACCGTCACCATTTCATATTTTGGTCAGGGTCAAAAAATGTCACCATCAGCTCATTGGGGATGTTCAAAAGAGTCTCTATCACTAAATACTGGTCATCTCCATTCCATATAAATATCAAGGCATGATGGAATCAAACTGTCAACCTTCTGCTTGTAAAGCAGGCGTTGTTCCATTTAGCTAACACCCTTTAAAGAATTATACTTTCATAAAAATAGACCTTGAAACTTTATAAAGTGTAAATTCTACAAATTTAAATAAATTATAAAACTTTGTAAATTCTTGGAAAATATTTTACTAAACAAGAAAAATAAGATCGAAGTTTGTACCTAATGGTTATGGAAGTTATGAAAAGTGGGTGGAGGGAAAAATTGTCATGTATAAGATACTCAATATTTTCAATTAAATACTCAATTATAAGTGAAACTTTAAAGAATTTGATAGCCTATAAATGACTTACAATTATCAATTATGAAATATGCAACTACACCAAAGATTTATTTCTCACCTTGTGAATCATGTAAATATGTTGCGACGGCATAAAAATCTCCATCTAAAATATTGATTTCCATGCCAAAAATCCAAAAACAATTAGTATATATGATGAAATTATAAATAATGAGCTACATGCTTGAAACCTATTGGATATGGAGTCTAGAAAATTAATTAGGAGTGGTTCTCATTATTAATTAATTAAAGATGTCAAAATACAATAATCAATAACAATGATCTTGAAACGAAACCACTAAACAGATGTTAAAAATTGTAAGTACAAATTTTGGCTAATATATGTTACACCAACAAAATATCAAAGGGGCATTCAGACACTTCCAAATCCACACTAAGCATGAGTATCCAAATATGTAATTGCATGGATACAAGGAAAGCACTTTCTACCTCTCAATGATAACTATGTCCTCCCACAAGTACTTCAACTAGCAAAGGGGTGTGAAAAAAAACACGTCAAAGAAAAAAAAACTACACATTACAAAAAAACACTTCATCCCCCCTCTGCATTTATAGAATAGATCTAGGGGAATAAAAAAATATCCATAGAGAATAGGATTAGAGTGGTAAAATAAATATGATAAGAAAAAAATAACCAACAACTAAAACCTACTAATTTGAACACGTTTAAAGTACGTTAAAAAAATATGGCATCCATATTACATTAAAGCGACATTGGTCAATTTTTGGATTGGTCAATTTTCAACTATCCATAGTTCCATCAAACTAATGAACTTTGATAGGAGATTTTCCCATTAATGGAGCATCATGTTGAAATCTCACACTATTTCTTAATAACCTTTTTATTTAACAGACAACCATGCATAGTTATAGTGCATAACTACAAAACATGGACAAAAAAATGAGCATAAAGTCCAGAAGCCCAATCTACCTTAATGGAGAAAAACAAGAAATCAAAAATTACGTAAAATTTACCACCCATTGAAATGATAGAAACATGAAAGAAAATGTCATGATACTTCTCATCAAGGAAAAACCAAATCATATCACATGCAACGATGAATTTATAAACCTTTTTTAGAAAATGGTGTTAAAAAACTAACTATAGTTGGTTGGAAAAAATAATTCAAGGATATATGTAGTTGGTTGGAAAAAAATTGTCCTTGAGGAAACCAGGCATACACTCAAAACCTTAACCATTAGAGAGTACCATTTAGATATGGGTTTTGTCATGTGGTGGGTCAATTGCAGTTAACCCAATATTTGAGGAAATAACCAGCCAATTGATGGTACACAATTGTTTTTTATTTAACTATATTAAATAGATCATCTAGTAACTTATAGAATTTCGTTCATCCAACCCATGTATCTTTGCCAATAGTTCTTGAACCTTAAAATAATAAGGAAAATAAGCCAATATGACCAGGCAAGAATATTTTTAAGAACCTACCTCATTGGGGGTATAAAGTGGAAACCAATGCTGCATAAAAATACCATTATTCTTGAAGAACCATGGAACCCCCATTGTACTCATTTAAGAAACTCATGTAGTTGAAATTCCAAGCTGAAAATGCCTTTCCCTTTATTTTCAAAGAGAAATATTCGCTTTGAAACTCTTTTTTGAGGTAGATATGCATCTCATCATTCCATCAAATAAGGTGGAAATGTCATTCCATTGAACTTTCCAATTAATGTTCTTGCATGTGCATACATGAAAATAGTATCTCCTCAACCAAGACCTCCAACATGATTAACACACTAAGGTCATGGATTTTCCTAGGGATGCTTGATAGCTTATCTAAGTTGATACAAGATTTCTCTATAGGGGTCATAGGAGACAAAAATGGATCTTTTATTCACAAATTTTCATAAGAAAATAATTCCTTCAGGGCTTAGGGAATATTGACCTCTTTTTTTCAAGTAATCTCAATTCCTGTTGTCTAATACAGATATGCACCTGCTAGGATGAACCTAACTCCTAAATAGATCTATTAGTATAATGAGTTTATTATAAAAATAAAACTAAGATGAAAATAAATAATTCGAGATTACTCCACATCTCCCATCCCCCACCTAGTCACATAGCAAAACTAAAGCATAAGAAAAACATAAAAAATTATGTGCGACATATATGTGGTTCTAACTTATAATTTTTTATATTGAATTTAACCTGAAGGAATATTTTAAAAACCCTTGAGATATTATATATTAGGTGTTGAGAAAACCTGTTGAACAACTTCTAGGCAATATACTACAATATTTCTTTCAATTTTTCTTTTACTACAAAAATAAGGGATATGTAGGGAGACCATAGTTTTAGAATTTCTACTAAATCTTTGCAACATCTTATATATGTTCCCCTCATTATTTTTTTCTAGAAACCTACTAGTAAAGTATCACCAAAAATGATAGTTTCAATCATTTTAACTATATAATTATTTGAAGTAAATTTCAAAAATATAGATGCTACCCATTCTATTAGATGGGTGAACAACAAATTTAGTAATATTTTATCTATACTTCAGAAAATTTTCATATAATTTTCAACAATGCATTCATATAATATCTCCATCGCTAAAAAATTATAAATTCTCCCAAGTTTCCTACCAATGTAGAGAAACAAGTATTTTGGTGGATAAAGGTATTTGATTTGGGCTTCCATAACATGAGGGAATGTTAGGTCCCTATAATACTAGTGTATCCCCTTATTGTTGTTAGTATAGCCCATTTGTTATTATTATTGTAACTATGTATCCCCCATATTGTTATTATTGTGCCATTAAATTATTATTGTTAGGTCACTAAGTCTCTCTCTAAGCATCATATTGAAATTTTAAAAAATTACCCGTTGAGGATTCCACATGGGAGGATGAGAATTTTATACATAAGCATCCAGAAATAATCAAGCGTTGAGGACAAAACTTGTTTGAAGGAGAGGGGCATGTTAGGTCCCTATAATCGTAGTGTATCCCCTTATTGTTGTTAGTGTAATCCCTTTGTAGTTATTATTGTACCCTTGTAGCCCTCATATTGTTATTATTGTGCCCTTACATTATTATTGTTAGGTCGCCTAGCATTATATTTTGACCCCATGGACTCCTATATATAGAAAGGAGGTTTTTTCATTTGCATCATCCAAGAATTGTTCATTTATTTAAAGTAAAGGAGGTTTCCCCCTAGAAGTGGGTGAATTATAAGGCGTTGATATCTTTTTTCTTCTATTTTTGGAGTTGGTTTCATAATAGTGAATGATCGTGGCATGGTTTACAGTCTCAACGTTCAAGAAAAATAATACACTTGTTAGATTTTTCAGTTTAAGAGCACTCCTCAATCATACATATCATGTTGTAGGAAAATAAATTCCATTTCTTAAAAAAGCAGGATTCTATGTCTCCACAAAATAAAACGTACAAAAGTTCTTAAAAACCAAACTACAAAAAGTTTATAAGCCACAAATGTCTCTATTTAGTTTAAAGAAATGAAATATTTTTAAATATTGGAATATTTATGCTCTATTCATTTTAGAACAATGCACAAAGAATACAAATTGTAAACTATGGTATTATTCTCGTAAGAATTGAACCCCCAAAAAAACAATAAAAATTTACATTAATGGTTTAATGCTCATGGAAGAATACTCAAGAAACCATGGGCCATAAATGCATCACTAAAGTGAGCTATCTCTAAATGTGACCAAATGCTTACAATATGTTGGCTGGATGCAGTGATTTCCCAATAGTTTCAGAGACAACCTTATAAACCATTATTATGGTCTATGAATCTAGGGTGAGAAATCAACCATACTCATCTAAGCAACTTAATGTTAAAACAATGATATCTTCACCAAGGAAAATCTCCTTCTTGTATAATGTCAAAAAAATATTTCTGTGTGAATATTTTCCTTTTAAGTAAATAGATTTGTAAGGAGCATCAAACTTGGTGCTTCACTTTAACTGGAAACTAACGTTCACAAGGACCAAAAAAAATTAGATTTGTATTCATGGAAACCAAGAAGAATTAGGTTTTACTGGAGCAAACAGAGCATAATTAATATTTCAATTAGGACACACTGAGGCAAAAAGAAATTAGGTTTTTTTACTGACCAAAAAATAATTATTTTATAGAAATTATGTAATAAAATTATCTGTAAGTAAAAAAATTCAAGATGTAATGTTTGTGCACGGTACCTTAGTGGGGATATCAACTTGCAATATGAGGTGTAGGGTTTGTGCATGAAACCTCAGTGGGGATATCATCTTGCAAAAGGTTTTTTGGATCAAAATCTCCCCTCGCCATTGTAGCAGCCTCATGTATAATTTTTCTCAAGATTTCTACTTAAAATAAATTATTTAAACTCTGTCATTTCAAAAAATGCAAAAACAAAACCTCATGGAATCGTCCCGAGCATTCTCTTTGTGAAATCATGACAAAGATATGAATTATCATCTTTTTTTCAACTTAAAATATTGGGGGTTTGAAGTAGATACAACTTAAAATAGAAGTTCATATACATAAATATACCAAAATAGTATTACATGTATATGGATAAACGTAACAAAATGTTGATTATGTTGAGCTCATGAGGGAGAAACATAAGAAAATGTTAATTATGTTCATCTCTTGAGGGAGAGAAATTATCTTAATGTGAAAACTTTTTAACAGACATCAGAGTTGCCAACATCCACTGGATTGGAATTCAAAAATAAATTCAATGTCCACAAAACAATGAAGAAGCTTAGTAAGAGCGTCAAGAGGTTTTAGTGTTTTGATACCTCCGCCAAATTTTTAGGAGGGAAAATGAAAAAAACATTATTTATCAAATTTTTAAATAATAAAAAATAAGGATTTTGAAATTGGAAGTGCATTCATAAAATTTGTAAGGGTTTGCATTAAAAATTTCACTAAACAAGCGCGATTATCAGTTTCTAGTCCAGTATGGGGTAGATATCAAGTAAAAACTTAAACAAGTAAATATTTAACATTTTTAATCTAATGTCGCCCTATTTAAAAATCAATCTAATTATTATTATCTATAAACACAATATAAATTTAAAATATAAAGAGGGTTACAAACACTCAAAAAGAGGTATGTTAAATAAATAAAAATATAAATAAACTGATGTATGGTAAATAAATAAAACCTGTCAACATAATAAATCAATCCTCTTTTTATATTTACTCCATAAACCTCTTTATATTTAAGGAAACTCAAACAAGAGGTTTTATTTAGGTGAAACCTATGGAAAAAATACCATTTTAAATCCATGGGCTATATACTATGGGCCAAATACCATATTTATAAAAGATGTATGGTAAATAGATAAATAAATATAAAAGATGTATAAAGAAGTATGGAAAATAAATAAATAAAATATCAAATAGGATTAGAAGTCAACATCTAATTATATACCAAGCCTGTGGGCCAAATACCATGCTAAATAATAAAGGTATGGTAAATAAATAAAATATAAATAAATCAGAAATATGGTAAATAAATACAAAATATTTTTATATTTACTCCATAATCCTCTTTATATTCACGAAAACTCAAAAAAAAGGTTTTATTTAGGTGAAGCCTATGAACCAAATACCATTTCCCAAATTATTATTAATACCATCGAAAAAAAACATTATTAATGCTAATATCAATATTATTATTATTATTATTATTATTATTATTATTATTAACTATAATATTCATATTAATATATTATAATGTTACTATTATTAAACTTAATAAATTTGGATTAATACAACATTAAATTTTTTATATTATAATATATATTAATATATAATGATATATATTAACTCTAGATATATATGAGAAGGAAGAAAAAAGACATAGAGTGATAAAGGTGGAGAGATAGGGGGAGTCACAAGGGAGACATGGAGATAAACTGAAGGAGAGGGGAGAGAAGGAATGGAGAGAGAGAGAGAGAGGGAGATGATAGAGAGAGGTAGAGAAGGGTAAGAGAGGGAGATAGTGACACAAAGATGGGGGAAGAGAGAGGAAGGTAGGAGAGAAAGGGAGAGAGAGAGGAAGGAAGAGAAAGAGGATTTGAGAGAGAGGAACCAATATCATAGGATAAATAATATTTGACCATATTAGTCTATAGGGAGATGGGAGATAGGGGCACCCTACCTACCTAAGTAAATGTCTAAACCAACTGTGGTGTATTTGTCTGTAATGGTGGTCAATTATATGAGTACAAGGAGGCACTGTATTTTTAATGTGATATGCATAAAACAAGTACCGAACCTAACCATTTCATATTCACAAATTTTCTCTATCTATGCGCTATTTTTCTAGATTTGTAACATGGAAAAGGAGTCTTATTTTTTGACAACCTCGCACAAAGATTCACCAATTGTGAGAACACAACACTTGTGGTTGTATCTTCTAAATCATCATGACTTCCAACACTATTACCGATGAAATAGGTAACCGCACTGTTACCTACTTTTTTTTGGTAGCATAAAAAGTACCTGATTTTGAAAAGTGATGATGCAGAATCACCCCCTTTTTTTTTGTGCACATTTTTGACACTCTAATATTTTTATTTATGAAGTATGAATATTTGTTTTAAAATGTTAGTGATTTCCATTCTAATTTTGAAACGTATTAATGCACCATCAACTTTTTTTTTTAGAGCGATGATTTTCATGCTAATTTTGAAATGTATTGATGCTGCATCAACCTTTTTTTTTTAGAGTGGTGATTTTCATGTTGGTAATAAAACACAGAACTTAGATAAATATATATATATATATATATAAAAACAATAAAAAAAACTAATAAAAATGTAAAAAAAAACAAAATTAACACGTAAAAATAAAAAATTTAAACAAAAAAAAAAACAAAAATATTCAAAAATTATATGAAAAGAAATGACAAAATTTGAAAAAAACACACATAATTTAAAGAAAAAAAAAAAATTAACAAAATTTTTTTTAAAAAAAAACATCAAAAATATTTTTTTCTAAGTTATTAAAAAAAACCATATAATTAAAAAATAATAATTTAAATAGAAAATTTAAAAATAATTTAAATTAAAAAATTAAAATTTAGATAAAAAAAAATAAAATATACAAAAGAAAAACTTAAATTTAAAAATTTAAATTAAAAAAATAATAAGAAGAAAAAAAATACAAATTTTAAAATTAACAAAAAAAAACAATTTAAAAAAAAAACAAAAATTAAAATTGAAAAAGAAAATTAAAATAAAAAAGCCTATCATTAAAAAACAAAAAAAATGAAAAAAACCACATGCAAATAATTAAAAAACAAATATCCATAAATTTACTATTTTTTTTAAATGAAACAATTTATAAATTTTAAAAATGAAAAACTAAATAAACTAAAAGATTAAAAAAAAAAAATTTAATTAAAATTTAATAAATTTAATAAATAAATTTTAAATTTTAAAAAATAATTAATCTAAAATATTAAATTTAAAAACAAAATAAAAAAAAAAAAAACAAAAAAACAAAAAAAATTAAAACAAATTAAATTTAAAATAAAAAATTTGAAAAAAAAAAAAAAAATTGAATTTAGAAAAAAAATAAATTTTAAAAATAAAAAAAAAAATATTAAAATTAAAAAAAAAAATTAAAAAAAAAAGAAATTTCTGCTCGTGGTGGTGGCACTAATCGGCCTCCTGCCCAGGTGGCAGTGGAGGCCGGCCGCTTGGCGGGCGAGGAGGCTGCATGCACCCCCCGCCTGCCCAGCGGCCGGCCTCCAGCGCCACCTAGGCGGGAGGCCGATACGGGGAATTGCCCTCCCACGGCCGACTCTGGGAATTGCCCTCCCAGCGTGGGAGGGCAATTCCCAGAACCGGCCTCCCGCCGCTGACGAGCAATTCCCGGAATCGGCCTCCCGCCCAGGTGGCGGCAGAGTTCGGCCGCTGAGCGGGCGGGAGGCTACATGTAGCCTCCCCGCCCGCCAAGCGATCGGCCTCCGTCGCCACCTGGGCGGGAGGTCGATTGGCAGCACCACAACGATCAAAATTTTTTTTATTTTTTTTTAATTAATTTTTAATATATATTTTTTTTAATTTGATTCTTTTTTTTTTTGAAATTCAAAAGATTTAAAATTATTTTCTTTTAATTTAATTTTTATATTTGAAATTTAATTTAAATTTTTTTTTTAATTCATTTTTTTTGTTTTTAATTTTTTTTTTCTAAATTTTGTTAATAATTTTTATTAAATTTTGTATTTTTTATTTTTATTTAATTGATTTTTTTTTTTAATTTTTTCATATATTTTTTTTTATTATTAAATTTTATGTTTAGTTTTTTCATTTAATTTCTTAAAATTTAGTAAATTTTGTATCTTTTTTAATTTATTTGAATTTAATATTTTTTTAAGTTTTTTATTTTTTTATTATTATTTTTTTAATCACATAAAATTTTTATATTTTTTTTATTTCAATTAAAATTGTGTATTTAAAATTAGATTTTTTTTTCTAATTAAACTTAATATTTTCAAATTAATTTGTTTTTTGTTTTATTTTTTATTTAATATTTTTTTTTAATTTTTTAATTTTTAATTGATTTTTAAAGTTTTTTAACTTTTTATTTTAACAATGTTTTTTTTCTTCTTTATATTTAAAATTTATTTGTTTATTCATTTATTTATTAAAATTTAATATTTTTCTTTTTTAAATTTAATTTGTTATTTTAAGATTAACATTTTTTTAATTTAATAAAATATAATATATATATTTTTAATTTAAGTTCATATATATATATATATATATATATATAATTTTTTTAAATTTAAATTTAATTTATTTTTTAAAATTTATTTGTTTTTTTAATATATATTTTTTTAAATTTAATATTTAATTAATTTTTCATTTTTTTACTTTTATTCTAAATAATGTTTTTGTTTTTGTTTTTTTTGTTTTTCTTTTTTTTTTTTAATTTAATATATTTCTTTAAATTTAATTTTTTATTTTAAAATTGATTTTTTTTTAATTTAATAAACATTTTCTTTTTCTTTTTTAAATTTGATCTCTATATTTTATTTTTTATAATTTCTTTCTTTTTTTAACTTGTTTTTTTTTTTAATTTAATATTTTTATTTTGTTTTTTTTTTATTTTTATTTCTATATATTTTGAAATTTTAATCTTTAATTTTTTTCTTAAATTTTAGGTATTTTTTTAATGTTTGAACTAAAATTTTTATTTTGTTTTTATTTTTATTTTTTTATTCCTATATATTTTTAAATTTTAAGCTTTAAAATGTTTTTATTTTTTAAATTTGTTTTTTTCTTAAATTTTAGGTTTTTTTAATGTTTGAATTTTAAAAATTAAAAAATGTTATTTCTATTTTTAAAAATGTCAAAAACATGACACAATTTATTTATTTATTTTATTCCAACATCAACTGATTTTGTTTTGAGCGTGTTTTTTCAATCTTTTTTTCAAGAAACAATTTTGTTTCTAGCATAATTTTATAAAATGTTGAAATTTGACCTTCAAAAAAAACCAAGTGCGTTCTGGAATACACTTTTTTTGTTTTTGGGGTGTTTTTTCATGTTTTTTGAGTCTTTTTGGGCTAGAGTTCCCGTTTTGAGGTCAAGTTACCTATTTCATCCGTAACAGTGTTTTCCACCAACACCTCATCGAATAACATTATTATAAAAAGTCTTAGGCTTTGGGCAGTGCAAAGGAACATAATGCATGCGCCCTCAATCTCTTCTAGATACTTGTAGATCTCCTCCCAAACCAAAGCCGCTAGTGTTGTGTGTTCACTTTTCCCAGAATCTTGTGCAAACATCCCGAGGTAAGTAACTGTTGTACCAAGGTATGGATTCACTATGTGTCATATCCATTGAAGGATAACACGTTCCAAACAATAGGTAAATTCTCACAACTATCCCTCTGTGGGATGTTGAGAACTCCAAAATTTCGCATGCTCATTAATGAAATATATAAATAGAGAACTTTCGTATAAGACTTCAAGTCATGCAAAACATAGACCAAAAGGCTCAAAGCTCTGGGTAGCGCAAGTGAACATCTGCAATATGATTTGTACTATTCTCATCTACATCATTTTGCATGGATATCTCATGGAGTTGAAATGCATATTCCGGGTTCCATAGAACATCTCCCATGGAAGGCATGTCGATGCCCTTCCCTTCCAAGAACTTTTCGGTAGTCTCCCTAAACATTTTCAGAGAACCAGGGTTGATGGTCCCAACAAGGTGAGGGTCAATGATTTTTTCAAGCTTTCCCTTGTTTTGCCAATGCATTTCCCACTCTGCTATATTAAATTGTTCTCTAGAAAAAACAATATTAAGATTTTCCCTTGCACACAAGACCTCCAGTAAAACTACTCCAAAAGGATACACATCATATTTCTTTATTAGTTGTTGCCTTCTAAAGTATTCATGAGTCTAAACCAGAGTGGATCCAGTCTTTGAATTTCCCAAAACCGCCACCTTTGCCCGTGAGCCTATTATCATGGAGATCTCTGACATTTAGATAAGCACAGAGGATTCATGACAAGGGAATCAGATTAAAAGATTGACCAGATACTGGATCTTCATTGGTATCTTGCCAACAAGTCGAGGGAGTCTAAAATTGGTGTAGTTGAAAATGAAAGGCAAGATTGTTTCATCGAGGCCAAATTCCATGACGCTAAGCTTGAAAACCCTCTCATTATTACAGGTCATGCCTTCGAGCTTCGAGATGGTGATCTTGCATGGTTTTTGATCTTGTCTTCGATTCACTGTCACACCTTCGATCTCTAAGATGGTGACATTGGAAGGATTTTGATCTTGTCTCTGGTCCACTGCGTGAGCTTGGGTCCATAAACCTGGAACCCTATTAGTTTAATGGGAATTATCATTATTTGGTGAATAAATATCGATAGAGAAATTAAATTCTGGGGACATTGGCTATCATACATCTTTGGTTGCCTCCGTCAATGTATCAAAGTCGTCGGTCCTCCAAAAGGAGCCTTCTTCCCATTATTTCCTCCAAAACCAGGGTTCATTAGTGTTGTCGTATATGCTAATAAACCCCCTTCATTGTCTCCCCCATCTATAAATCCAAGCTGTCAAACACAAATACAAAGCTCAAGCTCTCCGTCATTGAGGGTTATATTACATGCCTTGTAACTGTGTGAAGAATCTTCTTTTCAATATATTCTAGATGGTGGTATGGTACATATATCCAATTTAATGTTACTCACTCACCTTATTACCAAGCTACGTGGGACTCTATTATAGCTAAATTAAAGGGCTTCAAAGTCCCTACTATGCATGACATGAGGGGAGTCTTTTGCAAAAAGATATTTACTACTCTGATTATTAATCACATACGAAACCAATAATATTGTTTTATTTAAAGCTTAATTTGATATAATCATGTAAATTATGTATTAAATGAAATAAATATATTCGTTGGTACAATTCTAATAGAAATTGATAAAACTAAACACATTTATCCATTATTACACAATAAACCATACTTAAATATTTTGAATTACACATTTATAATCATTAATACAGGTTTATATATTATTAAAAAATTAAATAAAGTTCACACCTAAAAAATTAAAAAAAGTTTATAATAGCATTAAAAATTAACCAAGGTTCATATCAAACAATTAATAAAGATTCATATCTAAATTAACAAAGTTTCATACAATACTCCCTGATGGGGGTGATGTCTGAGCAATAAGTGGAAGGCCTCTCACATGAGTAAATACAAGTGGAGTGAGGCTGAGGAACGATACTCCTAGTCCCTTCACCATAACGCATGCAGTGGTAGAGGTATTGGCTTCACGTTGGAAATCCGTATGAAAAATAACTTTGCATTGGAGTTCAGAGGTGGTGAAAGGATAAGGCAAGGGAAGTTGAGGGAGCCCAAAATTTGACTCCTCACTCTGGTTTGGTGTTGGTCTTAGTGCTAGCCCTCAGAGAGGAAGTGTAAACGTTGCAGGAAGGTTTACAAAGAGAGTGGCTTGTGTGTGCTTGTCGTGGGTATTTTTTGTTGCGATGTGTTCAACCAGTCCTTGCTGCTTATTTTTTAAGCCATTATCTATGTCTAGGTTGGGGATAGGAAGTTGAAGGGAAGTGAACTCACTCGTTTCCATTTTTCTGGGATTTCGATGAGCCTTTTTTTTCATTATAAGAGAGGAAACTAGAATCTCCACTCTAGGAAACCTTGAGGGTGATAGCAGAAAACTAGTTTCTTTTCGCAATCTCGTGCCCTCCTGCGTGCATGTGATGGTGTTTGGTGGATTGGTTTTTGGTCTCTATGTGGAGAATTGGGAGGTTAGTCACTACCCTAGGGGAATTTATGCTCAAACGTCAGCTACTTTTTCATCTTTTGTTGTTCAATTTCCTGTGTTGGTTTGGTGGGTGATTCTATTTGGTTTTCCGAGTTGTGGCAGTCTTTACCTGGTAGTCGGAGGTGGCTCTATGCTTCCCTACAGTGGTGGGAAATTGAATTTGGCTCCTTTTCTGGTGGTGTTTGTTTTCTTTGGTGGGTGGTCTACTGTCTAGACTTTGCACATGGTGGGGTTCCTCGACCTTGGTGAATTATGAAGACCCTGGTGTGGTGTGGGGATTCTCCCTCCCCTATCATCCATGGCCCTGTGGGAGTGAAAAACTCAGAAATAATCATGGCATCTCCATGCCAGGGTGGAAAGACTATGGCATGTGTGTGACTCACTAGTGTGGGATGGTGCATGGGGGTCGTGGATGAGGTAAGCGGGAGGGTATTAGGGGTGGGGGTTCGAGGGTTCAAAAGAAAATTTGTCGGGACAGAGATCTTGTGGTAGCAAGGGGAATCGTGGGTCTGATATATCTGTGGTAAATGAGGAGTAGGTTATCCAACATTTATTCCTAGAGAATTGTCATGCACTTATCAACAACCTGATGGAAAGAGTGGACACAACTAAGAGAGTCTGTCGTGAGGACCATGCAGAGAAAATGGAAACATTGGAACGAATGCACTATTTATAGTGTTAAGTCCGGGAGAGACTAGTAGTTGTTTAGTGAGGCCAAAATGAACTCACTGAGAAAGTAGAAAAGCTAGAGACTTGGTTGGCGCACTTTGAAGGACATGTTCAGTGTGACTTATGTCCTACATCGCCTTCAGGAACAGCCTCGTACAAACCTGCATCCATCACGTCGGACGACTAGTATTCTATTTGGTGTTCTTTATGTTTTCTATGTGCTTTGGTGCCTCTGGCCCAACTGTTTATGGACAATGTTCCTAGTCTCTCTTTTGTATTTTATTATCTGGTGAAAATTTAGGTCAACAAACCTGGTCGGGGTAAGACCACCTATTTTGTCACAGACTATATGTACTCATTTTTTTTACATGAATAGAACATTGACTTACAAAAAAACAAAGGTTCATACATCATTAAAAAATCAATTAAGTTTCATACTTAAATTAATAAAGGTTCATACCTATTTACTATATAGCTCTATAAATATATATTTTAGGTTTATCTATTGAGTATTTATCAAATACAAATATGATGAATTAATAATAGATTTAAATGAACTCACACGTTTAACATAAGAAATGTTATATTTATCTATTTATTAAATGTAAATATGAAGATTTAACATTAGATTTAAAACAACTCACACGTTTAACATAAATCAATGAAGTTTCAAAATTAAACTTTAGGGCCAAAGATTAAATATAAATATAAATATTAATTTGACTCTCTAGATATTACCTTTAATAAAATTATAGTGAAGGAATTAGTGTAAAGTCAATAAATGATACATGCAAGTATGTTAATTGTAGATGAATCCATCTGCAATGTTAAAATTTTGAGACAAAAGGGTATTCATAATTTTAAAACTGTAAATTCAAAGACCCCTTTGTTTCTAAATTTTAACACTACAAATGGATTCAAAGACACCTATAGTGAAATGTAACACTTTGGTACCAAAATTACAATTTTCGATTTATGGAGTGACACAATTAAAAAGTACTGACATAAATGACTAATCCATATACTTGTTTTACTTGTTATTTGGTCATATTTTTATTCTTGGACTATAATAGTCATTTACATTAATCATTATTAATTTTGTCACTTATTATCTAGTCATATATTTTAATCCTAGACTAAATTTGTCATTTAAGTTAGTCACTTTTAGTTTAGTCACTTATTATCTAGTCATATATTTTATCCCTAGACTAAATTAGTCATTTAAGTTAGTCGCTTTTAGTCTAGTCACTTATTATCTAGTCGTATATTTTATTCCTAGACTAAATTAGTCATTTAAGTTAGTCATTTTTATTTCAGTCACTTAAGATTGCTCAAATTTAGTAGTAATTTACTTGAAATAATTGCGGCAACTAACGTTTTTAGTTATCTAGTCATTAATTTCATCATTTTTGACTAGTGTTATACTGAAATAAACGACTGTTCATTTATTTTAATGAGTTCAAATAGTCAAGTACTCAGCAACATTTCCAGGTTTAGAGAGTCTGAAAAAGGGCTTAAAAGAGAACTCCGTAGTTTTGCTTTTTCTTAAGTTTTAACAAGTTCAAAAAATTGATAAAACTATACTCATATGGTCAAATTTAAATTTAGTTTACGAGCGAGAAAAGATAGAAAGAACTCAGAATTTTCATGTGTTTTACGAGCATGAAAGATAGCAAAAGAAGGTTGGGATTTTCATTAGTTTAACGATTCTTGAAAATATTAACTGAAATGGAATCGAGATAGGTTTCATTTTTATTCAAGGTTGAAAATAGAGAAAAACTATGCTTCAGAGCAATTTCATTTTTACACAAGCTTGAAACAGAGAAAAAAATTTCTTAAGAAAGATTTCTTTCATTTTTACACAAGCTTGAAACAGAGAAAAATTGTTCTTAAGAAAGAGTTATTTCATTTTTACACAAGCTTGAAACAAAGAAATACTTTGCTTGAGATAATTTTCAATGCCCCCCAAGCATAACCTGAAAGGGAGTATGCCCCCCAAGCTTCATTCCATTCACCTAAGTAGACTAATGGTTACTAATAGCTGGATGTAATGAAGGCTCATTTACGAGATCATATTAAAAAATTCACTTAATTAGGGGAGTATTTGTTTCATTTTTAACAAGCTTGACACAGGAAAAGAACTATGCTCATGATGAACTGATTCATTTTTTAACGAGGTTGGCACAGTAAAAGGAGCTATTCTCATAAGGACCTATTTCATTTTTTAACAAGGTTGACATGGTAAAAGAACTATCCTCATGAGGACTTGTTTCATTTTTTAACGAGGTTGAAAAAATAAAATAACTATCCTCATAAGGACATAATTCATTTTTTAATGAGGTTGACACAGTAAAAGAACTATCCTCATGGGAACTTGTTTCATTTTTTTTATGAGGTTGACACAGTAGAAGAACCATCCTCATCTAGACCTGTTTCATTTTTTAATGAGGTGGACACAATAAAAGAACTATCCTCATGAGGATTTGTTTCATTTTTTAACAAGGTTGACACAGTAAAAGAAATATCCTCATAAGGATTTGTTTCATTTTTTAACGGCGTTGACAAAGTAAAAGAACTATCCTCATGGAATTTGTTTCATTTTTTAACGAGGTTGACACAAGAAAGGAATTATCTTCATGAAATCTTTGATCATTGCTTTCAACTGGAAGAAACACATGTCAATTAGGGACACACCTCGATCATGACTTCCAAGAGGTCTTGATCAGATGGAAGAACTATTCTCTGGAAGGAATATATGTCAAGGGACTCAATAGGGATAAGGGCATAATGTTCAAATACCCCCATAAGGTTTACCATGTCAATTACTGGATCTAAGTAAAAATTGGTTGAGGAAATAGTGAGAGGCTCGCTTACATCAGTAACTAAAAACATGGGACCGGTTACCACATAATTAACCCCTGGATGGGTGGATACCACTTCCACATAAGGAACATTCAAGGATGTCGAATGGTTGGTAGTCGATTCAAGATCAACGAATGAAAGTTGGTCAATATTCACAATGCTTCCATTGTGAGAAAAATACATCACGTGAAAGAGTGTCGATACGATAGCTTTCATTGCATAGACATAGTCTCACCCAAGGAGAAAATTGAAATCCAAGGGGACTTGTACTACCATAAAATCAATACAGACAATTTTACCTTCCAAGGTAATTGGAAACTTAGCAAGGATCCCTAAAGGTTCACTAATGGTTTTTCTAAAAGCTGAAAGATTCTGTGTAACAGGCACAAGCTGAGGGGAACCTAGAGCTTGCCAAGAATTTGAGGATAAATACTAACAGAAGCACCTTCATCTACATTTGTGTGACGTACATTCTTACCATAAGCCTTCACAATGATTTGGAAAGGGATGGAAGAAGGAAGAAGAGGTTATGTTAGTCTACTCTAATCGAAGGAAAATATCTCAATACTTGGAGAGGGTTCTGTGGGAACATGTAAAATTCCCCCTTGTGTATAAGAATCTGAAATAACCAGAAGAACCTGAGCGGTATGAATTTCACTCTGTACAAGGAGATTGGGATCGACCGAATTTGAAATTACTTTGACCACTTGATCAACTCATGGTTCATAAACCTAATTGATATAAGTTTCACTCTCTAATGGAAGAGTGGGATTGACTGTACTTGGAATTAGATCAATCAATTCGTCAACTGACGGTTGTTTGGGAGAAAGTTTACGGTAACCAACTCGAAGTTGTTGTTATGGAGCAATAAGTTTTTCGAACAGTTTTGAGGCTTCATCCATGTGAAGAAAAAGGTGACCAGATGAATCACATTGCATAACCTACAAGGAAACCTAACTTTACCTTTTTTCCCCAGAACCTGACAATCACTGTTTGATGGATCAATAGTAAGTTGATAAGAATTTTCAGACCATACTTCCAAGACCTTAGGAATTCTAGGAAAATTTATAAGGAATTCTTCTCCCTTACAAATCCTGCAAGGGTATTTGGGCTTACGATGCACATTGGAGGTTTCCTCAACATTACCAATACTTATAGCTATGGTTCGTTGGTTGACTTCTTTCTTATATTGCTTCTTCTTCTTCTTCTTAGCCACCTGGTTACTAGCACCAAGGTGTTTAACAATAAAGAAGAAGAAATGGATGAAAACACGTTGGGAAAGAAGGTAAAGGGTCAACATGAGGTTGGTGATGTTGAGATGGTGAACACTGTTGAGGTGAGGCATCCAGTTGAGGTGGAATAGTTTGAGTATTTGAGGCCAACGAATTTGAAAATAACCATACTGGTAAACCTACGGTAAATCTAGGTAGTGACAATGTATCCATATAAGGAGGACCAACATTTCCAAAGTAAGGAAAAGGACTAGGATTCTCGTTAACAGGGGTTCCTTGGTTGGTGAATTTCGGAATTGTGGGCATTAGATTCAACTTTAGTGAACTTTATTAACAATTTAAAAATATTAACAGTTAAAATTCACAATTCACACATAAGGTATCTAAAAAACAAATAAATGAACATGTGCTATCAAATATAATAGTCAAACCACACATAAATAATTTTTTTCACAGAAAAATCACTAGTTGGTGATGAAATCCAACATCGTAGAAATCAATGTGAAAAACTAGCGGATGGAACCAGTTACCCTGACAACCTGCTTAATGAAACAGTCTAGTGCAAGTAACTCCACTATCCCATATCGAGTGTGTTATCACTCTAGTAATTCTAAAGTTGTGAGATTTTTGGTTTTTACTCAAATAATACTAGAGGCAACCACAGACCTACTTCAAACTCTAGGATCTAGCATTCCTAGGGTTCAGAGAGGGCTCTCTCTTAAAGATTTAACTTTGTTTGATTTATAAATATTAGGCTAGTTATGAATGGGAAGTTTTTTTTTTGATTGATTTGGTGGGGAAAATCACTTGAAGCTATGAATAGTGGGAAATATTTTTCCATTGGGCTATGGAGTCTAAATCAAGCTAACAAAACTGGGATCAAGGCCAAAAGGTCAAAGCATTCAGGGCAAGATAGATAACCCTTGGAGATTTTGGAAAGTTGTTTTTTGAGATGGTATGATCAAGATAAAGGGCACTTAAGAATCCTTTGATCTGGAAAAAGGAAGCAGTAGGTAGAGGTCAACTGGGAGAGGGAGCAATTAAAGGTTCCCTAGACCGGAAATTAGTTGAAAACATAGAAATGATAACTAGTTAAAAAAAGGGTGCTTTTGACAAATCCTGTAGTAATACTCCTAGTTATACATTCAAATTTATAATAAACATAGATGGATGCATGTAACTAAGAAAGGAAATAGTGATAAGTAAGGAAATAATTCACTCCAGATAGCTTATCATAGGGATCCCAAATTATGATGCCAATTGAGTTGATCCAGCCTCCTACTTGAAATTCGAAACACAAAAAAACTTCAATGTCTAGCAGAAATGACTATAATAATATCCAACAATTTTATTCCACCCAAAATACTTCTAAAGTTGAAGTATTTATACATAATGTCCTACAAAATATCCTAGAAAAATTATAGGAATTAACTTAGGAAAATAAAATATCTTTACAACAATAAAAGGGACAATTGCTTAACAAATCAAGAAGCTGTCCTATTTTATCCAAAAGAAATAGAATTGTTTTGATGATAAGAAGTTGTTGGCTGCCTATGTGTCCTGCTTGTCGGCTGTTAGATAATTTTTGGAATCTAACTTGCCTTCACTGATAATCTTTCTCACTGATACTCCTTCATTTCGGATACTCTTTAAACTTCAATCAAACTGCTTTACTGTTGTAAAATCTTATTTGACAGTGAAATCAAAGAACAAATTTTTCCTCTTTCATTTTTTTGTCTTTCATTATTCATAATAAATCAGTGAGTTTTTTCCAATCCTCATTTTTAGGAATTTGTATATTTTTTATTTTCTTGAAGTTCTCATCAGCTTCAGTATATCTAGCAAAGGTTGGCTTGATGACAAACAAATGTTTGATCTCACGCTGGAAATAAAACAAGTCTTCAAATTTCTTCAATAAGACTTTCCCTAGTGGAATGCCTTGTCCCCGTGGTTTATTTACCTATTCCTTGGAAAATTCTCTTATATTTTTATCATAGTCATTCTGGGGCATCAGCTTGTCATTAAGAACCATAATATTAGGCAGTCCTTTTTGCCTCAAATTTGTGAACTTAATCATGAATATGGTTATGGCAGTATTCATAGTTTCACATTTCTCTTCAAGTTTCCTCATCAAATTTCTCTTTGTAGTGACTTTCCTAATTTCTATGATAGTTGTTTTCCTGTCATTGATTTTGATTTCTTCTAACTCCTACCTATTCTTACTGTTAAGGAAATTAATTAGCCTTACAGATTACTCTGGTTTATCAGCCAATTCACCTTGTGTTTTTTGAATTTCTTCTTGTGCTACTAGTAATAACTCTCTTTGCTCATAAATTACCTGAATTGAAGGCCACACATCATGAATGGCTTCAATGATATTGCTCCACAGGTAATTTTTTATGTATGATATTTGCTTAGTAAATGTTAACTCATCTTGCAATTTCTTCAGTTGTTCATTTAATCTAAAGGCCTTCTGCTCATTTTTTTTTGTATTTATTTGAGCCAATTCATTTAAAATCTCAACATTTTCTACCATTTTAGTTAATATGTTGATCTCATTTGTATTTAAAGACATCTCTTCCATTGTTTTTCACTAGTTGGCTAGCCTCATCTATAGGCTGTAATGTTGCTGTAGATGATTCAGTGGGTGTGGTTGTAGAAGAAGTCACTGATGCTACAGTTGCCAGTGGCTCTTTGGGTGCCAACATTTCACCTAAAGTTGAAGGCAGTGTTGTAGTGATAATTGGAATGACTATAGGAATCTCTAGTTCTTTCACTATCTCCTTTTCTTGGAAAAGCTTGTCCATCTGTATTTCCATCTCTTTAACTTGGGCTATCAAGTGTAAGATGATATTCATTATGTCATCTTTTTCATTATGTTATTGTATGATCTCTTTTGTTTGAGGATTTTCACTTCGAGGAAGCTTGAGTTGTTTCCTCAAAGCTGTTATATCTTCATTCTTCTTTTTTATCAACAATTCTGCAACGTTGATATTAGCAAGGATCATATCCCACCTGCAAAACTAATCCTTCTAAGACTATTGTCCTTAAATCCTTGGCACATAATGAAGCTTTGTCCATCTTCATCTGATATTGCATGTTGAATATGGTGTTTTGGAGCTTTTGAGCACTCATAGCCTTTGTTTTCACAGTAGAGTATAACATCTTTGAGCTTTACCTGTGAAATTCTATATGATCTAGTTTATGAATACTATCAGTAGCTACTTCAACATCCAATTTTTTATAACCAGCAATTGATTTTGGCACAGGTACTATAGGTTGCAAGAATGACATAATCAACTTTTTACTTGAGTAGTCAAAGGCTGATAGAAATATTTTTTGATTACCTGTCTTTTGTTTCCAAAACTGAGAGTAAATTTCAGTTTTTATTTTTTCATTCTTTAGTTTGACCTATTTATACTTCTCTTTAATATCCAAGTCTTTTTCCTCAGATGACTGTGAGGAAGAAGCCTCCATGCTTTGTTGTCTCTCCATTGGATGTGTATCTTCATTGTTGACCTATTCTTCATTCTGATTATTAGGAGCTAATTCATTAATGATGACTGTTGCAGTATCAGCGTTAGTTTCTAGTGCACTTGTATCATCTATGTCAATTGTCACTTTCTCTTCACAATCTGAGCTCAGCTTGGGCCTTTTTTTATAGATTATATTAAACTCGGTCTCAGTTCTAGTTTCTGCTGTATAATCTCCCTCTTCCCCGATTCTCTTAGTGGATGTCTCTGGCTGTTTGGCAATTTGCAAAGTGTGACTAGTATCCCTTTGGTTCACTGCATCTATTAAAATGTTTTCAACCCATTCAATCTGATTAGAAAACTTCTCTATCTATGGTTTGGACTCATGGATAAAGGGTTTAATTTTACATTTTACCCTTAGTTTACTCAAGATCCCTTGTGGATCATAATTCCATGGGAAACTTTCTTCAAATATTAATTCCAACAATTTCTTAGTAACCTCTTTCTCTTCATCTCTGTGGTTGCATATGAACGGCCCTATCTAATTCTTTAACTTGAACTGGGTTTTCTTCTTAGATCCCATGAAATTAACAGAATCATAATTAAGGATCTGCCTGATATACTCCAAGGCAAAGATCCTCATAGAGACATGTTTAGGTAACTTGTAAGATAACAAGTTTTCCCCAAATACCCTGATTTCAGTATGCTTCTCATAAAGGTACCAATCACCAACCTTACTCTGTTATGACAACTACAAAATCTTTTTCATTTCTTCATTAATTTTTGTTTGTTCTACTTTAGTCAACATTGTTATTACTGGATGCAAAAATAATCCTGAAAAGTCTGAATATGTGAAATCTGTGCATTCTTTTCTGAGCAATGTAGTCTGAAATATAACAGATAAAGAATTCCCCTCTATGTCAATTTTTTGTAAAGTAACTGGAAATCTGTTTGATTGGAAATATAGAAACATATCTAAAAGGAAAGAAGTATATCTAAATACTCCTTCAATGGGGAAATTGGTCAACTGATAATGGATTTTATCAGCAATGAAACTAGCATAGTAAAAAATTACTGATGGAGGTTACCCTGGGTAAAGGTGGATGAGAATCCCAATATGGATTCATCAATGTGCTCATCAGTGAAATATCCAAGGATGAAGGAAAGCATAGAGATTATATGTCTTGAACCTTCTGAGAATTCTTCAGTAGAATATCGAGGATTTATCTTTGGAATTTCTACATGGGAAGGCATGAATGTCTAAAAAATCATGAATCTCTTGGGAAATCTAGGCCAATGTATAGCTGGGCTAAGGCCTCTATGGATAGAGTAACGGCTTTGGGATCAGGCTGAAGCTGCAACATTTGGTTGATAGATTGAGTTGTGATAGTGAATAGTACTTCTTTGTCAGCATTTATTATGGGTCTTTGATCAGGGATGTAATACTTATGACACAATATGATAACTTCTTGGCCTGGGTGAGTTACAGGGACAACATATTTGGGTAAATGGGATTCCCAAATATGAATCTCTTCTTCCTTATCTAGAGATTTTTCAAAACACCAGTTATGGATATCTATCAATTTAAATTCCACAATAGGATCAACTATCTTGGAATCAGTATTAGCTAGGGGGATATGTTCAACATCAAATATAGGTGGTTCAAGAGGATTTACCACTATAACAGTCTTAGAACTGATAACAGAGGTTGGTTTAGGCATTTTGGAACCTTGAGGCTTGCTTGTACTCTTATTTTTAGTCATTTTTTGGCTACTTCTGCAAGTTTAAACTATTTGCAGGAGTAATCTACTTTAGCAGAGGATTAAATGGGAAAATGTAGCTAAGGATGGATTTTCTTTAGACTCTCTTTCCAAATAAGCCTGTCAAAGAGGTTTAGAGGCTTAATAGCTGGTTTGAAAGAGAAAACAGGGGTTTTCTGAGTTCTTTTATGGAAGTTTGGGCTAAAAACTCTTTTGAAAAGATCACAGAGGCTTAGGGTACCTACAGAGGTTTCTGGCTTGTTTCAGAGCTTAAAATAGATCATTAAACTATGAAAATCTCACAAAATTCTTCAAAAATGGTGCACAGCAGAGAAAAGAGTTTTTGGAAAAACTTTTCCAGAGTTTGGCTTGTTTTGGGGACTATTTAGCAATTAATTTCTAAAATTCGGGGATTTTTTGTTCTTTAAAAAGTCTTTGAATTGATTGTAGGTTCATTTTTTTAGAAAAATAATTGTTTGTATTGCAGGTATCGGCTTTAGAATTTTTTTTGAGGTTGTGTTTGAGTCGATGGCTTCAGTAGCTTATCTGGTGCAACATGAAGCTCTTCACCAATATTCACAGGTTTACTTGGTAAATCTTGGAGGTTTCAAGCATGAAAATAGCGAACAAGGGGTTTTAATCAAGGTTTTTACAGTCGGGAGAGGCAATGTAGTGGGTTAAACGCGCAGTAATGGAATAAAATGAATTTATTCCTAAGGTTTAATACGCATTTCGTTTTTATTAATCTAGCATTGAATGTAGGTCACATCACGTGGGATGGTGGTTTCAGAATTTCAAAGGGATATAAAACTGGTGGTTATCGCGTAGGTTTCTGGTGGTAAGCAGTTTTAGGCTCAACGAACGTGATTGAATGAGGATGGACCACATGGAGGAGAGCGGAATGGGTGAAACCACCCATTTCAAGCAGTTATGGCGTTTGGAGGGTCGGGCATCTTTTTCACACGATATCATCCTCTGACTGTCTGATCTGAGAGTTGGATGCGAATGGTTGAGATCATTTCAGGAGTTGCTTTGAAATCAGATGGTGGGACCAGGCCTTTTATTATATAGGCGGATGGGTGAAAATACATTTAAACCTTTATGATATATTTGAGGGGTAAAGGTTTAATTATGCATAGCGGAAAGGGCTTTCATCTTTTTAAAAGTGTATTTTAACAAATCTTAAGCCTTTAGGCTTATATAATATGGCGGGGGGGTAAATATAATACATTCAAAAAATTTATAAAATGTTCTAATAAAACATATCCGGGTGCGGGCTATAGTCCATTATATAGTTTTTTAAACCTTTGAAGAGTTTTCAAACTATAGGGGCGGGGTATTTAAATAACGATAGGTTTACACCAAGGGGTTCGTATGGTGGAGTTTATTTGCACACGTGGGTATAATAAACCATGGTCTAAACGTTTAAAATAGTGGGTTTTTGGGGTTTAATTCTAAGTATAATGGAATTAATAACTATGGGAGGGTACTTCTTAGCGATTTAATAAAATATGTTAAAACTTAATATGAAAGGGAAGTGAAATGTAAAACAAAATACATGGAATTCTAAGTAAAGTGTAAAAAGTAAAGCATTGCTCATCTTTATTTTTCTTCACTAATACTTAGGATAAATGTAATTTTAAGGGTTTTATGAATGCTTTTGAAGGGATGAAGTTAATTATTTGGGATTTAGCTTTGCTAAGTAAGAATGTGTCTTTACTTAGGAAAAATGGGTTTTAATGTATGAATGAAGGGTGAATTATGATAAATGTGGGTTTAACATAAGAACTCAATATTTTTAAGCAACTAGTCATCTAGCCTTGGGTCCGGTCCCAACCAAAGTCAGAGAAATGCTCTAAGCCTGTTTGACTGATAGATTAGAATAATGAATATTTATAAGGGAGGGGAAATTAGTGATTTTGCCCGATGATCATTTATTACATGGTTGCTCCACTGTTTTCTACCCACCCAGCTTTATTCTAACATTTTTTCTTCATTTTTGCAGGTGCATTTAGGCTTGCAACCTTGAAACATTTTTCTTTCAAAGCATAAAACTATTTAAATCTACCTTATTTCATCTGAGGGCTCAGATTAAACTGTTGAGCTCCTCCTTATTCTCTACCTATCTACTGTTTTATCAAGTTTAAACTATTTGATAAATCTTTATTCACTATCTAAAACATGAAATTGAAAGAATGAAAAGTTAATATTAAACAGTTTAACTTATCATGGATTATGGCATTTAATGACACTCTGCACATAATCATTATTCTTGCAGTAAAAGTAAAAGTAGTGGCATTTGGACTTGCCAACTTTCAGGTTTATTTTTATCTCTTTTTTCTTTTGGGGTCTATATTTTTTCTAAGCTGTTTGATTTTTCTTTTAGGAATTTTTACCCTCTTTTTTGATTTTTTTATTATTTTTTGATTTTTTCAAAATATGGGAAAACAACTTGCAGAAATCAAGGGATGTACATATTTACAAGACTATCAAAGTCAATTCAAAAATTATGAATCCTATAAATAGGACCCTAACACTGACTTCACATGGGGATGGCATCTCCTGTTGAAATGTCAAGAACTATAAGACTAGTAGCCTGTTGATCTTTGACTGTGAGGATCCTATAAGTGTTTTCTAATTTCTTCAATAACTCATATTTATGACATTTTACCCTTCAAAGCTTAGGGCCTTCTCTCCGTGCTTCAAATTTGTAAGGAAAACATCAAATCCAATCTAAAATCTGCCATGTATATGTACAATGATGAAAATTAAATGAGACTAACTATTAGTTAACTCAGATGAATAGTAGTGCTTCAGCATTCTGCCATTAACTGGTCCTTCCTGCAGATCTGTTCCATCCAATTCTTTCAAAAAGAAAGCATTATTACCTCTATATCCATAATCATATAAGGTCCTTTCCATAGAAAACCAAACTTTCCATGTTTACCTTTGTCTTCTCTTCTGGAATCCCACTTTAACACTTGATCTCCAATGTAAAAATCATCCTCTTTATTCTTTTTATCAAAAAAATTCTTGATTTTATCCTAAATGACTTGGGATTTAACATAAACTTCTTCCCTTGTTTTCTGCAAGTGAATAGTTTGGTTAATCTTTCTCTGTATATCATTAGTTTCAACCTGTAATTCTTGGATAATCTTCATCATTGGAACTCCTAAGGAGGATGGAAAAACATCATCCATTCCATAAACAAGCTCGTAAGGAGATGTACCAACGGAATTTTTAGTTGTAAGTCTATCAGCCCATAAGGCATTGACTAAATTCTTATTCCAATATTTCTTGTTATCTTCCATTAAATTTTAAATGATGTTTACATTAATTTTGTTTGAGGATTCAGCTAGGCCATTACCCTGAGGGTAATATGCAGTAGAGTGGCCTAGAGTAATACGGTATTTGTGGCAAAAGAAAATCATCTTTTGGATTTGAATGCTGCTGCATTATCAGTAATTATCATTCGAGGACATCCAAATCTTGAAAGAATATTATTTTCTAGGAAGGAAATAATGACTGTATCAGTGGCTTGTCTGGAGGGTATGGCTTCAATCCACTTTGTGAAATAGTCAGTGGCAGTCAAAATCCACTTATGTTGGCCTGAAGAGGGAGGGTGAATTTCACCAATGAAGTCTAAACCCCATTGTTGAAATGACATCTCAGTTTAAATATGCTTTAAAGGTAGGGGTAACAAATTTTTCTTGCCTTCAAAAATTTGGCACTTGTGACATGGAGTAACAAATTTGTTGACGTCAGTAAGCAAGGTAGGCTAGTAAAACTAGCTCTAAGGATCTTGTCAACAGTATTTTTCCAAAATAGATGTCCTCCATATTCACCTACATGAAATTCTTCAAGTATTTTATCATCTTCTTCCTTTAGTAAACAATTCAATAAAATCCCACTATGATCTCTCCAAAAAAATACATTATCTAAGATACAAAATCTTACTGCTTTAAGTTTTAGAAATCTAGATTTAGTTCTTGACAACCCAGGAGGATCTTGTAGGTTTGATAGTACAAAGATGATATCTAAATACCAAGGTGAATCGGAGAAGGCTTCATTGATCATTGGAGTCGCCATCTCTTCCTAGTCATCAACTTGAGAAATAAAATTTATATCTAAGGCATTACAGTTAGATTCACCCATAAGTATGACTAATCCTTGACCTTTGATCAGTTTTATGGGTTTAATCTCTATGTCATATTCTAAGATAGTTGCAATCCAGTTACCTCTTCTTCCATCAGGACCATCCCGAGTAAGAATTTCTTTAACTACAAAATTTGGGAAATAGGCAATAATGTGGGAATAGAGAATATAAACTTTTAAGTCTTTAATAGCCTTTACTAAAGCTAAGGCTTGTTTCTCCATGATGTTATAATTAAAAGGGGCATCTCTAAGGGTCTTAGTAAAGAAAGCAATGTGTTTTTCAAGTCCCTGATCATTTTTCTGCAGTAAAACTGTAGCAATGGTATGTTCTGAAGCAAATGAAAAAATTATGAAATCTTTCTTAAAATCGGGACTTATTAGGACTGGAGTTTTAGTCAAGACCTATTTGATTGATTCAAATGAATGTTTGGCCCCAAAATTCCATTCAAGAACTAAGTATTTTTTAAGTAGGTTGTTTAGTTCTCTAATTATCTCAGCTAAATTTGATATGAATCTTCTTAAAAAAATTATCTTACCTAAGAAAGCTTGTAATTCTTTGATATTTCTTGGTGGATTGATGTTTAGAATTGATTCTATCCTAGCAGGATCAATTCTAATTTCTTCTTTAGAAATTATATTTCCAAGTAACTTGCCTTCTTCTAATCCAAATAGAATTTTCTTGGGATTTAAAGAGATGCCAAAATTCCTACATTTACTAAAAACTTGTCTCAAATGATCCAAGTGTTCATTATCAGTTTTGGAAAACATAGTAATGTCATCTAAATAAATTACCAAGAAACCATGTATTTCCTTTGCAAAAGCTATGTCCATAGCCCTTTGAAAGGTTTCCCCTGCATTCATTAGACAAAAAGGCATTTTTACATACATAAAAGTGCCCCAAGGAGTAGTGAAAGGTGTTTTGGCCTGATCTTCTTTTTGGACTAGGATTTGGCTATATCCTGAAAAATCATCTAACAGAGAAATCCTAGAAGATCTTACTACACTTTGTAATATGCGGTCCATTTTAGGTAAAGGGTGATTATCCTTTAAGGATACTTTTTTAATATTTCTAAAGTCGACACATAATCTAATCTCTCATGTTTTCTTTCTTGTTGGAACTAGGTTAGAAACCCACTCAGAGTATCTAATTGGTGCAATAATCTTAGCATCATACATTCTTTTTACTTCTTTTTCTATAAAAGGTAATAAGATAGGGTTAATTCTTCTCAAATTTTGTTTGAATGGCTTTTGATCTTCTTTTATTGAAATTTTATGTTGAATTATGCTTGTATCATAAGATTTGAGATCTTCATAACTCCAAGAAAAAACATCTTGATATTCCTTTAAAAGAGCAATATATTTCTCCTTTTCTAGTTGAGGTAAGGTTTTGGAAAGTTTTATCATTTTGGGATTTAACTCTGTCCCAATATTGCATTCTTCTATATCAGATCTAACAGGCTCCATTTTTGGTTTTATAGCTACATCATTGGAGTAAAAAATATCTTCCAAAGGAGTTAAACCTTTAGGTAAGAAATTATCCTTAAGATTCAACATGTCAAATTCATCATCAACAATTTCTTCAATCTCTACTTTCTCTAAGCTATCTACATCCAATTGACAAAATCTGGTTGGTTTAGCAAAATTTACTGTATTTAAATCTAAGTTATTGGAATCCATTTCACAATCTAAATATTTATCTATAGTACAATCTGTGTCTATCATATAGTTCAGAAATTCACCTTCGTTGTTCATAAACTTGTAAATCTGTTCATCCTAATAAGAAAATTTCTAGTACTGTAGATTATCTAGAATTATTGGCCTATGCTTGACTTCAACAGTATATCTATGATTAGGTTGGAATGGTAAATTGCATGTGCTAGCAAAGGTTGCTAGACAGTGAACCTGAATATTTTGTTTTCTAGGTATAGCAACAAATTTACATTCCAATAAATCATCAGTTAAATCTAGCACGGTTTCTCGGTATCGGCTTTGTCTTGGATTATAAACAGAATAATCTCCATTTATTTTTTTAATGATCAACTCTGAATCTCTGATGATTAAAATTATTTTTCCTCCTGAGTTCCTAATGATTTGAAGTCCTATAATTAAGGCTTTATACTCAACCATGTTATTTGTATATTTGAAATTAAGCTTGAAGGCATGGCCTTCTGAATGATTAGTTTCCATGTTTGTTATTCAAACTCCTGCTCCTACTCCTAATTTGTGTACTGAGCCATAAAAGTCTAAATGCCATAAGGATTCATGAAATATATTATCATTGTTTGGTGTTTCCTTTTTGTCTATTAGTTTAGTTTGGATTTCTTTAGTTTCAGAGTTACATAAGATAAAAATTTCAAAGTCAGCTGGTGTAGAATAAATTGGAAAATTTATAGATCTTTCAGCACTACTGACCATATACTTCATCAATGTTACTCTATATAACTTCTTAGGCTGACCAAACACTGATATAGTAGCATAACTCATGTCCAATTGTAGAGATCCCTGTAACTTTTCTCCCCATGAGTGAGAAAGTAACATTCCATATTTATGTGGGATATCAACTACTACAATGTCCATTAATATACTCTTACTAGGGTACTAAACTAGTTACACACAAATCTTTAATTAATCCTAAGATTTTAACTTTACTTGAGTCAAATGAAAACAAATCTTTGTATTGCCTAGTTATTTCTAAATTCATAGTTTCCATTATGGATTTGGGAGTCAAGTTATGGAAAGCCCCTGAATCTAGCATAGCGTTATGTAGAATTTGATCATGAATGGTAAGACTGGTGTAAAATGTAGGGACTGCACCATCTGCATGTTTTCCATTCACATCTGCGCCAAAGGTCAACTCTGGTTGATCGTCATTCAAATTAATAGCATCTTCACCATCATTTATATTCAGTGTTTCAGTGGTAGTTGATTTTTATAAGTCATGTTGTACCAATTATGTTAAAGGAATTGGTATTTTTAACTTTGAAATTTCAATTTGAATATTAAATGAAGGTTAAAACTTACTGATTTAAATTAATTCTTATTTGGTAACTGTAGTTTCGCTTGGTATGTCTTGGGTTTCTACAATTATGTTTTCATTTTCAATTGGTTTATCATTCTCTGTCTGAGTTTCCTGAGTTTTGCTGCTCCTAATTTTCTTGTCAGGTGTTATTTGTGAGGCAGTAGAAGTTTTCTTAGACTTAGAACTATCAACAGGTGTTTTTGAAGTATCATTTTTTGGATATACTGATTTAGGATTAGGAGAGGGTGTTTTAGGATCTAAATTTGTTGATTTAATAAAATTAGAAGCTTTTGCAGCAATAGATTTCTATGAATATTTTGCAGCTTGATAAACTTCATCAGTAATATTAACAATTTTTGGACTTGATGCTTCTTTAGGACTAGAAATGTTTTGGGAAGAATTGGAGCTTTGCTTATTTTCCCTTGGGAGAATTTGCAGAACTTTTGTTTTTGGACCCTCTACTATTTTCTTATTCTAATTTTGGGAAGTTTTTTTGGTAGAAGAATAATTTTTTTTCTTATTTCTAAGGTTGTATTGACTGTGTATTTCATTTATGGAAAAGTCATAACCCTATTTATAATCAAAGCTCTCACTGGAATCTAATTTGAGTTGTTGAAGTTCAAATAATTTCTGATCTTCCTAAGTGAGGAAAATAGTATTATTGTCATCTATTCCCATTAGATGATTGATTGAATCCTCATCTTCATCATTATTATGAGAACTTTCAGCATAGTTCTCTTGGAATGGGGGTCTTATTGTCTGGTCTGGTGAAGTTTCATTAGGAGTTGGTCTAGTGATGTCTTATTAGGAGTTGATTCATTTATGATGACTGTTGCAGTACCAACATTAGTTTCTAGTGCACCTGTATCATCTATGTCAATTGTCACTTTCTCTTTACCAACTGAGCTCAGCTTGGGATTTTTGTTATAGATTATTTTAAACTTGGTCTCAGTTGTAGTTTCTACTATATAAGCTCCCTCTTCCGTGATTCTCTTAGTGGATGTCTCTAGCTATTTGGAAATTTCCAAAGTGTGACTAGTATCCCTTTGGTTCACTGCATGTGTTAAAGTGTTTTCAACCCATTCAATCTGATTAGCAAACTTCTCTGTTTCTGGTTTTGACTCATGGATAAAGGGTGTCAACTTACATTTTACCCTTAGTTTACTCAAGATCCCTTGTGGATCATAATTCTATGGGAAAATTTCTTCAAATCTAAATTCCAACAATTTATTAGTTACCTCTTTCTCTACATCTCTGTGGTTTCATATGAATGGCCCTATCTGATTCTTTAACTTGAATAGGGTTTTCTTCTTAGCTCCCATGAAATTAAAAAAATCAGAATTAAGGATCTTCCTGATATACTCCAAGGTAAATATCCTCACAGAGACATGTTTAGTTAACTTGTAAGGTAACAAGTTTGCCCCAAATACCCTGATTTCAATATGCTTCTCATAAAGGTACCAATCACCACCCTTACTTTGTTCTGACAACTGGAAAATCTTTTTCATTTCTTCATTAATTCTTGGTTTTTCTGCTTTGGTCAACATTGTTATTACTGGATGCAAAAATAATTCTGAAAAGTCTGAATATGTGAAATCTGTGGATTCTTTTCTGAGCAATGTAGTCCAAAAGATAACAGATATAGGATTCCCCTCTATGTCAAGTTTTTGTAAAGTAACTGGAAATCTGTTTGATTGGAAATATAGAAACATATGGAAAAGGAAAGAAGTATATCTGAATACTCCTTCAATGGGAAAATTGGTCAACTGATAATGAATGTTATCAGCAATGAAACTAGCATAGTCAAAAATTACTGATGGAGGTTTCCCTAGGATAAAGGTGGATAAGAATCCCAAGATGGATTCATCAGTGTGCTCATCAGTGAAATATCCAAGGATGAAGGAAAGCATAGAGATTATATGTCTTGAACCTTCTCGGAATTTTTCAGTAGAATATGGAGGATTTATCTTTGGAATTTCTACATGGGAAGGCATGAATGTCTAAAAAATCATGAATCTCTTGGGAAAATCTAGGCCAATGTATAGTTGGGTTAAGGCCTCTATGGATAGAGGAACTGCTTGGGGATTAGGCTTAAGCTTCAACATTTGGTTGATAGATTGAGCTATGATAGTGAATAGCACTTCTTTGTCAACATTTATTATGGCTCTTTGATCAGGGACATAATACTTATGACACAATCTGATAAATTATTGGCCTGGGTGAGTTACAGGGACAACATATTTGGGTAAATGGGATTCCCAAATATGAATCTCTTCTTCCTTATATAGAGATTTTTCAAAACACCAGTTATGGATATCTATCAAGTTAAATTGCACAATAGGATCAACTATTTTAGGAAGAAATCTTTCGGTAAAAATCACATTATCATGAACAAAGTCGACGTGTTTCGAACCAACCAGTGTGGTTCATCATCAGGACTAGGTGACAGATCACATCAGTCGTTAAGTTTAAATAGATGTAGGAGAGGAAAGAAAACCGTTAAAATCAACTAGTTTGACTATAAAACGGTTAGTTCAATAATTAAAAAATCAAAAACGGCTAGTTTGAATATTTAAATTAAAAGTCAAATTAATTTTTTTTATAAATAAAAATAAATTTCAATTTTATAGTTTAATTATTTAATTTTATTTTATTTATTATTATTATTATTATTATTATTTTTAATTTATATTTATTTATTTATTTATTATTTTTTAATTGATTATTATACATTATTTTATTGTAAATCTTTAAAAATAAAATGAATAAACAATTAAATAATTAAATAATAATAATAATAAATATAAAACTAGAAATAAAACAGTTCCTTAATTTACAAATTTAATTACAAATTGAAACCGCTAGTTTGAATATTCAAAATAATAGCAAATTTTATTTTTATTAATATCGTTAATCGAATTTTCAAAAACAAATATTATTTAATTAAAATTATTGTATTAAAATTCTATCTTAAAAAATTAAAAATAAATAAAAGAATAATATTATTATATTGAAATTCTATCTTAAAAAATAAAAAATATAAAAGAATAAAGTTAATTGATTATTCAAAATTTAAATATTATATTATTATAATTATATAATCAATATATATAAATATATATATATAGATAAAGAAAAATATTTAAAAAATAAAAAATAAAAAAATAAAAAAAATTTAAAAATAAAAAGTAAAAATTATTAAGCGAGATCCACGACCACATTTTAGTTGAGATTTGCTTAACTTCTACTTTCTTTAGCTTTGAAGGTGAGTTTTATGAGCAAACCTGTGGTGTTGCTATGGGTTCTCCCCTTTCTCCGGTTGTTGCTAATCTCTTTATGGAAGACTTTGAGTCCAAGGCTCTTTCCTCTGCTCTACACCAACCAAAGCTATGGAAAAGGTTTGTAGATGATACTTGTGTTGTCTGGCCCCATGGTAAGGAAGAGCTTGATCGATTCTTCGTTCATCTTAACAGTCAATCTTCCGCCATAAAATTTACCATGGATTATGAGGTGGATGGGAGCCTTCCTTTCCTTGATGTTCTTATCTGTAGGAAAGATGATGGTTCTTTCTCTCATCAGGTTTTTCGTAAAAAAACCCATACTGAGCAATATCTTCGAGCTGATTCTCATCATTTCCCTGCTCAAAAGTTAGGCGTTCTCAGCACCTTAGCCACTAGGGCATTGAGAATCTCGGATGAGTCTCACTTTGAGGGAGAAAAGACCCATCTTCTTGATGTTTTTTGTTCTAATGGTTATAGTAAGTCACAAGGACTTAAAGCTTTTCTTAAAGCTGAAAGAGGTTCCTTGGTTAAAAATAAAAATCCTGATCAATGGTCCTGCAATGTTAGGCTTCCTTTCATTCAGGGTACCACTGATAGGATTGCTAGAATCCTTAGGAAGCATAAGGTTTCCTCTTCCTTCAAACCCCTTAACACGATTCGCAGCTCTCTTAACTCAGTTAAAGATCCTGTGAACCCTAAGGTAAAAAAGGGGTCTATCTTATTCCTTGTTCATGTGGGACACCTTACATTGGTGAAACGGGTAGGTCCATTAACCAAAGGATTTGTGAACATGCAGCTGACCTTAGACATGGCAGGTCCCGCACCTCTGCCCTAGCTGAACATGTGGAAAAAACTAACCATCATATATGTATCGAAGAGGCTAAGGTCTTAGCCAGAATTGATCATTTTCATCATCGTAAGTTAAGAGAGGCCCTTGAAATTGAAAAAAGGCCCATAAATCTCAATAGAGATGACGGTTGGAATATAAGCAGGTGTTGGATCCCTGCCTTATATTCTTAATCCTCTTCTCTTTTTTTAATTTTTAATTTTTAATTTTTACTTTTTATTTTTAAATTTTTTATTTTTTTATTTTTTATTTTTTTATTATTATTTTTTTTAAAATATTTTTCTTTATCTATATATATATATTTATATATATTGATTATATAATTATAATAATATAATATTTAAATTTTGAATAATCAATTAACTTTATTCTTTTATATTTTTTATTTTTTAAGATAGAATTTCAATATAATAATATTATTCTTTTATTTATTTTTAATTTTTTAAGATAGAATTTTAATACAATAATTTTAATTAAATAATATTTGTTTTTGAAAATTCGATTAACGATATTAATAAAAATAAAATTTGCTATTATTTTGAATATTCAAACTAGCCGTTTCAATTTTTTAATTTTTCGATTTATAGTCAATTTGTAAATTAAGGAGGCTGTTTTATTTCTAGTTTTATATTTATTATTATTATTATTTAATTAGTATTTGTTTTATTCATTTTATTTTTAGATTTACAATAAAATAATGCATAATCAATTAAAAAATAATAAATAAATATAAATTAAAATAATAATAATAATAATAATAATAAATTAAATTAAATTAAATAATTAAACTATAAAATTGAAATTTACTTTTATTTATAAAAAATTTTAATTTGACTTTTAATTTAAATATTCAAACTAGCCGTTTTTTATTTTTAATTATTGAACTAACCGTTTTATAGTCAAACTAGTTGATTTTAACGGTTTTCTTTCCTCTCCTACATCTATTTAAACTTAACGACTGATCCGATCTCTCACCTAGTCCTGATGATGAACCACACTGGTTGGTTCGAAACGCGTCGACTTTATTCATGATAATGTGATTTTTACCGAAAGATTTCTTCCTAATTCATTGATGGATCACAGAAGCCAAAATCAGGATCTGCTATCTTGTAATTAGTATCAGCCAAAGGAATGTGTTCAACATCAACAACAGGTGGTTCTATCTTGTAATCAATATTAACTAGGGGAATATGTTCAACATCAACTATAGGTGGTTGAAGAGGATTTACCACTATGGCAGTCTTAGAAGTGATAGCAGGGGTTTGTTTAGGCATCTTGGAACCTTCAGGCTTGCTTGTACTCTGCTTTTTAGGCATTTTTGAGCTACTTCTGCAACTTTAAACTGTTTGCAGGAGTAATTTACTTTAGCAGAGGATTAAATGGGAAAATGTGGCTAAGGATGGATTTTCTTTAGACTCTCTTTCCAAATAAGTCTATCAAAGAGGTTTAGAGGCTTAATAACTGGTTTAAAATAGAAAATAGGGGTTTTCTTAGTTTTTTTATGGAAGTTTGGGCTAAAAACTCTTTTGAAAAGATCACAGAGGCTTAAGGTACCTGTAGAGGGTTTCTGTCTTGTTTCACAACTTAAAATAGATCATTAAACTATGAGAAACTCACAAACTTCTTCAAAAATAGTGCACAGTAGAGAAAAGAGTTTCTACAAAAAAAATTCCAGAGTTTGGCTTGTTTTTGGGACTTTTCAACAATTAATTTCTAAAATTTGGGGATTTTTCGTTCTTAGAAAGTCTTTGAATTGATTACAGGTTCGATTTTTTGAAAAATACCTGTTTGTATTACAGGTATCGGCTTTAGAAGTTTTTTTGAGGTTGTGGTTGAGTCAATGGCTTTAGTAGCTTATCTGGAGCAATATGAAGCTCTTCAACAATCTTCATAGGTTTACTGGGTAAATCTTGGAGGTTTTGGGCATGAAAATGGCAAACAAGGGGTTTTAATCAAGGTTTTTACAGTTGGGAGAGGCAATGCAGTGGGTTAAACACGTAGTAATGGAATAAAATGGATGTATTCCTAAGTTTTAATACACATTTCATTTATATTATTCTAGCATTGAATGTAGGTCACATCAGGTGGGATGGTGGTTTTGGAATTTCAAAGGGATAGAAAACCAGTGGTTATCGCGCAGGTTTTTAGTGGTAAGCGGTTTTAGGCTCAACGAACATGATCCAATGAAGATGGACCACGTGGAGGAGAGAGGAATGGGAGAAACCACCCATTTTGCACAACTATTGCGTTTGGAGGGTCGGGAATATATTTCACGTGATATCATCCTCTGACCGTCAGATCTGAGAGTTGGATGCAAACAGTCGAGATAATTTCGGGAGATACTTTGAAATGAGATAGTGGGACCAAGCCTTTTATTATATAAGCGGATGGGTGAAAGTACATTTAAACCTTTATGATATATATTAGGGGTAAAGGTTTAATTATGCATATCAGAAAGGGCTTTAATCATTATAAAAGTGTATTTTAACAAAGCTTAAGCCTTTAGGCTTATATAACATGGTGAAGGGATAAATATAATACATTCAAAACATTTATAAATTGTTTTAATAAAACATATGTGAGTGCAGGCTGTAGTCTATTATATAGTTTTTTTAACCTTTGAAGATTTTTCAAACTTTAGGGGCGGGGTATTTAAATAACGATAGGTTTAGACCAAGGGGTTCGTATGGTGGAGTTTATTTGCGCACATGAATATAATAAACCTTGGTCTAAACGTTTAAAATAGTGGGTTTTAGGGGTTTTATTCTAAGTATAATGGAATTAATAACTACGAGAGGGTACTTCTTAGGCATTTAATAAAAATATGTTAAAAGTTAATATGAAAGGGTAGTGAAATGTAAAACAAAATACATGGAATCTCTAAGTAAAGTGTAAAAAGTAAAGCATTGCTTATCTTTATATTACTTCACTAATACTTAGGATAAATGTAATTTTGATGGTTTTATGAATTCTTTTGAAGGGATGAAGTTAATTATTTGGGATTTAGCTTTGCTAAGTAAGAATGTGTCTTTACTTAGGAAAAAGGGGTTTTAATGTATGAATGAAGGGTGAATGATGATAAATGTGGGTTTAAAATAAGAACTCAATATTTTTAACTAACCAATCATCGAGCCTTGGGTCCGGTCCCAACAAAAGTCAGAGAAATGCTCTAAGCCTGTTTGACTGATAGATTAGAATAATGAATATTTATAAGGGAGGGGAAATTAGTGATTTTGCCCGATGATCATTTATTACATGCTTGCTCCACTGCTTTCTACCCACCCAGCTTTATTCTAACATTTTTTCTTCATTTTTGCAGGTGCATTTAGGCTTGCAACCTAGAAAATATTTTCTTTCAAAGCATAAATCTATCTAAATCTACCTTATTTCATCTGAATGCTCATATTAAACTGTTGAGCTCCTCCTTATTCTCTGCCTATCTACTATTTTATCAAGTTTAAACTATTTGATAAATCATTATTCACTATCTAAAACATGAAATTGAAAGCATGAAAAGTTAATATTAAATAGTTTAACTTATCATGGATTATGTCATTTAATGACACTCTGCACATAATCATTATTCTTGCAGTAAAATTAAAAGTAGTGGCATTTGGACTTGCTCACTTTCAAGTTTTATTTTTATCTCTTTTTTCTTTTGTAGTCTATATTTTTTTTGAGTCCTTTGATTTTTCTTTTAGGACTTTTTACTCTCTCTTTTTTATTTTTTTATTATTTTTTCATTTTTTTCAAAATATGGGAAAACAACTTGCAGAAAGAAAGTTATGTACATATTTACAAGACTATCAAAGTCAATTCAAAAATTATGAATCCTATATTTATAGGACCCTAAGAGAGTGAAGATTACCCTCCAAAAATTCCAAGTGAGTCTAGTCAACGTCTGTTCCAGGTACAGTGGGACCTTCCCTCCACCTTCACCTTGGGAAAAATCCTAAGATAATAACCACTAAGGTTACCAATTGATACAATCAAATCTGGGGGGACAATCCATCACCTGAATTGTATGCAAGGGCAGCATAACTAAGCTCAATCCCCTTGAAAGCTCCTCAACATGATAAATCTGAGGTTTACTTAACAAGTGACGCCAAGCTCCTCGATATGGTAAATTCAAATTTTACTACTTTTATGCATATAAATATTATATTTTTACCAATGAAGTAGGTATGATTACTCCAATGGGTCCAATATGACCTTGTGCTTAACTCTTGTACAAGAATAGCTTCCTAGAGAAAAATTGCAACAATTGGATTTTATCCCTACCACAAGATACTGTTGTTTGTTTATTTATTTTGGAAAGTGAAATCACTTCCCTACTCCAAAGAACTAACCTAGTCTAAATTGGTGGAATGAGCCCTAGAAAATATAAAAATTTCTAGATTGGTTTTGTTAGCTCTGTGTTATTAGGCTATTATTTATTTAGTAGGTAAATCGAGGTGAAACTAGTGGTGTTATGACCCGACCCAAAACTGAATGCAATCATATATGATAATTTAATCTTTTCACTTTGATGAATCCTAAATAAAGTAAGGAGAGAGGTTCCATTCACTTCCAACAATGAAAAAATTGATAAATAAGAGAAAATATAACAAAGTCTTTAACGTAATTTTCAGCAAGAAAATACTAATGCTAATCAATTCAAAAGATTTTTTTATTTTTATGTTTTAGAACAAGCATAAAATCATGCAAATTCAAATGAGGAATATCATGCAAATGCAAATGCAAAGGAATGAGATACACTATATTTTCAACTGATGAAATAAATCTTTACAATGGGCATAAATGAATATATGATGAGATTCGCTGAAAGAAAAGAGACTCAGATAGGCAATTCTAGAAGCGAAAAACTCTTTTTTGATAGATCAGCAAACCAAAAAAAACTCAAAACCCAAAACTGTAAAGATAAGTGATTTCCCAAAAATACAATCAAATACACTAATCTAAATATATGGTTGATTGTTCCATAATGTAAACTATGCAATTGTAATCTATGTACAATTCACTTGAAAACTATGCAAATGTAATCTATACATAATTTTCGTTCATATTCTGAAAATGAGAATTCTAACTATGAAAAATTAATCTATGCAAGAGAATTACCAAACACAAGATGATTCCAAATGAGCGAAAGAACAATAAGACTATTTTACTTCACTAATGTAATATAAGGAACCAATCAAGTGTAAGTAAAGAAAATTAGGTAAAAAATCCAAAGGTCAAAATTAAAAACACTCAAAGGTGATTAACACTCAGACACAATTTAGCAAAAAACATGCAAAAATCATTAATAAATTGAGACAAACCTCAGAGTAACGACCAAAGGAAAGTTCAAAACACCCAATCAATGAAACAAAGACTTAATGAGAATATAAACAAGCTAACACGGTCATAAAAACAAAAAATATGGACTTAAAATAAGAGAAACCTAGACTTTTCAAATATTTCACAAGGTTGCGTAGGTAGAAAACAGAGTTTAGTGCGCATGCGCGCTGTTGCTGAAGCAAAACTACCCAGATCTGTGCTCTTTGTCTAAACAGAAAGCACACAGATCAAAAAAATTAAGAAAAAATAAAAAAAGCAAAGGTCTCAAACCATAAATTTCAATTATTAAAAGGGACTTGTTGGGCCTCAAATATGCCCAATTTTTCACTATATATTAGTGCCATTCATAACATAAATTCTGACACTTTTACACTCATTTCACACCATAATTCTACCACTTGCCGCCAAATCACATCTTACACCTTGTGGTTGATTATCATTAGTTTTCTTAGCTTTTATATAATTAGATATGATTTAGCTATGATGTTATAATGATAGTTTTGGTAAGTTCATTTGTCGCAGGGTTCAATTGCCAAAATTCTCCAAATGCAAATTAAACTAGTTGTTTCTTGTAGAGTACAGAAATATCCAGTTTGGAGCTTCAACATCTCGACACTCTTTCGGGGAAAACGAGGAAGGTTATTGTCCAAATTGATTTTATAACACATCGCCATGAGTTGGATTGTACCCAGATTACACATGTCGGTCTCTAGAAGAAAATCAACAACTTTTCTCAAAATCCGTACAATTTTCAAACTGCCAAGTTTGACCTCAATTTGCATACAGCTAGAGGTGAATCTGGAAAATATGAGAAAATGGGTTTTTTTACTTATATATCACATTATCTAAAACCAAAAATGTTTCTCAATATTCTCTTTGGTTCAAAATTTTCACTTCGGTCTTTAAGGCAGTTTCATAAAAAAACATTTTTTTTCTAGAATTCTAGAATCTTGCAAAAAGATTCAAACAACCAACTTTGGGCATGCTTTTCAAGGAGATGGAATTGAATGAGACAATTCAAAGAGAGGTTTTTGTTTAAAATATAAAAAATTAGGCTCCCTCCAAATAATTTTCCAAAATTCTTCATGGTTAGGGAGATATGGAAATAACTTTGAGGCCAGTTGGTTAAAAATATGCAATTTTCCAGAATTAAGGAAAATGACTGATTCACCTTGTAAATCATATAGATGGCTTATACATCACCTAAATTGTCAATTCTTGGGAAGGGGGAAGACAAGGTGTTAACAAGAGATAAAGGATTGATGTGATTAAGTTTTACCTATAACAAAATTGAAGGAATGAATGTAACTGAACTTATGATTTGAATCTTAATACAATTTCATTTCACCATGAATTCGTTGTAAGTATTATGGGTTTGAATCGTTTTTAGGCACTTATTTAGTTTAAAAATTTCTCCAGGAGTTTCAAGGGCCCACCACCACTTGGAGACAAGTTCCATAGCTCATTCAGCTTATAGCATCGATATTTAAAGTGTGAATTTTAGTGAAAGAATTTGTGTAAAATCAAAATTAGTTTCTGTACTAAAAACTATTTTTTGCAAATCTAAGTCAAACATCATAGAATTCATTTCTCAAATGCTCAAATATATTTATTTTTGAATGTGTTTTGATTACAAATCCAATACAATGAGAAAATGATGAAACTATAATTACAACATCGTGCACATTACTAAGATTTTTTTATGTTAAGTATAGAATCAAATTTAAGGTTATTGCATTCAGTATAGTTGGTATGAGATTATGCATTTCATTTACAAATTGAAAGTAGTGTTTGCAATTTTTTTTGTGAGTGGTGTCTTTAGTTTGAATTATATATTTAATGATCGGTTAATTAATAGTTTAATAATTATGTAGTATTCATAGAAAATTCATTTCAATTCCATGCATGAGATTTATTTGAATTATGATTTGATCATCATTGGAATAGATCATAGAATATCTCTCTTTTTTTATATAGAAGACTCTCTAATAGAATAATTAATTGAAGATGCCTTTTGGTTTTCAAGATTTGTAGAATTAAAGTTGTAACTTTATATAGGATAAAGAGATAAGTTTCAATGCTTATTGATTTGTGTGATCCCGGGAATTAGATTAGTTGTAGTTGAATTGTTTTGAGTTGTATATTTCAATTCAAGTTATTTTTAAGTAATGAATTTGAATGCCTAAGTTATGATAAAGTATGTCTTAGGTTATGATATTTTAATTTTTTAGCAGCTTGAAGATTAGTTGTTTGTTTGCTTTATTATTTGAATTAGTCGGGTTATGATCTAAATAGAGTATTGATTAAGGTTTGGATTTAGTTTGATAATCCGCTTTTCTTCATTTGTGATTATGTACTTAGACTGTAATTTTATTTCTTACTGTAGTTTAGGTTAGATGCTCTGATCCTGTGTTACCTACGCTTCTGCCTCTAAGACTTACAATCTCGGATTGATAATTTAATGTTGGAATTATAACACATATAATTTTCCTAACATTTCTAAAGGCATCAAAGGTCACAAAACGACGCAAAGGAGAAATCTCGTTCCCTAGTGGATTCGCCAATTTTTTACCTAGATAAATCCCTTATGCGGACAAAAGCGATCCCCCGATAATCCTAAAGGAAAAATAGAAAGAAAAAAACAAAAAAATAGCTCTTTCCTTAGCCTATAAGAAAAACATGAAACATGTAGTATGTGAAGGATCACTTACATATTAATGAAGTGCTTGTAGAATTCCTTTCGACGCTTTCCACAAACAACTTTTCCTCCATGCTTTAGAGTCTTTCCAAATTCTTTCTGCATCTTCTCCGTGATGCTCCAAAAGAGATCTACAAGGAAAAAAACATTCAAAAGGACCAAAGCTTCTTGGATTTAAAATCAAAGGTAAATGAAATATCTAATCTAGCATACAACATATAAATGAATCAATAATCAGTTATAAACCATGTGAGTGATCAAGGAATCCCACAAATAACATCGAAATAGATGCAATTAGGAAAGAGCATTTACTTTGTATTAAAATCAAAATGGAAAACAAGATTACAACCTGGTTGCCTTGATGTCACAAGCCTCTTCCAATGATCTCCTTCCCTTCCCTTGATAACAAGATCTTCAGACCCAAAACCAACAGCATGGGATTACAAATCCATGTCTCAATAGTCTCTCATTCCTTTATTCATATGCTCAATTTATAAGAAGGATGAGGAAGTTTCTAGTTCCTCTTCTGAAGGGATATGATGCTTAAGAAAAGAAGGTTGGTTCCATGTACCAAGGTGTTATCTCTAAATTGGTACTAATGGGATGCTCCACCAGACAACTTAGAGTAACTCTTTCAAACCAACTTTTGACTAAGGATTAGCCTCTTTAGCCTAAGAGAGATATCTCAATTTATCAAAGGATTTTCTCAATTAGGTCTTAAAATAGATGGCTAACTCTGTGAGTGTTTTAGTGTATTTTATTTCAGATGAAAAATGGGAAATAATATTCAACTACCATTGGGCTCATGGAGTTAGTAAAATAAATTCAATAACAAGCATATCTACTTATGGAAACTGAGGTTTTTTCTGTTTCAATGAAAGGACAACATTAACACATGGGAATGATCAATAACTCAATGCTAAAAGGAAATTAGAGAATGCATAGCATGAATTTTGAGTAATTTAACATCAATATTACTGGAAGCAAGCTATGAAAGAAACACATAAACTCATTGAAACATCTCAAGAATCTCAAGTGAAGCAGAAAGCAATCACTGTCTCTTTATTACTGATATGAAGGATTTACAATAGTAGTAGTGTCAAAATCATTCTCGAAACATTTCTCATTCAATTTTATATCTATAAATAGACCCTTTTTGTTACATAGGATATGCCCAACTTAATATATCATTGAACCATGACTTTGACACCTAATAATAACTAAAAACTACATTTCTTGAACATAAAAATACACCTAATCATTTAAGATTTACTCTCCTAATAGGACTACTTACATTTATTTCATCCACTTCTCTAGTAGTGGGGAACTTACATGGATAAATATGAGATGCTCGAGTGGCATTCTCCATCACCAAGACATGAATGTACCCCAAATAATTTAGAAGCAATTGTCCTATTTTTTAGGAAAAGATTAACATTATCTAGAACTTTGTCTTCATGTTGATTTGCATGAGTGACACATATGCCAGGTAATGGATCTCTGCTGCGATGGCCCACTGTCTATTTGAATGTCTCCAGTGGCTGGTTGTCCTTCCATATGCCATTCGAACCTTAAAAAACTCTTTAAAAATATCTCGTGCGAAAATGAAGTATCTTTAGGCAGTTTCATAGAGAAATTTTGTAGTGTGCCCACTTCTTCCTTTTAACCTTTTCTTCTGCCACCTATGCTAATAAAAAAGTTTTTGTTAGGTTGAAATAACCAAATACCATCAAATTCCCTCCATGGATATCCATAAAACTTATTTTTTAGATAAAAAAACATTCTTCAGAAATTTCGTAGCGAATTTCGGCCCTCAAGCCCGAAGCTCACTATGAAATTGTTTGATCTGGCTGAAACTGCAGATTTGGTAATTTTCTTCAAAAATTCATATTCTAACCCAAAATTGGTGTCACATGCAAGATGTAAAATTAAACAAAAATGATTTGGATCAACTTCTCATTCCTTGGGTGCTTCATATTCAACAACAACAGGTTGTACCTCAAGCTCATCTACCAATCTTATCTTTAGCCCTCTTTTCTTCAGTTCTTCTTGAATCATGTCCATTTGGTCTTCCAACTCTTTGACCTTCCCTTTGAGATTTTTCCTCTCAGACTGTAACCACAAATTTATTTTCCTTGTGTTTTTTACCTCCCTCCTCAGGGGAAGGCTTCTCTTTGGAATATTTTTGGCATTTAACAAAGTCTTATCATACTTATCTAGCTGCTCCTTCATCTCTTTATCAAAATATTCCAGTAATTTTCTATCCACCTTGGCTTATTTTAATTCCAACTTCACTTCAACTACTTCTTCCCTAGCCTCTCTTAATTTTTCTTGCAGAATTTGTACTTCAATCTTTTATTCAGCATGTTCTTTTCATTTTCTTTGTATAAAGACTTCTTCTGCTGCTGGAGATAGGTCTATGATGTTCTCCGGCTTCTTACCTTCACTGATATTTTCTTATTTTTTTTCTTTCCATGGCATCCTTTCCAATCTGTGACCTATTCATTGGCTTCCTTAGTTGGAAAATGAAACTAGCCTCCTCTCCTACAAAATCCAACTTCTTCACATAGTTACCTTTCTTCAATTTTCTTCTATCTCCTTCAATGTCTTCTGCATATACAATTGGAGATTCTTCAATATCTATTTCCTGGAGGATTTCTTCCAGGTTTCCTTTGGAAAATGTTTGGCTTCTTGTTACCCTCTTGCTACTTTGTTTAATAATTCTATGTTTTTGTCTTGCAATTGATGGATTAGGGATATTAGTCTCTTGCAGAGGTTCAACTTCAATGTCCATTAGTTCTAGAGGAGGTTTTCCTCCTTCTTCATCAATCTTTTCTATTACAGCTGGAGATGGAGTAGTCTTTGGTTTTGAAACCTTCTTTGGTGTTACTGAATCTACTTCATATCCACTCATAAAAAGAAAAGAGGTCCAATCTCTATTTAACATTTTTAATTCCTCTAGTACTACAAATTTGATCAAACCATGGTAAAATACTAATGTTTCTTTACCCTCTTCCTTGTCCTGGACCTTATCTGACATCTTCCCCAAACTTCTATAGAAAAAGAAAGGTAGGTCAAGTGGTTTCTTACCAACAAAATGTAGAAGGAGTCTGAAATGATGAGAATAAACCATGTGGAACCTCCTTTCCGAGGTAAAGTGTTTTTGGACCACCAACAATAATTTTTCATAATTTTCTTTCATATAACCCCTAGGGATGCAATTTGTCATTTCAACTCCTCTGTGCTCTTGTTTGAGAAATTATTCACAACTTTGCATTATGAATTTTTTACCTTTCAACCATTCCTCAACACCTCTGGGTATTTCTGTAGCTTGAGAGATAACATCAGGTGACACTCTGAGGTTCTGTTGAAGCCTAGAAAATCTTTGCTTCAAACATTGGGGAAAACCACCCGGTCGGGACCTTAGGACAGCTCCTTTTCCGTTTGGTATGGTGGCTCCGACTGGATTTAAAGGACTAGTTTCCTTATAACTAATGGGTTGGTGATGGGTTGATTTGGATGGGTGAAAATGGTACTAAATTGACTGAAATAAAACTATCTAATTTAAACTAAATACTGATAAAGAAATTCTAACACTAACCCGGGAAATCATATGTGAATACAACTTAAGATTATTCCAATTTAACAATAACCATAAAAATATATTATCATTTAAATTGAAAGGTGCAGCAACAAATAAAGATAACTCTGTTTAAGAAATTACACAGAGTTGTATTAACGTATTGCATTCATCATAATATATCATCTACATATACTTATGAAAGATAACGTTTCAATTATACTCAGAAATGATATATAAAAAGAAACATTGTGAAAACTAGATATATATAAATGATAGCAAATTTTAAAGTGAATATCATAAAACAAAAGAAATCAACAGTGAACAGATAGAAATACCTTATTCATCTTGAAGACTTTCAAATGAAATCTGATACTCTAATCCAGTAACTCTGATGTGAAAATCAAATCCAAGGTACAGAAATGCAACACTTTAAAGATAATTTCGCATAAAAATCACCAGATGTGATCCTTTTAAAAAATATATAAGTCAGTGGAGTACAGAAATGTAATCTCCAAGTCAAAAATATTAAAATCCAGGACCCTTCTCTAAATGCATGAGAAGGGTTTAAATACTACTTAGCTAAATCTAAAAATAGTCTATTACAAAAAATTAAGGATTTGGTTTAATGACCGTCCTTTTCCTAGGCTAAAATATAGTAAAATTAAAACTAAATCTAAAAATAAAGACTATTAACTAACTATTTATGAACTTGATCTTTAAAATTGCAGGCATCTAGCATAGTTTTGAGAAGATGTGGTTGACCGACTTCAGATTTCAACTGTCCTGAAAAGACAGAGTCGGCAAGTGTAGGCGCAATCTTCTCAGTAGAATTGATGATACAATCAAGCGCATTGTGCTAACTGTGTGGCTTCACTAAGTATGTCCAGTAAGAGTCCCAGTTTAATCTTGTCAGCCCTTGGATTGATTTTTCTCTTTCTTCTGCCCTTTGCCTCCATTCTGTTTGTAGTTGATGTGCCTGTGGGAGATATCCCGGAACAGTTTCTGAAATAAAATGAGCTTTGTGCAAATTATCATTTACATACTCAGTAAGACTATTAGCTACAGTAGCTGCCTCCTCTGCTACCTTCTCTTCCCTTCTGATTTGTGCATCCCAGTTATTGAAAAGTATTTCTTTATGGTTTTCATTAATAAATGGTGCACCAGCTTTTCTTCCTTCTTCTGTTTTCTGCCATACCAAATAATCATTGATCTTTTCATTAATTAAATCATAATCATTTTGTAAATCTACAACATGATTTTTGATTTTGTTACTCTCTTGGCAAAAAGAATTCCATTGTAAGATTTTTTGGCATAACACTTCTTCTTGTTGCAGTAGTTGATTGTTTAAAGAGATAGTTTCTGAAATAAACTCAGGAAGCTTGGGATCATCTTTGTGCTGATCTTGGATAATCTGTATTTGTTTTTCTTTATCAGCCAAGCTTTTCTGATGTCCTATCTGCATTTCTTGAAATTGTTGTTGTAACTCTTCAAGTTTCAATTGTGCTTCATTATTGGCCTGTACCTGTTGCAATTGCTGTTGTAGAACTTTTATATGTTCTTCTTTTTCATTCAACAAGAGTTGTATCTAAAATTCTTTGTCAATTGTTGCAGAAGCATAAGCCCTTGTCATTTGAGATAACTTAGCAAGATTCTCAGTAGGCTCTGTGGAAGGATTCTTCCACAAGACATCTAGTTGTTCTACTTCAGTAGCAATTGCACCTTCTAACTTTCTCTTTTTTCTCTGTTTCTTCACTACTGCTTTTTATTTTGGGCTCTAGAATACATCTAGAGAAGTAATGTCCTCTACATTAAGTACAATTTCAGAGGAGGGTGTGATGGGTATGTGCTCAGTTACTGTGGCTGTGCTACTTATTCCTGTGCTCAAAACTTTGGTGGTTTGTACAGGGGTCTGTACATTCTGTCCTTCTACATTAATTAATTGGTTAAAGGTTTCCCATTCTTTGTCTAATTCAATGGTGACTGACTGTTGCTGTACATTGGTAGGAGGAGGATTTGTCTGTTGAGAAGTCAAAATTTGTTGTTGAGGAAGTTCTTTCGATTGCACAGAATCTTTCACTGATTCTTCAATTTTATCTTCCTTTTCATTAGACTTATTGGAATGTTCAGAAGTCTCTCTTTCAGATTTTGACTTGGATTTATCAGTACTTGAACTGTTTTTAAGACTAACACTAGGAGTTTGTTCCCTTGCGGGTTCCAAGCGTAGATTTCCAAAGGAATAGTAGTTAGTCTTCTCTCTCTGTAAAGTTTAAATTCCTGGAATTCCTCTGGAGATAACTGCATTTGAGCTGAATTCAAAACTTCTTTAAATGAACTTTTTGTTTGGAACATATCATCAAAAAGATCCTGTTCCCCGGAAAATTCCCTTACTCTGATTGCATTGGTAAAATTCTTAACAATATTATTTGGGTCAAATAACCTTCTCGAAAATTTGAATAGCTGTAAGCATGTAATTTTGCTTACTTCTTTGAATGCGTGACCAACATCAAACAGTGAAAATGTTCCACAATTTATAGGAAATTGTGGCCAAATGCCTTTCTTTTTCTCTTTTAATTCCTTTGTTAAACCTCCTTGGCCATAGGTCTGATAAGCAATTTCCCGAGCTACAAGTCTATCTGGAACATATAGGGGTAAAACATGGGGGGAAGCAGAACTTCCGAAAACCCTAACATAAGTGAACAATTCTTCTCCAAACCATCTCGCGACGGGGAGAATGTCGACCTCTGTTTCTGGGGATAACCTTGGGGCATCCTTATTATGCAATGTTTTGTACAATGGCAGCATTACACCATGGAAAATTTGGTAAAAATGGGGGACAAATTTAGACTCCCATAGTTCCTTATGGTACACATGAATAGGCAAAGGATCGTGGATAGTCCATTTCCAACCCATCACAGGGAATTTAGAGACAAAACAGATAGCGTCCATGACATAAGCAGATAAATAAAAAGGCAGATAAATCCGCTGAGAAACATTTCGTTTGGACCGGTAGTGAAAAATAGCAATGGTCAAATTATCAGATAAGATTTTGGCCCAGTCTACAATTGTAGAATTAACGGCAGCATTCAACAAAGGGAGCCATTCAGGAAAGATCATATTTATGTTAGGCTTTCCAAAAAGCCTGCATAACATGGCAGCAGCAAAACAATAAGGAGAGGTAAGTGAACCAGTACTGTACATACCGTGTTTGTTTTTCTTCAACGGTTCATCTCTTTTGGTCCACTCCTATGTGCATTCCGACAAATTTGCATGTTCTCTAGCAAAATCTTTCATGAATTGCTTATTATAAGTTGCCTGAGGTTCCGGCAACTGATACATCAGCCTCAAATCTTCCGTAGTGAACGACCCGATTAGCTCTTGAGTTGGAGTTCTAAATTGCCTGTCTGAAATATCGGTGCTGTCTAGCACCCATTTCACCATGTCTGTATACGGAAGAATCCTCGGCCTTGCCGCTATTCTATGCAGAAATGAGCAAGCCAGTTCTTTAAGAGTTGCCTCAGACGTATTACTGGAACCTGCTGTAGCCGCAACTTTCAACACCACAGGATTTTCTTCTTCCAGCAAATTATACATTCCTTCCCATGTGGTTATACCGACATCCTTATTGCAAGCGATGTCTGCATACAATGAAGACATTTATCTGTTTTCAGAATTCGAGCTCTTCTCTTTCTTACCCATAATGTTCTGTCAAAGCTTTGTATAGACGTTTTCTCCTTCGTGCCTGCGTTTTATGAGTTAAATGAGAGTAATGGCATAAGAAAGGTGATGAGATAGTTTTAAATGCAAAGGCGGATGAAATATATTATTATAACGTGAAACGACTTTCAATCAAAACAAAATCTCATTTACCGTTAATTGACAATCCATTCATTTAATCCAATCATTAAAGCGCATAACAGATATTGATATATGGGAAGATTTTCTTTGAACAACGTGATTTTATGAATCTGCGACATTGTGATCTGCGATTTGCTGCGCAATATCGCAATATCGTAAAATGAAACCATCGCAATTTTGTAAATAGCGCAAATCGCAAATAGCGCAAAAGCGCAAATTTGTAAATAGCGCAAAAGGTATTCGTTTAACATTTCTCTTTTCTGCGCTATGCGATCTGCGACCAATATGTTATTGTATAGGCCTTTTGGGATCGCGTTATCGCAAAATCGCAAAATCGCATTTTCATTTTTACAAAAGATATATACCATTTTGCGATGGATGCGCTATTTCGCTTATAGAACAATTTTATTGTAATATATCATAAACTTAAGTGTTTCTTAAGGTTTCTTCTAAGGGATTTCCCTAAGTTATGATAGAAAGTTTTATTTGAAAAGGAAAACAAATCCTAACTGTTTTTTTTTTGGATTTTTTAACTAAGGGTCCCCATTTATTTAGTATTATTACTAATATTAAATAAAAAGGGGGCTTGTTGCTGGTCACAACAATTGGCGATTCACTGAAAGAAACAGTTATCTCTGAAAAAATAAAATGAACACTATATTTCTAGTAAATAAAGATTTTTAAAGATAATGAAAACTATCCTAGGATATTTTTAAATAAAATCTAACTATGAAAAAGAAATAAAAATCATTCACAATTTCTTTCTAATTCCTTAAGAATAAAAACATTTTTTGGGTTGTCTCAAGCTTTGATTGGTGTTAATAATGAAGTAAGTGGATTTCTCCAAGTTTTGGTTTTATAATATACTCTATTGCCATAGGTATTGCCTCTGCTACCTGCAAACGTTCATAGTCTCGACAGGGTTACCTTTAAACCATTAACTATTCATTGTCCCATCCAACTAAAATTATGACTTTTTAAAAGATAAAATCATAAGACCTATTATGTCATGTTTTTGTCTTTTACTTATTTTTATTTTTAAGAGCCATTGTTCTGGTTTGGTAGCCAGTTAATAACAATGACATTCACTAGTTATAATTAAACTGAACAAGTTGGCTCGTGATGAGACCCCTTGTCTTATATTTATAAGCCATTACCCTATTTTGGTATGCAGTATTGGTAATGTCAGTTTTATTACTCCTTATGAACATGGTAAGTCGGCTCATAATGAGACCTCTTATCTCTTAAATTTTCATATAATTTCTTCTAATTACATTCTAAAAAATCACAACTTAAATGGATGGGGTGAAATAGTTTTATCCTTAAGAATCAATGGATGACAATTTTCAGAGTTTTTTTTTTTTTTTTTTTTTTTTGAGTACCAAGACTTTGAAAAATCTTTACTTTTATAGATAGCCTTTCTCTGCTCAATAAACTTATAATGATTTACATTCTCCTCAAGTTTTCAAAAGATCATGCAAATGATTGGAATAATCTTTCAAAGTTTAACATCTTATTTTAAACTATCCAAAAACTGTGATCATCTTTTTAAAAATTCTTATTTACTCAAAATAAATATTTATAATATTTTTCCTAAGAAATTTTCCTAAATAGTAAACAGTCAATTATAGACGTACTAACAACCTTTATTTGCAAAAAAAATAAAAAAACTTTGCAGAAAGGAATATGTACAGTTTAAGAAGGGGTTACCTCCTTATGAAAAGAATTTCTTCAAGATAAGCCCATTTACAGGAAGAGATTCGCTCTTACCTGTTATATCTTGAAGTATGAATGTATTTGAGCCTATCTTTTCAACGATCTGAAATGGTCCAAGCCACATTTTCTGAAACTTGGTATGTTTACCTTTTTCTTCGTGTGCTTTATCCCATTTCAGAACAAGATCACCAATTGACAAAATTTTTGAGCCGGTAGAACTTGCATCAAAAGAAGATTTTACAAGTTGTTGATGTTTTTCATGAATAATTTTTGCTTTATCTCTATCTTCTTCTAGTTTAAGGAATTGATCATATCTCAATTGAATGGATGAAGAAGGATTTTCTTCAATAAATTGCACGAGGGCTAATGATGGAAGAGTTAAATTTGATGGTATCACAGCTTCTTTTCCATAAACTAAATTGAAAGGTGAAGTTCCTATTGAAGCTTTTTCAGTGATACGATCAGCCCATAATGCAAAGATTAAAGACTTGTACCAATTCTTTTGATTTTGATCAATGGTCGTTTTAATGATTTTGATAAGATTTTTGTTAGTGGATTCAGCCAAACCATTACATTGTGGATAATAATTTGCTAAATATTTTAATTTAAAACCTCTTTTGACTGCAAATTTTATTAAACTATTTCCAGAGAAGTAAGATGCATTATCAAAGACAAGAGCGTTAGGTACACCAAACCTGGTTATGATGAATTGATCTATGAAATCAATAATTGCATCAGAATTGGCTACCTTCAACGGGATTGCTTCTACCCATTTTGTAAAGTAATCAGTTGCAGTAAGGATGTACTTGTGTTGTTTGGAAAAATGAGGTACTATCTCACCAATAATGTCAAGCCCCCATTGTTCGAATGGTTTCTCAATACTCACTGGTTGCAAAGGAAAAGTTGGTTTCCTTTGTCTTCCACTTGTAGTTTGACAAATTCTACACTTCCTTACGTAATCATGCATATATTTAAAAAGGGTAGGCCAGTAATAACCAGCACGAATTATTTTGTGAGCTGTGGTATCACCTCCAAAATGACCTCCTGTTGGTCCATCATGCAATTCCTGCAAAACCTTTTCAGCTTCAGTCTTTTCAAGACATCTTAATAAGATTGAACCATATTTTTTTCTGAATAACACATTATCAATGATCTCATATTTAATATCCTTTAACCTTAAAGCATGTTTACTCTTATAACTGAGATTAGAAGGAGCATACCCATTTTTCAAGTAATAGATGAGATCAGCATACTGAGATTCGGAGTCTGTAACACTTATCTGACTTACTTGCATATCTTGATTTGAATCTTGATTTTCTGGTATGTTATGAGCTCCTGCCAATAATCTGCAAAAACCTTGTCCTCTAACAATCTTAGCTGGTTTAATATCAATATCATATTTTTGCAAGGTTGTTACCTAGTTAGCTCTCTTTTCTCCTACTTCTTTTTGAATTAATAATTGCCTCACTGCAGAGAATGCGACAATGATTTTTGTATGTGTTTTCAAGAGAAAGGGTCTGAAATGTTTGATTGATTTAAACACAGAAAATGATTTTTTTTCAACATCGGAATAATTAAGCTCAGCTCCTTGCAGATTTGAGCTAAAGAAAGAAATTGGTGCCTCAATTTTCTGATCATTGAGCTGTGTTAAAACAGCTGCATAAGATGTTTCGGTGGTCAAAGTATACAAAGTAAAATCTTTAGAAAAATCCGGGGTATTCAATGTTGGTGCATTAATGATCGCTTGTTTGATTGCCTCAAAGGCTTCTTTCTCTTTATGCCCCCATTTGAATACTGAATTCTTCTTTATCATATTTTGCATAGGTAAAACAATTAAAGAAAAATCAAGAATGAATCTTTTAACAAAATTGATCTGCCCAAGAAATGATTGCATGGATTTTTTGTTATGAGGTAAAGAAATATCAGAAATTTCTTTGACTTTATCTGGATCAATATATATACCATCTTTTGACACAACAAATCCTAAGATTTTTCCTTCATCCAAAGCAAAGAAAGATTTCTTTGGATTTAAGGAAATACCAAACCTTCTACATCTTTCAAATATTTGATTTAGATCATGTAGATAATTGGCTCTCTTTTTTTAAAATACTGTTATGTCATTAAGATAAACAACAACTTATTTATTGATCAGACCTTTAAATGCTATGTCCATGGCTCTTTGGAAAGTTACTCCTGCATTTATTAGACCAAAAGGCATTTTTTGAGAAGCATAAGTTCCCCATTTTGTTCTGAAAGTTGTTTTCAATCTATCATCTGGATGAACTAAAACTTGATTATAGCCTGAAATTCCATCAAGAAAGGACATAAGTTCAGAACCAACTACCTTTTGAAGTATCTGTTCCATGGTTGGAAATGGGAAATTGTCTTTTAAACATGCCTTGTTTAAGTTTCTAAAATCAATACAGATTCTTATATCACCATTCTTCTTTCTTACAGGTACCATATTAGAAACCCAATTGGAGTGCCTTACAGGAAAAATGATTTTGGCTTTTAAAAGTTTATTAAGTTCTAATTTGATTTGTCCTTCGAGATTTGGATGAACCTTCCTTAACTTTTGTTGAACAGGTTTAATATCAGGAAGCATTGGAATTGTGTGTTGAATAACTGAAGTATCATACGTTTTTAAATCATCATAATTCCAAGCAAAAACATTTTTATATTTGTTCAAGAGTTTAATGAAAGCATTCCTTTCCTCTGGTGTTAAATTGAGTCATAAATTAATGTTTTGAGGTTTAGAATCAGAACCAAGATTTACTAATTCAAACTTCAAAGTGGAACTTTGAAGTTTAGCATTAGTGACTTTCTTGAATTTGTCTTTAATGTCATATAAATCCTCTAATTTAACAACAGATTTTGGAATGGGATTTTCATTACCTTTTGAAGCAATTTGTAAATCATGATTATTCTCATCAATAATTTGTTCATCATATTATTTCTCTGAAGTCATGAAATTTAAAATATCTTGATCATGATAGAAAACTCTCCAATTTGGGACATTATCTGGGACAGATGGGCGAAAAATCAATTGTACAGAAAACCTATTAGGACCGCAATCTTCAGCAGGAAGGAGTTTAGATGCAACATTAGCTAACAAGTCAGCTGATGTATTTTGATTCCTAGGAATATGAGAAATATTGAATGCTAAAAAATGAGTGGTAAGATCTTGTACTAGGGTTTGATAGTGTTTAAGATGTCCTGAAAGGCAATGAATAGTATTCCTAACTTTTTTTATGACAATTTCGGAATCACCAAAGACTTTCAAGTATTTAACGTCTAACCATATAGCTTTATAAAGTCCTTGTATCAAGGCTTCATATTTTGCAGTATTGTTCGTACACTCAAATTATAACCTACATGACAGCATGGCTTTCTCTCCATCTGGATCAATTAAGATGCATCCTGCTACAGCTCTATCATTAGACTTTGATCCATCAAAATATAATGACCAAAATAAACATTTATCTATTGGCTTATCTACAATTACATCAAAAATATTTACAATTCTGGAAGAATCAGATTGTGAAAAAATTTCTATTTGAGAAACAAAAGTATTTACAGAAAAAGGTGATTGAGGTGCTTTGAAGTTTCCAAGAAATGACTCAGCAGAATAACCTCCAAGAATATTGTTGTTAAATGCCACAGGCTCATTAGGTTGTTCAAATTCAGTGACAGTGTGCGTCATATGTTTTTCTCGTTCAACTTTGATTTGATTTGGTTTCCCTTTGTAGGGAAGCCACATATGTGAATAATCAGTTGAGATATAACCATTAAGTTTCACAGACCAATCCATGCTTAAAATTAATCCATAGAATTTAGGAATATCTGCAATCAAAATATCAATTCTTTGGACAATCCTAGGATCGGAAGCTAATCTGATAGTAACTAAATTGATTTCTCCTACAACTTGAACTTTAGAGCGATCCAATTGAACAATATGAACTGCCGATTTCTATGGTTTGATATTCAATTTGGCACAAACAGAAGTAGGCATTATATTAGAGGAAGCTCCAGAATCAATTAAACAATTATGCAGATTCTTATTGTACATTTCATAAGTCAAAAGAAAAGGAGTCTGAGAATTTGATTTTTCTCCAATGAGCACTGTATCAGTAGCATCTACCTTGTCTGGTGGCTTACCAGTTCCTTTGGCTACTTTTTCAACTACACCACTTGGTAAAGGAGCAATTGGTGTAGCGTTTAATTCTTTCAATAGCAACTTCTGCTGGTGTTTTAGTTTGCTGAGTTCATGTAAGGAAATGTTGGCTTTAATCTTTTTCATGTCTTCAACAATGTTATACTCCATAGGATCTGACACCACTAAAGTCTTTGTTGTTGATGTAGGAGGATTAGAAGAAGATGGCTGATTTTTAGTAGGTAATGGAGAAGCTTTCTTTGCAGGGGATTTGTCTTTGGTACTTAGAGTTGTAATTTTCTTTTTAGGAGCTGTTTGTACAGGCTCCGATGTAGATTTACTCCTAGTACTTACAGGCATAGCTTCTTGTTCTACCTCACTATCAGAATTAGGGAGAATAAAATCCCACATTCCATGCAATTCAGTTATTTCTTTATTCTCATCTTCCTCATCTGATACTAAAGATGTATCTTCTTCTGATTCTGCATTAGAGATTGCATTAGGAAGTTTAGATTCAACTTGGTTTCTTCTGAAATTTTGGAATGGTTTTTTGGTAGAAGTTTCAGCTACTTGTTTTTTAATTTCAACCATTTCATTTGACATGGTTTTAAGAACTTTTTGTAAACCTTCCATGTCGTATGGGTCTTTGGCCTTTTTCTTTGAATCATCTTTGAAGCTGAATTTCTTTGATTTCCTTTCCTCAATAGCATTTTTATTTTCTAGAGAAATAATTCGTTTTTCTACTGCAATAGCCTCTTTCATATTTTTGGCTAATGTAGGTTTTGCAGCTCTATCTACAAAAATTGCTATATTTGAGGGTAAGGTAGTTATGTACCATTCACTTCTGACTTGTTCACTAGGCCTTGAATCTGTGTGGATTTTGTTCAAGAGTTTGTTGAATCTAGCATTGAAATCTTTAATGGGTTCCTTGGGTTCTGCTTTCAAATTTGAGAGATCGTTGATTAAAGTAGCTATTGATCTGTCATCTCCAAATTTGGTTAAAAAATGATCTGCAAAAATGGCCCAACTTGTTATGGATCCTGATGGTAATGAAAAGTACCAGGATCCTGCTGCCCCTTGAAGAGTATAAGGGAATATTCTGACTACAACATCTTCATGTACAACTCCATTCAAATTTACAGCTTGAATGTTAATATCTGTACTAAACTTTGGAAGCCATTTTCCAGGATTGTTAGGTAAATCATGTAAAGGTGCAGGCATGTTGACAGCTCCTGGAGTAGCCCATGGTCTAGCCATTATTGGAACAACTATTGTAGGAGTAGTAGAAGCTAGTGGTGTCTGAATAGAGTTTGTTGGAATAGATGATGTTGAGATTGATGATGATTGAACAGATGATGATTGAGGAGATGATGTGGAAACAACTATACTTTGTTGAGTTGGGATTTCGGAAACAGGTAATTCAATATTAGATGAAGAACTTATATCACTTACTGATTCCGATTGAGTTTTTCTTGTCTAAACTCTACTAGGTAAAGGGAATTCTTTCGGAGAAATACCAAGTTTTTCACTTTGAAGCCTAGTAAGAGGTTTTGAAGAAACAAATTTTGAAGTTACACTACCTTCAGATATTTCAGACTCATCTAAAGATAATGAGAATCCTTTCAATTTATGGATTAAATCTTGAACTTTAGGAGACTCAGGATTTTGATTGTCTGAATGTTTTGAGATTTTGGTAGTGGGTGTATGAATATTCTTCTCAATTCCTTCTATAGGATGTTGTATTTCAGAAGAAATTGAAGAAGTTGATGAGGGTGTTTTGCTCTCAGAATGGCTTCTGGGTAAAGATTTACTTGCCATTCATAGCTCAGGCCCTCCTTCTAGTGCCAAAAATTTTGAGGCCTAGAAAATATCTGCTTCAAACATTGGGGAAAACCACCCAGTCGGGACCTTAGGATAGCTCCTTTTCCGTTTGGTATGGTGGCTCCGACTGGATTTAAAGGACCAGTTTCCTTATAACTAATGAGTTGGTGATGGGTTGATTTGGATGGGTGAAAATGGTACTAAATTGACTGAAATAAAACTATCTAATTTAAACTAAATACTGATAAAGAAATTCTAACACTAACCCGGGCAATCATATGTGAATACAACTTAAGATTATTCCAATTTAACAATAACCATAAGAATGTATTATCATTTAAATTGAAATGTGCAGCAACAAATAAAGATAACTTTGTTTAAGAAATTAAACAGAGTTGTATTAACATATTGCATTCATCATAATATATCATCTACATATACTTATGAAAGATAACGTTTCAATTATACTCATAAATGATATATAAAAAGAAACATTGTGAAAACCAGATATATATAAATGATAGAAAATTTTAAAGTGAATATCATAAAACAAAAGAAATCAACAGTGAACAGATAGAAATACCTTATTCATCTTGAAGACTTTCAAATGAAATCTGATACTCAAATCCAGTAACTCTAATGTGAAAATCAAATCCAAGGTACAGAAATGCAACACTTTAAAGATAATTTCGCATAAAAATCACCAGATGTGATCCTTTTAAAAAATATATAAGTCAGTGGAGTACAGAAATGTAATCTCCAAGTCAAAAATATTAAAATCCAGGACCCTTCTCTGAATGCATGAGAAGGGTTTAAATACTACTTAGCTAAATCTAAAAACAGTCTATTACAAAAAATTAAGGATTTGGTTTAATGACCGTCCTTTTCCTAGGCTAAAATACAGTAAAATTAAAACTAAATCTAAAAATAAAGAATATTAACTAACTATTTATGAACTTGATCTTTAAACTTGCAGGCATCTAACATAGTTTTGAGAAGATGTGGTTGACCGACTTCAGATTTCAACTGTCCTGAAAAGACAGAGTCGGCAAGTGTAGGCGCAATCTTCTCAGTAGAATTGATGATACAATCAAGCGCACTGTGCTGACTGTGTGGCTTCACTAAGTATGTCCAGTAAGAGTCCCAGTTTAATCTTGTCAGCCCTTGGATTGATTTTGCTCTTTCTTCTGCCCTTTGCCTCCATTCTATTTGTAGTTGATGTGCCTATGGGAGATATCTCGGAACAGTTTCTAAAATCAAATGAGCTTTGTGCAAATTATCATTTACATACTCAGTAAGACTGTTAGCTACTGTAGCCGCCTCTTTTGCTGCCTTCTCTGCCCTTCTGATTTGTGCATCCCAGTTATTGAAAAGTATTTCTTTATGGTTTTCATTAATAATTGGTGCACCAGCTTTTCTTCCTTCTTCTGTTTTCTGCCATACCAAATAATCATTGATATTTTCATTAATTAAATCATAATCATTTCATAAATCTACGACATGATTTGTGATTTTGTCACTCTCTTGGCAAAAAGAATTCCATTGTAAGATTTTTTGGCATAACACTTCTTCTTGTTGCAGTAGTTGATTGTTTAAAGAGATAGTTTCTGAAATAAACTCAGGAAGCTTGGGATCATCTTTGTGATGATCTTGGATAATCTGTATTTGTTTTTCTTTATCAGCCAAGCTTTTTTTATGTCCTATTTGCATTTATTGAAGTTGTTGTTGTAACTCTTCAAGTTTCAATTATGCTTCATTATTGGCATGTACTTGTTGCAATTGATGTTGTAGAACTTTTATCTGTTCTTCTTTTTCATTCAACAAGAGTTGTATCTCAAATGCTTTGTCAATTGTTGCAGAAGCATAAGCCCCTGTCATTTGAGATAAATTAGCAAGATTCTCAGTAGGCTCTGTGGAAGGATCCTTCCACAAGACATCTAGTTGTTCTGCTTCAGTAGCAATTGCACCTTCTAACTTTCTCTTTTTTCTCTGTTTCTTCACTACTGCTTTGTATTTTGGGCTGTAGAATACATCTCGAGGAGGAATGACCTCTACATTAAGTACAATTTCAGAGGAGGGTGTGATGGGTATGTGCTCAGTTACTGTGGCTGTGCTACTTATTCCTGTGCTCAAAACTTTGGTGGTTTGGACAGGGTTCTGTACATTCTGTCCTTCTACATTAATCAATTGGTTAAAGGTTTCCCATTCTTTGTCTAATTCAATGGTGACTGATTGTTGTTGTACATTGGTAGGAGGAGGATTTTTCTGTTGAGAAGTCAAAATTTGCTGTTGAGGAAGTTCTTTCGATTACGCAGAATCTTTCACTGATTCTTCAATTTTATCTTCCTTTTCATTAGACTTATTGGAATGTTCAGAAGTCTCTCTTTCAGATTTTGACTTGGATTTATCAGTACTTGAACTGTCGTTAAGACTAACACTAGGAGTTTGTTCCCTTGCGGGTTCCAAGCATAGATTTTCCAAAGGAATATCAGTTAGTCTTCTTTCTCTGTAAAGTTTGAATTCCTAGAATTCTTCTGGAGATAACTGCATTTGAGCTGAACTCAAAACTTCTTTAAATGAACTTCTTGTTTGGAACATATCATCAAAAAGATCCTGTTCCCCGGAAAATTCCCTTACTCCGATTGCGTTGCTAAAATTCTTAACAATACTATTTGGGTCAAATAACCTTCTCGAAAATTTGAACAGCTGTAAGCATGTAATGTTGCTTACTTCTTTGAATGCGTGACCAACATCAAACAGTGAAAATGCTCCACAATTTACGGGAAATTGTGGCCATATGCCTTTCTGTTTCTCTTTTAATTCCTTTGTTAAACCTCCTTGGCCACAGGTCTGATAAGCAATTTCCCGAGCTACAAGTCTATCTGGAACATATAGGCGTAAAACATGGGGGGAAGCAGAACTTCTGAAAACCCTAACATAAGTGAACAATTCTTCTCCAAACCATCTCGCGACGGGGAGAATGTCAACCTCTGTTTCTGGGGATAACCTTGGGGCATCCTTATTATGCAATGTTTTGTACAATGGCAGCATTACACCATGGCAAATTTGGTAAAAATGGGGGACAAATTTAGACTCTCATAGTTCCTTATGGTACACATGAATAGGCAAAGGATCGTGGATAGTCCATTGCCAACCCATCACAGGGAATTTAGAGAAAAAACAGATAGCCTCCATGACATAAGCAGATAAATAAAAATGCAGATAAATCTGCTGAGAAACATTTCGTTTGGACTGGTAGTGAAAAATAGTAGTGGTCAAATTATCAAATAAGATTTTGGCCCAGTCTACAATTGTAGAATTAACGACAGCATTCAATAAAGGGAGCCATTCAGGCAAGATCATATTTATGTCAGGCTTTCCAAAAAGCCTGCATAACATGGCAGCAGCAAAACAATAAGGAGAGGTAAGTGAACCAGTACTGTACATACCGTGTTTGTTTTTCTTCAACGGTTCATCTCTTTTGGTCCACTCCTGTGTGCATTCTGAAAAATTTGCATGTTCTCTAGCAAAATCTTCCATGAATTGCTTATTATAAGTTGCCTGAGGTTCCGACAACTGATACATCGGCCTCAAATCTTCTGTAGTGAATGACCCAATTAGCTCTTGAGTTGGAGTTCTAAATTGCCTGTCTGAAATATCGATGCTGTCTAGCACCCATTTCATCATGTCTGTATACGGAAAAATCCTCGGCCTTGCCCCTATTCTATGCAGAAATGAGCAAGCCAGTTCTTTAAGAGTTGCCTCAGACGTATTATTGGAACCTGCTATAGCCGCAACTTTCAACACCACAGGATTTTCTTCTTCCAGCAAATTATACATTCCTTCCCATGTGGTTATACCGGCATCCTTATTGCAAGCGGTGTCTGCATACAATGAAGTCATTTCTCTGTTTTTAGAATTCGAGCTCTTCTCTTTCTTACCCATAATGTTCTGTGAAAGCTTTGTATAGACGTTTGCTCCTTCGTGCCTGCATTTTACGAGTTAAATGAGAGTAATGGCATAAGAAAGGTGATGAGATAGTTTTAAATGCAAAGGCGGATGAAATATATTATTATAACGTGACACGACTTTCAATCAAAACAAAATCTCATTTACCATTAATTGACAATCCATTCATTTAATCCAATCTTTAAAGCGCATAACAAACATTGATATATGGGAAGATTTTCTTTGAACAACGCGCTTTTATGAATCTGTGACATTGCGATCTGCGATTTGCTATGCAATATCGCAATATCGCAATGTCGCGATATCGCAATATCGTAAAATGAAACCATCGCAATTTTGTAAATAGCGCAAAAGCGCAAATTTGTAAATAGCTCAAAAGGTATTCGTTTAACATTTCTCTTTTCTGCGCTATGCGATCTGCGACCAATATGTTATTGTATAGGCTTTTTGGGATCACGTTATCGCAAAATCGCAAAATCGCATTTTCAGTTTTACAAAAGATATATACCATTTTGCGATGGATGCGCTATTTCGCTTAAAGAACAATTTTATTGTAATCTATCATAAACTTAAGTGTTTCTTAAGGTTTCTTCTAAGGGATTTCCCTAAGTTATGATAGAAATTTTTATTTGAAAAGGAAAACAAATCCTAATTGATTTTTTTTTGGATTTTTTAACTAAGGGTCCCCATTTATTTAGTATTATTACTAATATTAAATAAAAAGGGGGGTTGTTGCTGGTCACAACAGGTTCAAAAGTCCAACCTTTGAGGTTGTCCCTGTAAAATTTGTTGCAAATTCTTTGGATACCTAGACATGGAAACCCTATAGTTTTTGACAAAATTGTAGGCAACCTACCTTCCTAAAGGCCTCCATAGCATTGGGATCTTTATTCAACAACTTCAAATCCATAGGTTCATACCTTACACAATAACCACCATTGTTTTCTTTCTTCTTCGATGTCATTTATCCTTTGTACTCTCGATGCCTCCTTACTTATGACACCTACCAAATAAAAATTAAGCAACAACCTTCTTTTCATGGTGAACAAGCGCTCAAACAGTAACACTAAGATGCTTTACATGCAAGAATTTGGACGATGAATAACAAAGAGCAGCTTAGGGGCAAGGTTTAAAAAGTAATTTGATAACTCGAGGAAAAAGGATGATACATGTGAGCATAAGAGGCAATGATTAGAAAATATATGACCTTGCACGCTTGGGAATTATGATAAATAACTTTCATGACCTCACCTTTGTCTTTATCCATCAAAATTTGACATCTCACACTGCTTTGATAATATCTGCAGAAAAAACCTAGTTTCGTAGGGAAAATAGTTAAACTGCTGACAGATTCGCTACGGAACTGTCATGCAGTTCCGTAGTGAAATCTATTGTTTTTCCATATAATTTGCTATGAAATGGTGTAAAACTAACAAGTGTATTATATTTTTCATTTCAAAGAGTGGGAGCGAAAACTAAATTGTATGAGGTGGACTTGACTGATATGACAAGGCTCAAGGTGGGTTTAGACTTAGGGTAAACATTACCACATGTATTTTTTTTCATGAAATTGACTATGAGACAATATGAACTTAGGTGAATGACAAGTAAAACCCTATCAATGAAAGTGTTAATACTAATGAGTGATAGCATAATGGATGAGGCACAAGTATGTAGTTGTTTTAGGTTTCTAATTTGGATAACATTCCTCAACCAAAGCTTCTAGAACTCACTTTTTTTATTTTTACCTACATAAACAGACCTGCAAAATTTATAGTAGAACAAATTGCGCAGATCTGTGTATTTTAAAGTGGAATTAACATCACATGTATCGGTGTTGGCTTGAGGGGTCCTGATCCAGGTTTGAAGTTAAGGTTAACCAACAAAACCCTCTTACTACTAGCCCTTTCGGCAGTGACCTACTTGCACAAGTCAAAGTCTCACCTGAAGTAGTATGGGGGGGTGTTGGAACCAAGTTTCCAGACCCTAAGAGAGATTTAAATGATGTGGGTGTCTTCGGATCTAAAACAAATGTGATCTAACCTTTGCAACAGAAGCCCTAACTAGAAACCCTAAACAGATAGATTTAGGTCAATTTACACAGTTTATCCTGCGTGAGCACATATACAAATCTTGCAGTCCTTTTGATAATCTTTAATACATAACATTAAAGATCAAAAACAATAGATTCATTCATTTACCATTCATCTAAGGTAGAATATGATTGCACAACCGATCCAAAAATAGATAACACAATAAATATATATAACATGTAGGGACATCTCATAAAGTAGAAGAAAGATGAATTTGATACTCATATTTCATCCAAAACGTTCCTTTATTCATTCACAGTTCAGATCTTCCTTACAACACTTTCATTTTACCTGCGCACACACCCAGCAAAGTCTGCACACAACAGGACTAAGGTCTTCGCGCACACAGCCAGAAGGAGCCTTCTAACCCAGACAAGCTCGCCTCTTAGCTCAGAACATCAAAACATATCAGACTTATTATCACTATTTATTCTCAACTCAATCTAGACTCATATTTATACCTTTATATTTAGTTCTACACTTTGGCCCATTACAACTCATGAGGGGATTTGACCTGTGCCAAAGGCCCTTGACCTGTGCTTTGCTTAGCGCGCATGACTTAAATTAAAAAAACTTACAAAAAATATCGTATTTTCATCCAAAATTTGGTCCTGAAGGACCCCGCTCCAATAGGCCCCCAACACAATCTTATGAATCGTCCTGAGTCACAGCGATGTTGGGTTCTTCATTTTGGTTTGCAATTCTTCAATGACGGCAACAGAGGGTGCCAGGACACCCACGCTCTGATCCACTGCACTCTACACTATACACACTAGCTTCTGAAACGTCAGCCCTTCTACGGCTACGTTGATGCTTTGATAGGTCTAATTCAGATTCTTAATAGCTGCGTCCAGTTCATATGACAACTTCATCGCCTCATTTGCACAAGGCGTCATGTTCTCTTTCATGATATGCTTGGACCTATCATGAAATGTAGGATTAATCGATAGTTTAATGGAACTCTGATTATCACAATGAATCACTGTCGGATCCATCTAAGAACCAAACAAACCAGCCAAGATCTTTCTCATCCAGATAGCCTCATATGCAGCTTGACTTGCTACCATGTATTCTTCTTCCATTGAATTGAGTGCCATGGATTGTTTTTTCCTATTGTACCAAGAAACTGTTGTCGATTCAATGCTAAATATCCCCCCTGGTGTGCTCTTTTTTTTCAATGGACTTCCAGCCCAATCTTCATCTGTGAATCCATGCAGCTTCACTCCATTTTTCTGTATGTACCATAGGCCATACTCTGATGTGCCCCTCGAGTATCTCAATATATGCTTCCCCGCCTTCCAAAAGATCTTGGTAGGCCTAACCATAGCTTGATTCAGCTGGTTAACTGCGTAGAAAATGTCTAGTATCATGTTCACCAAATACATTAGTGATCCCACTAACTGTCGATAGACAGTAGCATCCACTACCTCTCCAAAAGTAGCATCCTATTTCCTTCAATTTCCTGGAAGAGGAGTATCCATGGCTTGCAGGTCTCCATGTTAAACTTACCCAATATCTCCTTTGCATACTTGCCTTGAGACACAAAAATTTCACCATCCTGCAACCATATTTCCAATCCAAGGAAATAATGGAGTCCCATGTCCTTCATTTTGAACTCCTTTGCAAGATCTTCCTTGAATGAGTGTATCAGCTGCTCATCACGAGTCAAATTTAGATCATAAACATAAATAAAAATGATCAGCAACTTACCCTCAGTACCCCATCTGGTACAGGTTTTCATCTTCTCCACTTGGGGTGAAGCCTAGTCCAGTGAAATAACTTTCTATCTGAGTGTACCAAGCACGGGGTGCTTGCTTCATCCCATACAACATTATTTTGAGTCCGCATACATGAAACTCACTGTTTAACATATTTAAGCCTTCACACTACTCTATGTACACCTCTTCCTCAATGATCCCATTGAGAAACACAGTTTTCACATCCATCTGATGAATGCGCCAACCCATCTGCGCTTAGAGTGCAAGGATGGATCTTATGGAATAGTACCTTACAACAAGTGCAAAAGTCTCATCGTAATCTATCCCCTCGATCTTTGAGAAAACCCTAGGTAAAAATCTGGCCTTGTATTTCTCGACACTCCCATCAACAAGCTATTTTTCCTTGTAGATCCATCTCAATCCAACCACTTTTTTGTCAACCGGTCTTGGGATTATCTCCCATGCACTATTCTTGACAATGGAGTCATACTCCTCCACCATTGCATCAACCCAAGTAGGCTTCTCCACAGCTCACTGAAAGGAAGATGGTTTAGTCAAAATACATTTTCTCATAAGATCCATGTATCCAGTAAATTAGTCAGGAGATTGTCTTTGTTTGCACTGTGAAGTAGGGGCTCCTACATTCTATGATACATCAAGTGTCAATCTATCAGCTTCCATGGTGTGCCTTCTGTCATTTCTCAAGGATGTCTTTGCATGAGTGTTTTCCTCCACTCCATGAACCTCCTCATGTGGCTGACCCACATCTTGAGACTCATCATTGGAAACCAATAGTTCCTCCTCTGCATGTAAGTCCAGCTCCCTCTTAAGGGACAACCACATGGCTTTCTCCTCATCAAATTTGATATCCCTTTGCACAACAATCATTATGTTGTTTGGAAAATACACACGATAATTATGGGGTGTTTCAGTGTACCCCACAAAAATCCCAACCTCAGCTGTTGATTCTAGCTTCTTCCTGGCATCCTTGGTCACATGCACATAAACATATGAGCCAAAAAACTTAAATTGTGAAACATCAGGTTTCTTACCAGTGAAAGCCTCTTCAGGTGTACTCATGCCAAGTAATCTATAAGAAAAACGATTTTTCACATGTACCGTTGTATTGCATGCTTCCACCCATGGATGCATCGGTAGGCCTTGGTCATGTAACATCGCTCGTACTGCACCCACAATAGTTTTGTTCTTCCTCTTCATGACCACATTATATTGTGGGTTATGAGGCACTATGAGTTCTCTTCAAATTTGTTATTTTTGCAGAAGTTATTGAATTCGTTAGAGATGTATTCTCCACCATTATCACTCCTAAGAGCCTTCACTTGCTTCCCCAACTCTTTCTCCACTAGTGCCTTAAACTCACAGAACTTAGAGAATTTTTTATCTTTCTTTTGCATGAAGAAGATCCAACACTTACGAGAAAATTCATCAACAAATATTACATATTACTTATGTTTTTCTATTGAAGAAATCAAGAAAGGACCACACACATCTTTGTGAACTCTCTCAAGGATCCCCGAAGCTTAGTTTTCCTTCTCATGAAAGATGAAATTTACATATTTTACCATAGTACATCCCTTGAATGTGTCTGACTATGCAAGTGTATCCTAGGAATACCAGTAGAAATATGTTTCATGACTTTCAAGGCTCCACGGTCAAGGCTCCATGGTGAAGTTGGCTGAATTGCCTGTGCCATAATTCGCCCTCATCCCGGCTCACCATTTGATCTACCTTACCCATCATTGTTGCACAACCATCTAACTCTAGCTTGTAGATATTATTAACTCGAATCCCTATCCTCTTGGCTTGAATCATTGTTTTATGTCACGAGAAAAAATTTCCATCACTAAAAACAATTTCATAGCCTCTATCCTCCAACATTGCGACTAAGACCAAATTTTTCTTCAGACCCGGTACATGCATTACATATTTTAATTTAAATGGTTTACCTGACTCCCTTTGAAAGGTGATGGTACCAATCCTGTTAGCACCGTATCATCCGTCGTCACCCATATCAATATGCATCTGGAGATCTTTCTCCTCCAAGTCACTAAAAAGTTCCTTATCTCCCGTCATGTGAAAGGAAGTCCCACTATCCAAATACCACACGGATCCTAGTGCACTAGACACCATGCATGCAATCAATGAGAATTTAAGCTCAAATTGCGAGGCAAGGGCCTCACCAACTGTAGATCCAACAAACTTCTTGTTCTTCTTCTTTTGTGGACAGTTAATAGCAAAATTCCCATGTTCGTGACATTGAAAACACTTCACCTTGGACATTTCCTTCTTCTTTCCATTATTGGACTTAGATTTAGAATGGAATTTCTTCCCCTTCCCCTTCCTCACCTTGGTAGCCAGAGCACAATCAGCTTCATCCTAATTCTTAGATGAAGATCCATCTCTGGTGTTCCATTTTAATTCCTCCTGCACCAAATCTGACCATATTCGTTCCCAATCTTGCAATTTTTCCCTTCCATTGATAGAGTCTTGATAACTATGCCAACTCTTGGGAAGTCCTAGGAGAGCCAAGCTCACCAAATAATCATCAAAAATTGTTATTCCAAAGCTCCCCATTTCATCTTGAAATTGGACAAACTTTGTTAGATATTTTGGAATGGTGTCTCCCTTTTCCATCTTGATCTTCCTGAGTTTATCTTTGAGTGCCAATTTCCTATGGTTGTTGTTTCTTTGGAATAGATCCATCAAAGCCTTCCACATTTCATATGCTATTTTTCCCATGGATGCTTGAGACAATGTGGTCTTATACTCCATCCAACAAGATCCTCCTCGCCTTTGCCACTTTCTTTTGCCATGCATCAAGATTTGCAGCATCTGCAACATTGGGTTTAGGAACATCTTTGTCAATGAATTCCTTTAACCCATTGTCTTCGAGTACTACATATATCCCGTCGTTCCAAGAAATGTAGTTTTAGCTACCCTCGAGTGCATACTCTAACCTCAAGACATTGAAAGCCATTTCGATATTGAATTAGCTATAGCACCAAGAAATTCTTTCTACAAATTCGAATTCTATCCAGTCACAAACTTAGCTCCTGCTTCACTTTTGAAATTTCCTATGCTTTGATACCATGTAGAAATTATAAAATACCATGTAGAAATTATAAAATATGCATGCATATCTTAGATTCACCTGATATAACAATGTACTAAATTTAAATACTGAATCTCTTATACAAATATTTTGTGGAATTAAAAACACAATTGCTAATCACATGAACATGAAGAAAAATCAATCACACACAACACAGATAATTTCTCAAGGAAAGCTTACAGCAAAAAACCCCCACTATCTTCTATTTTATATTAAGCATGTAGCATGAAACAATTACATACAAAAATATTCTCACAATAGCCCTCCACTACTCAGCTAATTGTGTCACACTTTCATATGCAAAACTGACCAACACATAGCCAATTCTTAGCCTCTAGACAACCTACTTTGCTTGCACAATCCCTGATGGTAAATATCACTAAAATATAGGAATTCTTGTCTTCCTTGACCGCGCAAGTATCATGGGCACTCCAATGGGTGTTTTACTGCATGTGTGCAAGCCAATAATCCTACAATTGATAGTCAACCTCCCTTTCACCTATAAATCAACTGGGTCTCCACTGGATCTGACATGCATGTAGAGTAAATCCTCAGTTGCATGAGATATCACTGATTGTGAATTAATTAATATCTAATTCACTTGATCTCTCACTTGTGTATCTTCAGTTACAACTAGCACAACTGAGTTTAACTCACTTAAATGATTTAAACTAATTTACAACTTGCACAAACTCATGCACCACTACACTTCAAACTCTGTTACAACTGGAATTACTCTACATGCCTCACCAACAACCTCTAACATGAAATCCACTAGCTAACTGAATTTATAACTTTCAATTAACTCATTCAATTCCACATTGAGAATGTATTATAGTTTAATGTCCATATTAATTAAGGGATAATCAAAATAGACATGCACCCAAAAAAAGCACTATGGGCCCCACCCTAGTTTGGGTTCTTAATGTAATCAGGTGGTGAATGCAACCAGGTGCTTAATGCACTAGGCATGGGTGTTGAATCTTCTTGTTGAAACTCAACATTTCTAATCAGTGACTCTACATCAGCCTTCTTTTCCCCATCTCCTGCGGTGGCAGCACCACCGCGTGTAATTATGTTTACACTTGGACCATCATCGTGCAGTTTAGCTTTAACCATTTGTATGTTTTGCGTAGGTATCTGTTGTTGCTTTTCCTGCATTATCAGAATTAAAACAGGTCAGCCTTCAATTACATGATCAAATTTCCTACAGTACCTGCAAGACTGTCACGCTAGGTTTGGGCAGTCACGTTTGTTGTTGTGGATTAGTCGCATGGGTGTACGAAATCGCACCAACTTATAGAGTGCGGTCTACTCTCTAAACTATTGGTAACAGGCAGAAAGTGGGGGAGCTCAAAAGCATAAAACTTAATGGAAATAGTATGCTGAAGTATGCTCTGGTTAAACTAAAACTAAAAACACAAATATACAGAAGCTATATAGAGATTTCCAAACAATAATAATCCAAACGATGGCTCGATGGCCTCTTCTTATTAAACGTTCAAAATGGAGAAGAAATTTTACCCACTTACCAAAGGGCCCCTAGGCAATGGCTCTATGTCCCGATGCAAGGATGTTGCCTTCAAGCTCTGCCTCTAATGCAGTCTCACTCTCTCTTTGCTATGGTGGACTAAGATGTTGGGTGGCCAACTACCGAGTCCTCTTTAGCTCCAGCTCTGAGTCACACACAATGCTAGTGTTTCTTGGGAAACTTTGGCTAGCATAACACTGTGATCACAATTTATTCATCTCTTGGTGGGTTTATATAGGTGAGATTCAAATCCTCCTTCCCTTCCTTGGTACATTACGGATGGTGACCCAAGGGAGAGGTGTGATTCCATTGTGTGCTCAAATATTCTTTTGTGTGCTCACATAATGTCTAAGGAGGCACTGATGGCTGTCCTTAGGCGACTTTCACATAAGGAGTAACTATCCTTTGCTTGGTGTGGTCTCGTAAAGTGACTTTTTTCGATTTCCAGGAATGCGCACTTATCGGGCAAAAAGGCATGCAAAGGGCACTCTTCTCGAAGGATAAAGCACACATTTGAGCATTTATGACTAGTTCAAATCTGATTTCTCAAAACCTTAGAGATTTTAAATACTTCTTGATTCCATAATGTATTCCTGTCCTGTAAATCCTTGGGCTCGATATTAATTGATGTCGTCTTCTGCTATACAATTTTCTAGTATTAATAGTTTCCCCCTAATGTGTGAGGTCTAGGAAGAACTGTATAGCTGAAATACATTATAGTTTCCTTTTTCTATCGTACGCAGAGAGAGAGAGAGAGAGAGAGAGAGAGAGAGAGAGAGAGAGAGAGAGGTCTGTGTGTATTTTGGAATTGACAACACCTTGCACCATTTCCAAGATAACCATGGCCTAAGGGACCCCCTGCAAGTAGACAAAATATACAACATATTTACAAAATTTCAATGAGGCGAGCATGTCCCATGCTCGTGATGCTATGGCTAGTTAAACAAAATTGACATATACATGTGCTATCTGTGCCACTATTGTGGTAGTGATGCTGGTGGTTGTTGACGATGACTGTTGATGCCCTTAGGGGTGTTTTTCCTTTGACGATAGGTGGAATTTGCTACCCATATGCGTAATCTTGGTATGGCATATCATTGCACAATGTATGCATATGTACCAGATGGGACCTTCCCATGTAAGCATTGTTGTCAGAGATGGTTATGGAGGCACACGTCTTCAACGGATCTGATCAAAGTGCAATGGTTGTAAGGTACGATACCATCGTAACATGAAAGCTTTTGCTATGGTCCAATGCCAGGAGGATCGATGACATCTGTGGACAATGATGTCTTCCATAGTGCCACTCGAGGATACCACTTTGCATGGGGAGGGTTATACAAGGTACCGCTTCCTTTTTGGAAAAGAGGTATTGAGGTCGACACAAAGGAAGCCTTAACCGAACCATGAGTTTCGGACCTGAGGGGTCGGGGACCGAGATATGATGGGTTTAACGTAGGAATTTTAGTGGGAGGTGACTAAAAATGGTTGATGGGGATTCAGTGGCCCGAGGTTGAAGTATACTTGAGCAGCTTGGTGGTAATCATAGTTATTTCTGAAGGGAAAAGTTAGAACCAGCTATGAATGTTGGGATGGGACGTGCATGACGTGAGTGAAATACTTCGACCAAGGGGAATGAGGGACTGCTGCCATGGGAAAAAATGTGAAATATGAGGTTGAAGTGGTGAAGGGAATCGTTTGCGGTCTTTGTACACTTACCAAAAGAATAAAATAATGGGGTTTGGTTTGTAAAAAACACAGAGATGGGTACCCAAAAACATGAAATAGGGTTGCTCAATCAAGGTGTGAGGATGGTGTTTTACTGGGGGAAGGGGTCCCATTGGTTGGTCTCATGTGTGGGGTTGATGAAGAAGAATATTTCGCAGATGGGATTATGTTGATGGAGGTATGGCAGGCCAAATGCGATGCGCGGAGGTGCGCTTTCAATCTGCTTGTACAACCTGATCGTCCGGGAAGGGGGTTGACTTAGAATGGTGAACTTGACCTTATGCATAATATATGGATAGGCATGAGGTGCTTCCCATACTAAAATGGTATGGCCATGGCGTCACTTGTGGGGTGATGTATGGTCTACTTTGGATGACGATTGCCATGGAGGGGAGGCTCTACCGATCAACGCGGATGTTTATCATATGCAAGGTGAGGTAATGATAAACATGGTCAGGTATGAGGACCCTATGTTTTATTTCTAATGGAGAATTGATGTCGAGATATGCAAAGCTCTCTGGGACTCCATCATGCAGAGGGTAGAATGATACCTACTCCAGAACTTTCAGTGAATGGTGCTGTGAATGGTTTGTGGGTTCTTCTTGCAAAAAAAACTACCTCAAGTCAAAGAATCTTGTTTTCATCCAATATTATTGAAAAACATGAATTTTGGAAAGGAAGATGGGAGGGTGCATACCTACCAGCGCTGAAAAAAAATATTTTTCTGGAAAGCGAATGTGGGGCGCTGCTTTCGTTCGTCATGGCATACTGATGATGGTGCAACTTACGGTTTGCAGAATGGACCTTATGATCTCCTGTTATTGACCTCTGAAGTTCTGGGGAAGGACGATAAATATGGGATTATGGCCCTGATCCTATTCATTTGTACTTGTTGAGTGTTTGGAGATTAGAGGTGATTGCAGAGCCTTTCTTGCCGTTGCAGTCAGCCTGTGTACCGTGGATTAGCGATATTATACCGAGCTAACTTCCATGATGTCCTGCATTTCAATTTTTCCAGTTTGATGATGCCAAGGGCCGTACAAATTGGGTTTGTACGGCCTCAAAGGGAATTTTTGTCCTAGATTATGTGGGCGATCTAGGAAAAGCAGCGCCCCTATTGCACTTCTTTCAGAGGGATAGGCGTGCAAGGGTGCATTGATCCCTCCTTTTTGCATGCAAGGGCATGCCTGTGATGTTGGAAATGTTGTCATTGATGGCAAAGGAGATGACAAAGGAAATATCCATAAGGCAAAAGAGACAGAGAGGTATCAGTTGAAGTAGAAGCAATACAGAGGTTTATTCATGAATTAGGGGTGTAATACAGGTTGCAGATGAATTATTGAGCAATTATTGAGCATAGACTTTGATTGAAGACTAAAACCCTATGATAAAGGCTTAATATGCTTGGGGATGAGTTGGAACATTGTTTAAAATGGTAGAAGAGGACTGGAGAGGGAGAGCCCGAGAGCTGGAAAGAGGCAGAGAACCTCTTCAGCAACAGAATAGGAGGATAATAGCCATCGAATGGAATATCTGGCTTATTACGAAACTATAAGGGTTTGTTTGAGATCTACCACCTGTATATATAAACATATATGTATAGGAAGAATTGTATATGAGTTCTATATGTATTCTTGATCAAATCATCTGAGGAAATGGTCTCAGTGTAACTGTATATCAGTTGGATAAATCGGGATGGAGAATACTGGTATTTTCTGGTGATACTCCTGCATGAATCTCCCTTAAGTTCTTATAGAAGTTGGACTGTGTAAATCAAGCTACGAGTCTACCTGTGTATTCAGAAACGAAAGGGTATGATAATGTGTAGATATGTACCTTGTCATTTTGGGATAAATTGTCAATGATTGTCCAAACTGTATGTGCCTTGGTTGTATTGAGGTCAGCGCAAGCACTGCCAGTAATTTGAAATAAGGTTTTTGATCGCCTTCTGAGAATTGACGAGAGGTGAATGATATTTCATGAGAAAGTACACATATAAGAAACATACAATAGAGCCTATAAAAGAGCGAAAATTTGAGTTACCATAAATAATATGAATATATATATATATATATATATATATTGGAGGTGGAACCATAGTCTTATCACAGAATATATATATAATTGAAATCATAAAGGATCAGAACCCGGAGTCAACGAATGCGAGGGAGAACGTAACTCGCATTAACTTTGGTTAAACACTGTGGAACCCGCGAATGGTTTTGGAGAGTGGATTTCCCCAATTCCACACCGCCTTTCAATGTTAAGTGGTATTCCTGGAGTGTGGAGCGATTCCATACAGGAATCGACGTGTGTCCCAAGCGGTTTTGATTAAAATGAAATTTCACGCATTAACGATCGGCGGAAGATGCCCAGCGAAATGAATAAGATCCGTTGATCTGGGCAAAGGCTATCCAACGGTGGGCGATCACAGGACTTGCATGAGGTTTAATAAAGGTGCGTGGACGATAAGTCATGTATGCTATGTGCATTCGATTGGCGGTTGATGGCATTGTGGGCCCGACGGAAATATACGTAATGAAGTTGGGTTATTAATTTAGTATAAGGCCCGACGGAGTATAAAAGAACTTATGTATAATGACGGAGACATATTAACCTGTGTAATGGATTAAATACAATATAATTTAAATATTTATCACTGAGGATTATATGATAAGGTTGATCGTATATATGTATATGTTCGGCGCTGGGTTATTTTCATTGACATATATTAAGGTTGCGAGTAATTAAAGAACGCAGTGATATATGTATGTATTGGAGAGCACATTATTAGAGGAGGCATTAGAATAAACCCTTATATTTGTTGATTATTATTTGAGTACCAACCGAGAAAATAGCCAGCCTTACTTAATTGAAATTGCCAGCGTAGAATAAGTGCAAAGAGAGAGATTGCCCGGGTTGGAATATGATTGAGCATGAAAAATTAAATGCAATTATGGAAAAGGAAAAAGAAGAGGAGAGCATGCAGAGATAAACCGAGATTACAGGTTTGACAGGTATACATTCACAGGTGCACACAATTACAGTGAACCAAGGTATGCAGAACAGGTTCTTAATAGCAGCAAGAAAAGACAAATCCAGTAAAGCCAAAATTTGGAAAAGTAGCTGAGTGAAATTGAAATATGTAATTAAAATTTGAAAGTAAAAGTTGTAATTAATTTTCTATTGTTTGTGATGCAAAGGAAATTATCCTAAAGAAAAGAAAAAAATTCCACTGTAGCATGAAATATTGTACATATTATTATGATTTTAAATTGAGTTGGACAAAGAAATGAGGAGGCAGAAGACCAAGAGATATGACCATTCATTTCGAATTCCTAGAGGAATACAAATAGTCTTGTGAGAATTCCTATATAAGATCAATTTGATAAGCTCAAAATAGAGAGAGAGAGAGAGAGAGAGAGAGAGAGAGAGAGAGAGAAAGAAGATATAGAGAATGAAGAATATAGAAGAATAAATCAAAGACGATTAAGAGAAGAAGAGCAGATACAGAACAGAACTGATATCTGGAGTAAATTATCAAACATTCAGCTTAATAGCTGTCAGTTGTAGCTGACAAAGATTGACGCCTCCTGTAGGTTGGTGCCTACAGAAAATTGAAGGGAGTTGGTGCTTCCTTGCAAGTTGTAGCTTGCAGAATTGAGGTTGGAGCCTCCTGTAGGTTGGTGCCTGCAGAAAAACAGTGGTGAGAGGGAGTAGGAGCTTGCCTGTGCATCACAAAAATAATAAGATGTGGTTTTCTCCCGTTATGGGTTTCCACTTATATCTGGTGTCTTTGTGCATGATAGTTATGTATTGAATCTGATATGTATCATCTGCTTAATACCTGCAACTTTCATATTAAGTCTATTGCTATATTAAACTAATACTTGTCTCTTGCATTCTGAGATTACTTGCACATTAAATTGGATATGAAATGAAGGTGTAAATAGCTTAATGAAAATTTTTAAAAGGGTCAGGAATGCATTAAACTGATCCCCCCCCCTCTTAGTTTAATTAAAGGTTAAACAATTGGTATCAAAGCCAGTTCCTTTGTACAAGTCTAACAACTGAAAGGAGATCCTAGGTTCCCAAGATGGCTAGTAAAGAAGGATGCTCAACAAATAAAGCCCCTTTCTTCACTGGTGAAAATTATGCTTTCTGGAAAATCAGAATGAGGACATACATAATGTCTCTGGGAATAGAAGTCTGGGCTGCTGTGGAATTAGGATATGCCCCGAAGGCAACTGACATAGAAAAAGACTCAAAAAAAAATTTTTGGCTAATGAAAAAGCCATGAATGCCATCCTGAATGGATTATGTGAAGCAGAGTTTATTAAAGTAATGCACAAATACACTGCCAAAAAAATATGGGATACTCTTGAGAACATACATGAGGGAGACCAGAAAGTAAAAACTGCCAAACTTCAAGTATATAGAGCCCAGTTTGAAAACTTAAAAATGAATGATGATGAAGACATTGCCAGTTTCTTCCTAAAAGCTGCAGAAATTATTAACAATATGAAAGCTCTTGGAGAAAAAATGCCAAAAAGTATAATTGTGCAAAAGATTATAAGATCTCTTCCATCCAGGTTTAATCCAAAGGTGTTTGCAATAGAAGAAACAGCTGATTGGGAGACCTTAACCATGAACCAGCTACTTGGAAATCTAACAGCTTATGAAATGAGGCTCCCACAGAAGAAGCCTAGTACGAGGGAAGAAGCCTTTAAAACAGAAAAGAGGAAAGAATAAGAGGGAGACATATGCTCTTGCTCAAATGAAGAAGAGGCAAAGTTTGTCAATAAATTGGATAGAGGCTCAGGTAAATACAAAGGTAAACTCCCTTTCAAATTCTTTAACTGTGGAAGAGTGGGACACTATGTTGCTAAGTGTCCTCACAAGAAAATAAGGAATCAGGCTCAAGAGTCAGAGAAAAATAAATCAAAGTACCGGCAGAAAGGAAAGAAGTTCAGCAAAAAATCCTTCTATGCTCAACAAGACAGCAGTACATCTGAAGACTCAGATGAATCCTTAGGAGAAGAGGGAACCTTTGAATTTTTTCTAATGACCATAGAAGATCTTGAAGGACTCTTGCTAGAAGAAGAAGAAGAAGAAGGTGAAGTAGACCTTGAGGGGGGGCTAAGAAGTGCTCTAGAAGAGATTGATAGACTCAAACTAAAATGTAGAAAACAAAAAGAGATTCTCCTCAAATGTGTGAAAGAAGAAAAAAATTTAGAAGTCCTCATGTAGCTGAAGGTAAAGCTTGAAGAAGCCAATAAGATAGAAGATATGCTACTTCAGCAAATCAAAGATAAAACTCGAGAACAAGAGAAGCTGGAAGAAGAAATTCTGTGTCTGAGAAGGAAATTAGAAAGTGCTCAACAAAAAGTTTCTATATACCCTTCTCAAATGACAAGTTCTGGTAAGTTGAATGAAATCTTGGATGCTCAAAGATCTCCTCTAATAAAAATTGGGATAGGCTATGAAGGAGAATCAAGTAAGGGCAAAGAAAAGGAAAATGAAAATATAATTTTTGTGAAAGCAAAGAACGCTGATGAAGCAGCTCAAATAATTCCTACAAAGGAAGAAACATGTAATGAGAAAGATAGAGACCAGAAGAAACCTCTAATAACAAAGATTGTAACAAATACTAAGACAACAGAGAAAGGAACATATATTCCTGATTATATCAAATTTGGAAGCCATCAAAGGAGATTCTTGCCTCCTATGAAGAATGCCACCTGTTATGTCTACCACAAGCCGGGACACATTGTTGCATATTGTCATGCAAGGAGGAATGATTCAAACCAGCAAAAATTGCAAGCATGGAAGAGACAACCTTACATCAGGTATGCAAGTAATTTCTATGGTTATTGTTTTTATTGTAAGGATTTTGGCCATAGAATTATTGAATGTAGAAAGTATGGAAAAAGACTGATGTTCAATACCTCAAGGAGGTTTATGAGTCAAAGCAATTTTGTTCACGCTCACAATTCTGCAAAAACTATAATCAAATGTTGTATATGTAATCAAGTTGGACATATATCTTCTAAGTGTTCTCTAAAAGGATATAATTCATCACCTCACAAAAGATACCAAACAAAAGGGGGCCTCCAGTGGATAAAGAAGGTGAATAAATGTGACTTGGCTTTAACTACTCAATATTTGAAGAGTCAATGGTATTTGGACAGTGGCTGCTCAAAACACGTGACTGGAGACAAAAGCAAGTTTATAACTTTTGATGAAAAGAAATCTGGCAATGATAAATTAGGTAAGATCAAGGGAAAAGGCTCAGTCAGCATAGATAATGGAAGAGGAAAGGCCCAAGATGTACTATTTGTAGATGGGCTGAAAGCAAATTTACTGAGTGTCAGTCAGATGTGTGACAAAGGCTGTGAAGTTCTCTTTAGAGCACAAGATTGTGAAGTCAGATCAAGCACAACAGGAAAGACTCTGCTCAAAGGTGTCCGAATAGAGAGTAATGTGTACATAGTGAAAGAGGAGGATGAAGCCTGCCATCTTAGCAAACTTGAGGAGTCATGGTTATGGCATAGGAGACTAGGACATCTCAACTTCGACCATATCATCAGACTGAGTAAGAAGAAAGCTGTCAGAGATATGCCTGAAATAAAAAGGCCTTCAAATACCATATGCAAATCTTGTCAATTGGGGAAACAGACTCGCACATCCTTTAAATCTAAAGATGAGATATCAACAAGAAGACCACTCCAGCTTGTGCACATGGATCTATGTGGACCTGCTAGAACCAAGACACCAAGTGGAGAATCCTACTTCATGCTGATAATAGATGATTTCTCCATAATGACATGGGTTGCTTTTCTCAAGAAAAAATTAGAAGCACTGGAAAATTTTAAGATATTCAAAGCATTAGCAGAAAATCAAACTGGATGCAAGCTAAAATGTATCAGATCAGATAGAGGAGGAGAATTCACAGACTATGACTTTGCAGACCTATGTAATGAACATGGAATAAAGCAAAAATTTACCATTGCAGGGACACCTCAGTAGAATGGAGTAGCAGAGAGACAAAATAGGTCTATACAAAAAATGGCCAGAGCTATGATGCAAGAGAATAACATTACTCAAACCTTTTGGGCAGAAGTTGTACACACAGCAGTACATATTCTAAACAAAGCATGGTAAACCTGCATCAATCAAGCACTTTAGAGTCTTTGGCAGAAAGTGATACATAAAGAACAATGATGAAAATTTGGGGAAATTTGATGCAAGAGAAGATGAAGGAATACTCTTAGGATATGCATCCAGGAGTAAAGGATACAGATGCTACAACAAGACTATTTGAAAAATTGTAGAAAGTATTGATGTAAGATTTGATGAAGAACTCCCAAACAAGACAAGAGATATAGACTGTAGCAGCCATCCTGAAAATCATGAAGAAGAGGACCAAGATGATGAAGAAATAAGAAAAACATCAGAAAATGCTGAACTGAGCTCAAAAATCCCCTCAAGATACACTCAGAAGAACCATCCAGAAGATCAAATCATAGGAGACAAGAGTGTAGGAGTGCAAACAAGAAGGCAGCTAGCTGAATAGACAAAAGAAGTATACATAGCAATGTTATCACAAATAGAGCCAAAGAAGTTTGAAGAAGCCAGCAAGGACAAGTATTGGGTAAAAGCAATGAATGAAGAATTGGACCAAATTGAGAAAAACAATACCTGGGAACTAGTTCCTAGACCAACTACGAAGAATATCATTGGTTCAAAATGGGTATTCAAAAACAAAATGAATGAGCAAGGTCAAGTAATCAGGAATAAAGCTAGGCTGGTCTGCGAAGGATACTCACAAATAGAGGGACTTGATTATGATGAAACATTTGCCCCTGTAGCCAGAATGGAAGCTATCAGAATGTTCCTGGCATTTGCATGCTACCAAGATTTCAAGGTATATCAAATGGATGTAAAATCTGCTTTTCTTAATGGAGATATAGAAGAAGAAGTATACATGGAACAACCAGAAGGCTTCTCATTGACAGACAAAGAATACTATGTATGCAGACTGAAGAAGGCCCTATATGGACTGAAACAGGCTCCTCGTGCTTGGTACTCAAGACTGGATAAACATTTTCAAAAACAGGGTTTTAAAAGAGGTGGAGTAGACATCAATCTATACATAAAAGCCCATGAAAATGAACTCCTGATTGTTGTTGTATATGTTGATGACATTATGTTTGGAAGCAACAGAGATAAGCTAGCAAAAGGATTTGCAGAAGAGATGAAATCAGAGTTTGAAATGTCCATGATTGGAGAGCTCAGTTTCTATTTAGGACTTCAAATTCAGCAAAGGAGCATAGGTACATTCATCTCACAAGAAAAATACTTAAAGGAAATGCTGAAAAAGTTCAAAATGGAGGAATGTAAACCTGTGTCAACTCCCATGACTACAGGTTGCAAGCTATGTGCTGATGATGGGTCTGCTGATATAGATCAAAAACTCTACAGATCCATGATTGGAAGTCTATTGTATCTTACTGCATCAAGACCAGACATCATGCTAGCAGTAGGACTAGTGGCTAGATATCAAGCAGCACCTAAACAAAACCATCTTCTGGCAGTAAAAGGAATACTCAGATATCTACAAGGAACAGCACAATATGGACTTTGGTATCCTAAGACCAAAAACTTCACTTTAACAGCATACACAGATGCAGATTGGGCCAGCTGTGTTGATGACAGGAAAAGTACAAGTGGAGGTGCTTTCTATCTAGGAGAAATTCTGGTGGCATGGTTAAGCAAGAAAAAAACATCCATCTCTTTGTCTACAGCTGAAGTAGAATATATAGCAGCAGCAGCATGTTGTACACAATTCATGTGGATGAAGCAAACTCTTCATGACATGAAGGTAAGCATTGATGAACCTATTTCAATCAAATGTGATAATACAAGTGCTATAAGTATATCCAAAAAATCTTGTACTTCATTCAAAAACTAAACATATTTCAATCAAGTATCATTTCCTCCGAGAACAAGTGGCTCAGAAGATAGTAAAGCTGGAATATGTACCAACAAAAGAACAGATAGCAGATATATTTAC